>VWZK01010831.1:112660-179100 GCA_013396935.1 Baryphthengus martii | reverse complement strand
ATCTGGTTTCCACACTGTCCCGCCTGGATGTGCACGATCTCCCTCATGGCGATACCCGCAGCTTTCCCGCCGCTATGCGCGGCGCCGGCCGAGCGGGCGGCGCTTTATGGACTCTGAGGCGGCGCCCACCCCACCCCCTCCTCCCTTACCCCATCTCCGCACCCCTCTCCCCGCCCAGACACTGCCCCGCGTCCCGGGACCGCCCTCAGCCCGCCGCAGGGTCGGCTCAAGACGGGGCGACGCGACACTCGCTTTGTTGCATTGACCCTCTCACACTTTCCTTCACCCGCACTGAGGGCCCCCGAGGGGAGGGGTGGGGGGGGGTGTGCGGAGGAGGGATAGATGGTTCTCTTGCCCCACATGTGGTTCCGATCCACGCTGCCCTTCTCACTCAAACCCCACGCGTTTGTCACCTTCGGCCACCAAGGATCCGTTGCTGTGTGTCTGGGCACACGGTCACTTTCTCCTGCTGTTCCTTGGCCTGATGGGGCAGATGGCAAACTGACCTGAAGTGGCAGCGTCCAAAGGGTGGACCTTCTCAGTGCCGTGCCAACGGCCACCAGGTTTGCATTGCTGTTTTCTGATGTGGTTTTGCCAGCAGATGACAAGCCGAGACGCGTGAAGCTTGCAGCTGGGAAGGCAAGTGGTCTTCACAGAGAAACTGTCCTGAAAGCTCGTGTCACCACAATATAGATCATGCCCTGGAAGATGTAGAGTTTGGATAGAATCATAGACTAGTTTGGATTAGAAAGGACCTTAAAGATCATAGAGTTTCAACCCCCTGCCTTGGGCAGGGACACCTCCCACTACAGCAGGTTGCTCAAAGCCCCATCCAACCTGACCCTGAACACTTCCAGGAATGGGGCATCTACCACTTCTCTGGGGAACCTGCCTCAGCGCCTCACCACCCTCACAGTGAAGACCTTCTTACATCTAATATAAATCTACCCTCTTTCAATTTAAAGCCATTACCTCTCGTCCTATCACTACACTTACTGATAAGGAGTCCTCATCTTCTGATACGCTCCTTTTAAGTCCTGAAAGACCCCCAGAAGGTCTCCCTGGAGCCTTCTCCTCTCCAGGCTGAACAAGCCCAACTCTCCCAGCCTGGCCTCCCAGCAGAGAGTTCCAGCCCTCCCAGCATTGCTGGGGCTCCTCTGGCCCCGCTCCAACAGCTCCCTGTCTCTCCTGGGCTGAGGACTCCCGAGCTGGGCCCAGCCCTGCAGGGAGGGCCTGCCCAGGGCCCTGGGAGCAGAGAAGCAGGATCCCCCCTTGGCCCTGCTGCCCACGCTGCTGGGGATAAGCTGAGGGGGCCATTGACCTTCTGGGCTACAAGTGCACGTTGCTAGCTCCTATTCAGTTTTTCATCCACCAAACACCCCCAGCTTGATTTTTAATGAAAAGGGAGATTTTCTTCCTCATTCAGAAAGGAAATAGATTCCCACAGCTGCTGTATCTCCTGTATGATCCCTTCAGGTACCTGTTGGATGGTTTCCTAGGTAGAGAAAAGCTGCCCAGCTTGGCTACCTGTTTTAATGCCAGTGTGAATTTTCAGTGAAATGTCATTGTCTATGTAGCATGTGTTGGTATACAGCCCTGGTGGGAGGCATTTATCTACTCATGCACAACACATCTTTACTATCTGACCACATCTCTGCTGCTGTGTGAGAGCAGCCCTGAGGCCAGAGTTACAGAATCTCATTATCTGCTTGACCAAAGGCGACCTAGCTGGGTCTCTCTGGGAGAAGGATCTTGGGTGCTTGAAGAAGCTTGAACACATTTAAGATAAATAAGCTCCAAATAACCCCAAATCTGTACTTAGACTCGCAAGCTAACTCCTGCCTGCCCTTATGTGGCTGTGACATGACCGATGTCGGCTAAACTGTGAGCTCTGGGCTCCAATCTTGCCTTTTCATAAATGTTTTTCAGCAGGACTAGCAGCTTCTCGCCCATGCCCTCCGAGCAGCTCCCACACACCATGCTAGGCTGAGTGAAATGTCTTTCTGACATCAGTGAAGCAGCTGGAGGATCAACGCGTTTGCCTTGCAAGCAGCCACCAGGGCAGCATCGGATACCATGGGCCTTTTTCTCTGCTGAAGGACTCAAAATAAATGTCCTTCTTTGTGTGATCTGCATTTTTGGAAGAGATCCATGAATAAGTCATTTGTTCAGTAGCCTGATTAGTGAGGTCGTCTTGGGCTTTGCTTGAATACGTCTTCCAGGCTTTCCCCACGCTTTGCAAATCCTTCTATATACTGCTGCATGGTTCATCCTTGTCATTGACTCGCTTGTTAAAATCATTTCGTCTGGTAAGCTACTTTTCAAAATTCAGTTACTTTCCCCCTTTTTAAAAGTTCAGTTAGTTTCTCTGGCTGATTGGGACAGAAGCCCACTAATGGAAAATAAGTATGTGTTTGTAGACATCTATACAACATGGGTCCCTCCAGCAGCTGGTCTCAAAACACTCACAGTCTATTTAGTAGCTGGCCCCTGGATCTCGAGTTGTCTCACACAGAGACATAAACAGGCAAACAAATTTCTCAGGTAGCTGATCCAGACTTGTGACTTACCAAAAATGAACATAGGTAGGCCAGTGAGGGGGTGAAGGAAGAAGTGAGAGTGCAGAGTTGTAAAGCATTTAGTCCATGTGCCTCCTGAAAACCAGTGTAGGTTTCATGGCTGGTGTCTGTCATCTTTGAAAGGTTTGTCTACCTGGAAGCAGCAGTTGGTCAAACACCATTTAGAGGCCAAAACTTCAGCCAGTTTCCCACACAAACAAAGTAACCCACTGAGGTACGTGTAAGGCTGTAGAACTGGACGCGTGATGAAGGTGAGCAACACCCTACTCAACAAATTTGCATCTCACTTGTACGTGTTTTATAGTTGCATAAATCTGTTCTAATATTCAGCCAGACCTGAAACAACCTGCAGCTTCTCCATGTCTTATTGCTTGTAATCTGGAAAGAAGCAGCATCTTGTTATTGGTCGTTGAGTCCCTTCAAATCCTCCAGAGTTCTTGTCTTCAGCCTTTCTCACACACTGCTTGCTCTTGCAAAGGCTAAAATAGAAATGGAGACCTACAAGATGATGAATTTCTCGAGGCAGAACAAAAAACATGTAAGGTGTCCATGCTACAGAGTAAAAGGTTTTTCCAGGAACAGCAGCCCAAGGACCAGTCATCTCCCACAAAGTCACATGGAAATTTGCTTTAATGCCCTGGAAAAACCCCAGCAAAGCTCTTCTGTATTTAGCTAAGTCATATGATATGATTGTTAAGCTGCTTCCTGCTTTTCAGGAAACACATTTCTGTTTGTGTCAGGGCTGTTGCTATGACTATTTCTATTTACTGGAGTTTTTAAGGACCAGAGAGAAATTCATGTCATAGCAGAACAGTTAACATGAGAGATACTATTTTCTTTTTCAGAATGATAAACATGCTGTATTTTGATAAGAATATGAACAAGTGTCTACCCAGTGTTATAAAGCTTGTGTAGCACTCACCTTAACGGCCAAAGCAATAAATATAATCCTCTCTGACACCTTGTAAGAGCCTAGTAATTGCTACCAACCCCATGGTCATCTTTAGGAGGAAGGTCCCGAGGTTGATGTTGCTCCTTTCTCTCCTCTTTAGTTTGAATTTTTTTTTCATGTTAAAAAAAAAATCTTAAAAGAGTTTGGCTTTGGTTTTGGATTTATTTTTTTTTCTGCCTTCCTGAGGACACAAAGCATGGGAAGTCATGCTCTGTGCAACCACGTGCCCATGTATCTTCACCACCATCGCTGCCTTTTCAGTCTGTCAGCCTCTTGTGACAAAATCTTCAAGGGGCACCTGAGTTCCAGAGATACTGCAGCTGCAGAAAAGTCTGGAAACAGCTCAAGAACCCACAGCATGGTCAAACCTTTTCAAAAGGACTGAAGACAGCAAAGACACACACACAGAGAAGCGACCAGTCAGCATACACATTTCTCACGTATTTTGCAACTTATATTTTTCATGAAAAAGCCACTCTATTTCATATGGTCCTCAAATAGTTCCTTGTTTTGCTCCCCATCTTCATTAAGATTGTTTTTGTGGAAGCTGTGGTGTCACCAACGTGTTTGAGCTCCATTGCCTTTGCACTTTCAGGCACATACTGCACTTTCATTTGTAACACATTTTCTGTCCTTTAGAAACAAAACCACAGAATCTCAGAATACCAGCAAGACAGGGGTTGGAAGGGACCTCTGGAGATCATCTCATCCAACCCTCCTGCTCCAGCAGGGTCACTCAAAGCGGGTTGTCTAGGACTGCATTGTCCAGGAGGGTTTTGAATGTCTCCAGAGGAGACTCCACAACCTCTCTGAGCAGCCCGGGCCAGGCTTTGTCTCCCTCACAGGAAAAAAGTTTTTCCTGATGTAGAGGAGGAACGAGTACCTTCTTTTCAGCCCTTTGTCTCTCCCTGTGCTTAGCCTCAATGTTGACGATAAGCCATCCAGGACTTTTTGCAGAGTTGATTGTAGGGATCTTTATGCAACAACTGGAGCAGCTGGAGCAGAGAGAGGCATGTACCTGCCTGTTTTGTCAGGCAGAATGTGGGCTTGGTGTGGCTGTGTTTTTAACTTTCATCCCAATAGGTCACTTAGTTACATAAACAAACAGAGCCAGAGAACGGGCCACACTGTGTGTTCCACAGAGTCAGTAAAACATCCTGGTTAGTGTTTCCTTACAGCTACAACCAAGTGCAGGGGAACACAAAATTAAGCCTGGAATTCATCGACATTCAACTGTCCAGCCTCTCTGCACATCAGAGATTTTGGGCAACTCTGAAGGGCAGAGTGAACCCAAATGTTAGCTGGAATGTGTAGTCTCCATGATCTGTATCAGGCAGGGAGCGAGTGGTGTAGCTGTAAAAGGACGACGAATCTGCGATATTGCTGACTTGCTTTTGGAGTTTTGTCAGCTCTGAATAGATGCTAATACAATGCAGAGCTTATCAGTAAAGTCCTGGTGGTTTGAGTGTGGGAGACATCAGACTGAGGACAAAATGATCTGTTACCCAGGAGTCGTGCTAAAGACTCTCAGGAGAAAAAGCGTCTTCTGACCAGGTGAGTACACTGACAGCAGCTGGTCTTGATCAGCCGGAAGATCCATCTAATGTAGAATTATTACATCTCTGACAGTAGCAGGCGGTGGGTGCTAGGGAAAGAGCATGGCAATGCTCCCCCTAGAACGCCCTTCTATACCCTGGCAATCAGTGACTAAAGCTTTGTTCAACCAAAGAACGGATCTGGACCATCATATCTAATCGTCCTTTTGAAGCAGCAGTGAAGTTACGTAAGTGCTTTTTTAACCCAGTTACACTTTCAGCCTCCAAAGTCTCCTGTGGCCTCACCTGCCATGCACAACTGAGTTCCATCCTGTGAAGAAGCGCTTCTTTCTGTTGTAAAGCTGATGCCTTAATTTGGTGCTTTGTAATTCTGTTCTGTGAAACAGTGACTAACAAGCAGGTCCTGATGACCACTGTAGCTGTGTGCAAGGTGAAGCTTCTACTATTTGTTTTGTTCTTTCTTTCCCTATCTGTCTGAACTTTTTGGAGCTGAAAGTATTGTTCTAATTAATCTCCCCGTGTTTGAGGGGGATATTGGTCTCCTGTGACAGTCCTTGTTTGTCACCCTTCTCTATCTGTACTAGTTTTTCTACAGCCTCAGTGAAATGGGAGTGATAGGATTCAGATTTACACAGTAATAAAGGATGCTTCCTACACTGGTCTTTATTTTTCTGAGAAGTCCTAACATTGTGTTTGCCATTTTAACTCCTGCTGAGCTGTTTCTTCATTGAACTATCCACATGACCTCCAAGATGTCTTTTGAGAGTGATGACAGCTAAATTAGATCACAGCAGACACAGAGTTGTTCTGTTATGCAGTTATGGATATTAAATTTCATCAGGTACTGTTTTATTCAAATACTTGAATGTTGATTGAAATGCTTCTGAAACTCAGTCCAACTGAGAGCAGTTCTGACTACCCCAAAGATTTTTATACAATCAGAAAGATTCACCAGTTCATTATTTTTTTCCCCAGATCATTTAGTATTAAGCTGATCAGGTCCAAGCACAACCAAAGGATCTGATCTAGACTTTGTTTCCCATCTTTTGTAGCTAAAACAGCAGAGCACCTGCATCTTATCCCATCCAGCTCAGTCTGCTTAAGACTCTTGTGTAAAACAACAGAGATCTGTGCTGCAGCGTGTGGGAGGGCAAGCGGGGGAAGGAGAGGTGTCAGTTTTATTATACAAACTAACCTTCCGTGGGTTTATTCTCTGAGAAAAAAGAAAAAGCAATAGACCTCTAAGACAAAAGGGTTGGAGTCCTGTCTAGACTGTCAGTGATTTAACACTTGCTAAGCAAAGTATGTATTGGAGATGAAATGTGTAGCTTTCCAAGTGAAAGTGATTCATCTCACTCTGAGAAAACTTTTTTTTTTTTTTCCCTCCAGCTAAAATCAATTTTAAATTGCTCTGGTCAGCTCTCAGGTTTCACAGGTGAGTCACATTTTTCTTCCTTACCCTTTTTCTGGGGTGGTGAGTGGCTCCTCACTGCCACCCTCCCCTCCCCAGCACAGCTCCTACTCATCTGTCACACATGTCCAAACCAAACCAAACCAGCATACCGACCGCTTCCAGCCCGCTTCACAAATGGTTCTCTCAGATTACATTTGTAAGGAGAAGAGCACCATTCCTCGCAAGCCCGCCAGCCGCAGGACAAACAGCACAGCAGAAGCTACGACCGGACAAAGCCCGGCTTATTTTTAACCGCGCAGTCCGCAGCCTTGTCAAGGACGGGCGGGTCCAGCCGCTGGAGGAATGTGGCCTGGTCCCGAATGCACAAAAGCAGCTGAAGCATCCCCCTCTGAGAGAGCTACCGATTGGCAATGGAGAGGGGAAGACAACATTTACACACAGAGAACTGATTATTTTTCTTCTAAAAAACCCACCCTGCGGCAGTGCGATGGGGGGCGTACGCCCGTTGCCTGGCCTTGCAGCCTATGAGCAGCATTACCATATTCATGATTTAAAGGCTTACGAATGCTAAGAATGTAAGAGGTCACTTTGGCCCATGGCCAGGACTCAACCCACTGCCCGCCCACGGTGAATAATCCGTTTCACGGTCCGTTTGTTAACCAGTGTGCCAGAACGCGGGAGGATATGGGGTTACAATATACGTCGGCGGCACGACTGAATGCCGTCGCTTCGCGGCAAGGGTGTGGAGACGCAGTTGTTGCCTGCGCACGGAAGATTTGCGGAGAGCTACAGCTCTGCTGTGTAAAATGATTTCACTGTGGTGCCCTGTCCCTGGGCTGAATGGGGACGTTCTATTACATGTGGCCCAGAGGATCTGTCAGGAATAGGGCGCAGCTCTAAGTAGTCAACAGCTTTTTATCTCAAGGCAGCAGCTTGGTTAGGCTGGAAGACAGTTATGCTAAGAATGCTACATAAACAAGGAGGCTGACCAGTTCTATATAAAAAGACAATATGAACTACAGGTAGAGCGAGACAGATATAAATGTCTTGTCTGAAATTTTACATTTGCTTAAACACCTCCCCCTGCCCACTCCCCTGTTAAATATTTTTAGTTTGAATGTGGCCGAATCTGGAAAAGGTGATGGAAGGCCACAAGAGGAAGAACATTAACAGGTTGCATGTGTAAAAGGGTCATCAGAGCACGATGTAGGAAAAGAGCAGAAATAATTGGGTGCTTGAAGCTGGTGACATGCAGGTAGTGGCATCAGACACAGGGAAAGATTTAGATGAAAGAAAACAAGAGCGGTGCAAAAAGTGCTGGGAGCCTCCAAGTGAAAACCAGAATGTAGCAGCTGGAATCTCCTCAAGCTATGCCAGGGGAGGTTTATGTTAGATATTAGGAAAAATATTCTCCCTGAAAGGGTTGTCAAGCCCTGGCCCAGGCTGCCCAGGGAAGTGGTGGAGTCCCCATCCCTGGAGGGGTTTCAAAGCCATGGAGATGTGGTGCTGAGGGACAGGGGTTAGTGGTGAACTGGTAGTGCTGGGTTAACAGTTGGACTTTAGGATCTTGAAGTTCTCTTCCAACCAAAAGGATTCTATGGTTATATGATTTTCTGGGGAAAGAAACCAACCAACAAACAAATGCCAAAATCAACCAAACAACAACAACAAAAAAACCTTTTGGAGAGGTGGAACTCATGGCAACAAAAGTGACTTTTATCCGTTAGATTGCTACTGCCTTTAGTCACTGCTGAGGCTGCCCGTGATAAAACCTGCTTTGTTTTCACTGATCACAACTCTTGTGAAAACTAAAGATAGTACTGTAGAAGGGCCAGTAAGAACACGAGAAATTGTGAGAATTTTTCACTGGATTCAATGGTCACAGAGGTGAAACTGTTAGAGACCGTATGTTTCTTTTCTAGATGGAATTCTGATCCTAACGTAGTTTGCTGGAAGTTTTTATAATAAGCACATTTGGTACAAGAATCACTGAAATGATGCCATTTGCACTTTAGCATTTCAAGAACAAAAATAGAGTACTGTAGGCTTCAGTTTGTCTAGCTCAATAATAAATTAGTAGTCCTTAAATAGTATTATTTATTGTTTTCTTGCTTATTCTTCCCTGATTTTTGAGATGGGGAAGAGCACTTGCAAACACTACTTAAAGAGCAGCAGCAAACCAAGTCACATCCTTGTGCAAAGGAAGATGCTCTGTAATTAAAAATGCTTTTAACATAAAGGATTATGGACTGTGTGGTGTAATTACAAAATGTGTCAGAAATAATTATACCTAACTTGAAGACTTTAAAGGCCTTCTTAGAAGTCTGAGATTTCTCTGGGCCTATAATAGACTGACTACCCACACCATTAAGCTGCTATTCTCTTAAACACAGTTCTCTGAACACACAACAGAATCACAACCAGTCTGTGACAATAGTTACATTACTTAGAAAAAAAAAAAAAAGCACAGATCTAATCTATACATAGTGTATACTGATTATTAAAGCAGATGGGATTGCATAGAACGCATTATCCTGATTCTGGAATCGGTTGAGACATGTGGTATTTCTAGTGTTACATTTCATTAGCTGTTTTCTAAAACAACTAACAGCACTATGTCAATGTTCTCTTTCAAGTGATAATTAATATTTATTAATAAATACCCCTAACCAAGAATATATTAGGGGCCTACTACGAATGACTCAGACTGACAGGTGACCTTAGAATAACCATCCTTGAGATGGAGGTTAGTAAATAGTTTGCATCATGACAACTGAAAGTATTAACCCTATTCTGTGTATGATTGGATTTTGTCTCTGCAAGCACAGCTGTGAAACACCACTCAGAAAACACTCTAAAAGATCTATTTCCAATTTTACTGGTCACCTATAGCACAGAGGGCTTGGTTTTTTTGTTTATTTTTACTTTTAGCTCGTGCTGGGCTAGCCTTGGCTGGCTGCCAGGCGCCGACCAAGCCAATCTCCCACTGTCTCCTCAACAGGACATGGAGAGAATAGAGGAAGAAGCTCGTGGGTCAAGATAAGGACAGGGAGATCACTCACTAATTAGCAACGCCAGCGAAACAGGCTCGACTCAGGGAAGATTAATTTAATTTGTTGTCAATTAAAAATAGAGCAGGATAGTGAGAAACAAAGACAAAACCTCTTTGCCGCTCCTTCCTTCTCACAGTTCTCCTCTGCTCCAGTGTGGGTTCTCTCCATGGGGTATGCTCCTTCGGGAACAGACTGCTCCAGTGTGAGTCCCCCACGGCGTGGGTCAAGTGCAGAAAACCTGCTCCTGCTTGGGCTCCTCTCTTGGCAGGAGCTTGCTTCTGCATGGGCTCTCCAGGAGCTGGCAGCTTCCTTCTAGGCACATCCAACTCCTGAGGCATGGGGTCCTCCGTGGGCTGCAGTGAAACAGTTTGCTTCACCATGGTCTTCATCGCAGGCTGCAGGGGAAGCTCTTCTCTGACACCTGTAGCATTTCCTTTTTCTGACCTTGGTGTCTGTACAACTGCTTCACATTTTTCTCAGTCCTCTCACAGCTGCTGCGTAACATTTTTTACCCTTCCTTAAATGTTTGTACAGAGGCACCACCAGCTTGGCTGAAGGGCTCAGCTTTGTACTTATTAGAGAGAACTGCCCTAGGGTGATCATACGTGCATGCTGTTCCTCCTGAAGGCTAAATTAGTCCTGAACTAGATTAATCTAATCTGTCACAAAGCTAAATTCATATTTCCTTGCAAATTCCTATTTCCTTGCAATGTTTATGACTCTGTCTGTATGTACATCACTGTGGGAAGTTTTTGTGAAGCATTATAAAATTAGGTCCTCGATCCTTACAGTATTTAGTAAAAACCAGAGATTGCTGCAGCTTTGGCAAAAGATAGAGGAAGACATTCCTTTTGCATGAAAGCAAACACAGTTTGCACGGTCTCTCTGAGGCCAGCAAGTGAGTCAGCAGTAAAGAGTTAAGAGCCACAGAGTAGTATCCAGTTACTTCACTGCTGCAGTCCAGCCTTTGGAAACTGTGCCCCATAGCTCCGTCAACATTCACGATTATTTCAGGAATTAAGTTATTCTGGAAATTAATAGAGACGACATCCAAAGCCACCATTTGATTTTATTTATTTGTGGACAGTGTTCCTTAAAATTGGCACCACACATCAGAAAATAACACCATCACTGACATATAATTCTCAGCCACCTCAGGTTTCAGAGCAAGTTACTCTACTGAGCCTGAAAATGGTGAAGCAGTAGCATATTGCTTTTTCCTTTAGTAAATTATCAGTCCTTGTGTTTATAAATCCCTTAGCTGCAGATATGACAAGGTAAGCTAGAGAAAGCAGCGATAAACTTTAAACCCCACGAGGATACTTCCTAACACATAACTCAAGTGGTATGTTAATCACATTAATACCTCCATTAAAACATGAAGCAGCGAGTAAAATACACTTGTACTTTGATTTTAAACTGTTTGAGTTTTTTTGGTTTGTTTGTTGTTTGTGTTTTTTTTAATTAAAGAAGCTTGTGGCTTTCATTCACGTGCTATCTCACAAAGAAGCAAGCCGAAATGATGTAGAGTTAGAATTCTAGACAGTTACAAATGATCATATGCAGTTATCTTCTCAGTTAATACTTAGAATTACCAATATTTCCTAAATGGTGAACACCTACCTGTCTACTTACTGTACTGAAAAAAACTTCCAGCTCAAAATCCTGTTTCCCTTTCTCTACAGGGAAGGGATTCGGGATGTTTCATAGAGCATATTCCAAACAGTCTAAGGAATTTAGACCCTGCCTTTTCCTCTCCTTCTGGACAGAAGAGCTTGTAATCCTATTTCTCCTGAAAGAATAGGAAAGTGCAAGAAAGCAACAGCTTCGTGGGTTTATGAAAGGAAGGAAATGAAGTAATGATAAATTACACACACACAAAAAATAAAGCTACTAGGTTCTTCATTCTAGTCATGAAGAGAGCAACTTTGTTTTGCCTGCAGAACATGAACAGTGCCTGAGTCAACAAGATCAAGCACTTCAGTGAAAATTCCTTTTTTGGTAACTGGAGAGTAGGACTTGGTGCCTTGTTACTAAGGGATGCAAAGCAACAGCCAACAAGGGCCAGTGCAAGCAAGGAGGTAAGTAAACATGTTTCACACCTTCCACATGGCGTTGCAACAGTAAAAAGTGCAGATTAACTGAGTTTATGGAAAGAAAAATTTTGAAGTTAAAAATATCAAGCAGAAAAGCTAGTTTCTTCTCCACGTACCTGCCATTAAGAGCCTGTGCTTTTAGTTTTTGTCTCTTGCTAGATATTGTATATAATTTTCTGAAAAGTAAATAATGCTGATGTCTTTCTTTGCTGTGTAACCACATACAGCTGAAGTAAAAACTATGCCTCCTAAGCAGACTGTAAAAATAATTAATAATAAAAAACTCAAACTGGTTCCAACTCAGAAAATGACAAACTCCTCCAGTTTGACCCAAAGCCAAAATTGTATCACTAGAAAGAAGTTGGTACAGTAGCAAATATCACCCCTCAAATAGTAAACCTGTGGCAAACCCCAGATTCAGAAGCAAACAGAACAATTTCAGACACTTAAAACTTGCAGGACAATCCTCCCATTTTCAGAAAAATCTCACAGCTGAGTTACTTTATTCAGCTGTTTGCACTTTGAATTGGAAGGAGATGCTCTGAGATGGAGACTTTGCAGCTCACATGACCTGCAGCAGCTCAAGCTTTAAGTGTTTAAGTGTTAAGCTGTCAAAGCAGCTTAAAAACATCACAAATTCATAGCGAGTTAGCATTTTCGATTGTGCTAAGACCTTGGAAATTACAGAGTGTTAGTTCTGCAACAATGGCCTCTGGCTATAGAAGGCTGGAATTTGAGATCTGCACAGTTCAGACTTGCAAAAGCTTTTGTATTACAGATGTTGAAGAGGCAATTCACACAGAGCAATAAGGAACCACGTAAGTTGGTTTGTTTTGTTCTTTTAATGTTGGTGCTCCCACCATTAGCAACATAAATATTCTTCGGAGCATTACGTCGAGCTTGCTTTCCAGAGGTGTGCTTGTTTTAAGAGACTATATGGTCGGTAAAAGGTGGGAGAATTCATGACAAAGTCCTTGCACTGCCACCAGTTAAATGCAATGCCTTGATTAGGGTAGAAAGACTTTGGCCAACACTTATCCCGGCAACAATCACTCTGTGTGTGTGTGTGTCAAGAACGCTACAGATACAAAGTACAAAGCTTCCATTTTAACATAACCTCGTCCCTATTACTCACAAAACAGTTTATTGTTTTCTTCCAAAGGAAACCTGACAGTGCTGCAAGCTACAGGCATTCTTCTGTGAGAAATTGAAAAAGAACCAGTCTCCCCTTGTCTGGAGCAGTATGCCCTTCCCTCTCCTCCAGCAAACACTCAGAAGTAGATGGGAAACAACAGGAATCTGGAAAAAAAAGTTTTTTTCTTAGCTGTCTACTTTTGTAACTCTGTTGCTGGAGAGACAGGCTGAGACCTACCAAACCTGTGCCCATCAGCCCCTTTATCCAGTTTAGCCCACAACTATCCAGTTTAGAGCCTATGTATATTACATGAGACTGGACTGTGTCCTGCTGCTTTCCACTGAACACATGGGCATCAAAATCCAGCATCATGAGATGTGACACGAGAGTGTCGTCTCATATTTGAGCAGTAAAAGCTACAGCAGTGGTGGTTTAACCCCCGAAGAAAGGCTCAGCAGGTTGCTTGTAAGCCATATTCATAAAAATATGGCAAATTACTCAATGATTCAGGCAGAACCGGACAGCAGACCCATTAAAGACATCAGGTTTGATTTATCTGGTATGAGCTATGCTACCCTGGACTTTCTGTAGGCCTGAAAAAAAAATATGAAGAGACATAGTGAAATGTTTTTACTTGTTTTAAGGGAAGTAAGGCTGAATCTTAAGCTATTGCTCAGTAGCTGCACTTTCTCCAATTTGACTTCATGAGGAGTCAGTCACCGAAGCAGGGCTCAGTTGTAATATGTAGTTCTGTTGTTAGCAGGAGTCAGTAAGCACACTTCACCTTTTGTACCTCAGTGCCAGTTGGGCACTAAGACCAGCACTGTTAAGGATTAAACCCAAAAACTCAGCCTCTCCTCACCTTACAGCCCAGTCTGTTCAGAAGAGAAGTAGACAGCCATGAAAAAAACCCAATCAAACTATGTTCTGATCAGTGCAAGAAGTATTCCAGTGGTTACAAAGTGTGCAAGCTTCCAAGTTTACTTAATTCTCCATTTTGAGCTGGGACAAAAACCTGCCCTCTCTCCTTTTGCCAAATTCTCTGACATTAAGCACCCATCCTTTCACCGTGTCAAGAGCCTGTGAACACCAAATGCTCATTTTAATTGACTGAGGCCTACAAGCATTCCCAAACGGGAAAAAAAACGTTAGTTCACGCCAGTGGATCCCCCGACTAGAACATCATAACAATCAAAACTGGGCAAGAGAACGTCTTTCAGCAAAAGGATCCGGTATCAGAAGCGCAGCCGTGCTCGCTACTCCCGCCGTGATCTTGCACACGTGCCATCTTCTTCATATTCACCCACCAACTGCAACATGTATGTTCCAGTATAGAGAAGAAACTGTCCAGCTATTTGTGCTGCATGGGACATGAGCTGAAGCACCTTCCTAGAAGATTTGTTTAAAAAAAAAAAAAAAATTATCACCAGCAAGATGACATTACCCCTTTCTCTCCAACCACAGCACCTTTAGGATGAGTTTGGTGGATCTAATTTAAGAATTCTCTCGTTTCTTCTCATTTCTGAGAAGCTGGTTGTGTTGGCAGAGCCAGAAAACACATTTAACAAGGCAGGCCGTCATCCTGTCAGACATTTACCAGCCTCCTCCAAAGCCATCACCCAAACTACCAGGCAGCTTTGCCTGGGAGGGAGCCCAGCAGCATTCCTGCGGCGTGAATCCACCTCGAGTCTCACCTTGAGGCCATTCACTAACACAACACCGCCTGTATCTCCAAGCTACAGATCAAACTTGATTAGATCTGAAGCTGAGCAATCACATTACAGTGGATGCCCAACGCAAAACATGCGAAGCCAGGAGAATTAATGCTGCCTGAGCTGCAAACCTTAAGAATTCTCAGTTCGTAACAGTTCAGTTTTTTGAAGATTTAATAAATACCAGCATTCAAATATATATTACTGTGTGAGGATTGGTACAGATCCATAAATTAAGATTAAGGAAGCATCAGAGGTCTACAATATAAACTGTGGATCACCACAGGATCACAGAGGAATAGTTCATTGCATTTGAATGGTCATTTATTCAACTTGGTTGTAGCCGCATCTTCCTTCTCTTCTCCAAGAAACAAATGAGAACATCAGTACTAAGAGTTATATTTAAGCCTCATTCCCTAGAATTTAAATTAGCCCTCACAAGCGTGAAGCTGAGGCATTGGGGAAGTGGTACACAAGAACTGGAACCATTCCAAAACTGGAAAGGGATCAGTTTCTGAAGATGCAGAAACCAGACCAGCCTTCTGCTTCTTCAATAGAAAAAAAAAAAAAAAGGGGGGAAGATTTTCTGAATTCCTGCCTGAGAAAACATGCAGTTGTGAACCCTCTGCTGCTATTCACTTCTCCTTTGAGTTCTAGCAGAGAAAGCAAAGTCTTCTTCCTACAAATGTGTTTTTTTCCACTGTGATGAAAGAAGGTTTGCAGTCAAAATCCAATGCTTGGGAAGAGTAGAATACCCTGTGCTTAGAGCCTGGGAAGCCTTTAAAAACCACCGTACCCTTACTTACGCTTCCCACACAAGCCATTTCAGCAAGTCCCTCCCTCCACCAGATAGTACAGGCCAAGGAACTTTATGGTTGTAAAGAAAGCTGCACCTGGTACCCAGCTTTTGAGCAGCTGCAGTGTGTCACTTGCACGCGAGAGCAGTTGTCACTTAAGCCACAGAGCAAGTGATTTGTTGAACTGGACATTTGATCCTTCAGCTGGACACTGCGGGGGAAATGCGCTAATCAGACCTGGCAGGCTTCATGCCCCTCCCGCCCACGAACAACTGCAGTGATTTAAAGTCCTCCTTTCACACTCTGCAGGTGGGCTCAAGGAGAAAGCATCAGAGTTACCAGTTTGGAACTTGTTAGCAGAGGGACTACTCGGAGAAGCTAACATCATCTGTCTCCAATTTAACAGCTAGCTGAGGCAGGCCATCTCACTGTCGTGTTCAAGAGCACCCCAGGTTATTTCTTCTGCCACTCCTGTTCTTTGCTAGCAGACTATTTTCCCACCCTGACACTGGGGACTTCCCTCACAGCTTAACTCTGTAACATACCAGTGCTTGCAGAACTCCACAGCTACTTCAGCTGTTTGTCAGCACTGTTTCTTTCTCACCAGCTGCAGAACTGTTCCTCCTTCAAACCCTCCTCAGCACTGCAGGTTCCAGTGCTGATACTCATCTCCACAGCAGATAGCCAGAAATCAGAGTTTGTTCTGGCTCAATAGACTTAACAAACATAGGAACTGGAGGAGTGCAGATGGTGAAAGGTAAACCTTTGCTCTGAAGAAACCCTAAAGAAGCCTGTGCTACAGGTGGGTGTAGCACACAGCCGGATAAACACCGCAGCATCACCAGAGGGATGAGTCTCTACAGTCACACACTGGCTGCAGCTTGAAAGATTAAGCAAGCGACCACCTAAGTAGAGTGGGAGAGGTCAGGATGAAAGAGAGGGAAGGAGATTAGCATTACAATGCTTAGTAGCTGCATCCTGAGGGGGGGGACTATTTGAAGACTTCAAACTAAAGACTCCATGTTGCTCAAGGGAAAAGAAAACCTCACAGCATAAACATCCGTCTGTTCTGTACAGAGCAGATCTGGTCCTCAAGTCATCAAATGCAGCAGCGCTACACCGTTGTGTCTCAACCAGAATTTGAAAGGTCTTAACTAAGTGAGATCACAGAGTCTTACTGCAGATGACAAATTCCCATTAAGACAGCAGACAGTGTCCTGTCTCTTCCATTTTCCTTTGCCTCCACGTAGCTCAGGTGGCGGACTTGGCAGCCCGGTACTGCAAAGTCTGAGCAGGCTTTAAGACCTCTGCCATTAGATCTCAAATTTCTCTTGTTTCATCCCCTTGAAGTCCTCCTTCAAAAAGAGTCCAACGCTTCTTCCTCAGCCTCCTACATTCTTCAAACAAGTCAAAGGAATCTGGGGAAATTCCGTGAGGAAAACAGAGACTGTGCCTACACCCTGACAGTAAATACAAGCTGATAAGATCTTTGGCTTGGGGGAAATTTAAGATTCCAGCATAAAAAGCTACAATAAGTTTTGACAAGTCAGCTCTGCGCCTTACAAAGGAAGATTCAGCATATTGGCCACTATGTAAGAATTAAGAAAAATGTGAACTTTTTAAACACACCCGCTTCACAGAACCAACCAGGGAACACAGATTTTACAGTACCGCATACGTCTGGTCCGTAGGGGAACCATACTCACCGCAGGATGCTTTTTGCTCCCATACATTTGATGTCATACGAGATAGAGTAGATCTCATAGAAGGTCGCCTTGATGTTTAAGCAGCCAATAAAATCTTTAGGGTTCAGCTTGTACAGATCAAACGTGATGTTGGCTACTCCCATTTTCTTCTTGCGTTTCACGGTGGCAACTCCATTTCTTGCCTAATTTAAAACAAGAGAGACATAGTTTTTACCGTGAGCCGGGAAAGTAAAGCAAGACAATTGTTAACAGTGCAGCTCTTTAGAAGCAGCTTGCTTATTCCAGTCTTGGGGCTAGGTCTCAATAATTCTAATCGAGAATTAAAAGCATTAGTACAGAGAAAAAACAAATCTGTCTTACATAATTTTGTTCAAGTCCTGACCAGGATTCTGAAGCTATTCCAAACAAACAGACATGAAAGTTCTAGAGTGACATAAAGCCTCCTGAATATTTTTTTTCCTGTAATACACCTTCTTCTCCAGAGTGTACTGAAGCCACAGGTAACACCACTGGCCAGTGTTCCTGCTATTTATTTATCCGAGTAGGTTCCAGCTGCTAGCTGAGGGAGTACAGTTAGTCCACACTGAAACAGGCCATCAAATAACCAGGATGACATTAGGTCCTTCTGGTTAGGAAGGAAAACAAAACTGGTGAGCTTTCCTAGAGACAGCTGCAAAGATGACATCTGTGAAAAGTCAAGTCCTCGTTTCGAATCCCGGCTCATAACACCTCTCTTTTTCTTCCTACGAAAAAGGTAACATGGGGAGGGAACCACTACTGATTAAGCCTAGAGTTCTAACCATAGAATGGTTTGGGTTGGAAGGGATGCTTCAAGGTCACCTAGTCAAACCCTCCTACACTGAGCAGGGACATCTGCAACTACAGCAGGTTGCTCAGAGCACCATCCAAAGTCCCCTGCAATGGTGCCAGGGGTGGGGCAGCCACCACCTCTTGGGGCAACCTGGGCCAGGGTCTCACCACTCCCAGAGTCAAAAATTTCTTCCTTCTCTCCAGTCTAAATCTCCCTTTTAGTTTAAATCCATCACTCTGTCCTGTCACAACAGGCCCTGCTAAAAAGTCTGTCCCCACCTTTCTCGTAGAGTTCTTAAAGTANCTGCAGGGGGGGGGTCTCCTCAGAGGCCTGGGAGCAGAGGGGCAGGATCCCACCCTGGCCCTGCTGCCCACACTGCTGGGGATGCAGCCCAGGACATGGTTAATACTGAGTTTTTAAGACAAAAAGCAAAGGATGGCAGTATGGAAAGTCATCTTCCGCTTTAAATCCACCCTCCTTTATTGAAAGCAGCCCTTGTCTGCTTCAGGGCTGACAGTGATGCTTTCAGGACTCCAAGAAAAAAGATCAGAAAATAGTGAAGATGACTCATATCTACAGAGACCTCTGGTGGCTACTCAGCTCAGCACATTCTGCTCCAGGTTCAGGACTCAGTGACTGCCAAGCTGTTTTTCACGTGCTAAATGAAGCAATAAAGTCGTGTAAGCCTGGGACGGTTTGTACTTGGTCACCTCTTCACCAAGTGCCATGTAAAATGCTGCTGTGTATCATTAGCCAGCACTTTTATGCCTGTTTTATTTTGAAGCCTCCAAGCTCCTGTCACAGGCCCCCCTATCAGGAACAGTTTGGGATGGGTACAAGTGGTCGGTATGCTCGGCAGCGTATCCCCTTGCCTGACGCATTAGCACCCGGAATATTTGGATGCAGCACGACGGAGCTTGTGCTACACTCCAGATGGTTCGTGAAGCTACGGCAGGTCCTTCTGCTGTCATCCAGTACATCCTCAAGAAGGGCAGCATTCAAACTGGTTCTGTTCCCATGCCGGGCAGGACACAGAGCAGCAGGGAAAGGGGCAAGGTGGAGTCACACCCTGGATGCAACTTCTTTCTGCTTTTGGAGCTTCTGGCCCAGATGGAACAAGTTGATAAAACAGGAAGGTGTCTTGGGGGAAAATAATGTAATGTGGACTGGCAGCCCAGCAGTCACTGGCCCCCTGGGCTCATCCCCAGCAGTATGGGCAGCAGGGACAGGGGGGGATCCTGCCCCTCTGCTCCCAGGGCTCTGGGGAGACACCCCCTGCAGGGCTGGCTCCAGCTCTGGAGTCCTCAGCCCAGGAGAGACAGGGAGCTGTTGGAGCGGGGCCAGAGGAGCCCCAGCAATGCTGGGAGGGCTGGAACCCTCTGCTGGGAGGCCAGGCTGGGAGAGTTGGGCTTGTTCAGCCTGGAGAGGAGAAGGCTCCAGGGAGACCTTCTGGTGGCCTTTCAGTGCTTCAAGAGGACCTATAAGAAAGGGGAGGACTCTTTATCAGTGAGTGTAGTGACAGGATGAGGGGTGATAGATTTAAACTAAAAGGGAGACTTAGACTAGAGAGAAGGAAGAATTTTTATTTATTTTTTTTTTTTACCATGAGAGTGGTGAGACCCTGGCCCGGGTTGTCCAGAGAGGTGGTTGCTACCCCATCCCTGGAACCATTCCAGGGGAGATTGGCCGGGGCTCCAAGCAACCTGCTCTAGCTGCAGATGTCCCTGCTCAGTGCAGGGGGTTCGGATTAGATGACCTTTAAGTGCCCCTTCCAACTCAATCCAGCCTACGATTCTATGAAAAAAATGTCCAAACTACCCACACTGCAAGAAGAGACTAAGAAACTGGGCCACACCATTGAGGTGTTCATGTACAAACAGAAAAATGGCAGCCTGCTTACAACTCCTCAGCCAGCTCTGCAGCTGGCAGGAGTGATTTTGATGTTAGCCTTCTAGCAATAACCATTTCATGGAAAGACAATTAGGAGTCTGCCTATCTTATTAAGGTATGGATGACTATTATCCCACAAAACTACAAATTGCACACAAAGATGATTAGAAGGCTAAAGCCGATTCTAAGAGTTCTTCGGTATTTGAAGCACGTAGACGAACGTTAGGTTTTGATGACAACTTTTGCTGTTTGCAAGATTAAACACAGGTATTTTTCTAACCTTCCCTAAACTGTAACTGCATTCACAAGGCAAAATTTGGTTTACATTGCTTGATTTGGGCATTTTTTCTTCTCCAAAAGCCAGTCTTTGAAGCCATGGGATTTTTAACTTCACGCAGTCAAAGTCCTAAGTTTCTTTACATTAAAAAAAGGCTCAAGAACAAAGTTGTTTGAGGCTTTTCAAAAGCAGGGGATTTCCCCTATAATTCTGTTTGGTTGTGGTGTTTCTTTTTAATTCTTGGCAAATCTTTGCCAACAGTTCTATGTCCAAGCAAGGGACAAACCAGAAAATGAACGTGATTTGTCATCCAGGAAAGCTGAACAAGGAGTTGGTACCTTGCCTTCTTTGGGAGAAGTTTTCTTCCTCTTCTCCCTGCTTTCCAACAATTTTAGCTGCCACAGACATTCTTCCATCCAGTTCTACTCAAGTGAGAGAGAGGCAGTCAACACTTACTTGTGTCCATTTCTGTCCTTGTTCTAGAACCATGAAGTGTGTATTATCATCCAGGGACTTGAAGAACTCTTCGGAGTCGACAACTGTGCCATCTTCCTCCAAAACCAGAGTAACTATTCCAGTAGATATAAGGAAAGCATCTAAAGTCTGAGAAATAATAGTAGGTTTTAGCATTTGAACGAGGGCCCATCATTTCGTATTAAGACTTCTTTATCTGATACATTCTCCTGAATTTTCCCAGTGATGATTTTTAGCTGGGTTGCCTTTCTGGGATACTTCACTAAATTTCAGCCAGGGTGGGAATGTTTGCTATACCTTGCTGATGAGCTCTTGCAGACTGCTGGCAACAATTCCTTTTCGGCTGCTTCGGGAGACATTCGACACACGGAAAGGTCGCCCTGGAGGCATGAGAGAAGGGAACAGGGTCTGTTTTGTTACTGCTCCCACAGATGCTCCCATGGATGCCAAAGATCTAAGACAAATAAAAATTCAATCCAGTTATAAAAACAGTTATGTCAAGTGCTGCGAGAAGGACGAGGACTATTGAGTTCAGTGACGCAAGCACATTATAGGAGTAATTTACAGGAGTTTGCTTTCAAAACCAAATACTACACAGCCCTACAGATATGATGTCTCCAAACTTTCTCTTGCCAGTGACATCTGAAAACACTTTTAAAATTAAAAAACCTTTTCAAGCAGATGTGGGCCACCTCTAGCTCAGCAGATGTCAAGGTCACCATTACAGCGGAGCTGACAGGTTTTAACACCGAGCTGAAAAAGCAGCAGCTCTTACTGCATCCAGCCACTTAGATCACTCTCTTTACCTGCAAGACAAACACTCACTGGGGTAACAGACAAGGCTACTTTCAACTGATTATTTAAGAGATGAGTTTGCTTTAGGAAGACTGAACATACCATCCAGATTCAAAACACCAGAACACAAGTGGAGCTTTCTGAGATAGTTATGCTTGACTTTCAAACAGCCAAGGTGTTTGTGAACAATATCTACAGCCTATAAAACTTCAGCTAGTTTTGGGGAAAAAAAAAAAAAAAAGAAATCACAAAAATCAGACTTGATTGTGCCCTCATATGTCAAAAGAAATGAAAATTAAGATTAAAGTACATAAAAGCATAGTGTTGGAGCTATGCCAGAGAGGCTAGAAGAATTCAGACACTTTTAGAAAAAGGTTTTAAGTTTTCCTGGGTGATTGCAGGTTTCCTTGGTGACTGTTTAGATTTCCTTAGGTAAACTGAGCACATACCACTGGTAACTGCCTGTTCCCACACCACGGTACAGCCCTGCTCCCATCTACATCCAGTGACAGCTTCTTGCTGCCAGATCACATCAGTTAATTCAATAAATAGCCAGCTTGCAAAAAAAAACACCCCTACATGACACCTGGAAAGGACTGAGCTCTAACAAGGCTTTTAAAGGGAGACCACATTTTGTCTCCCACATTTCTGGACTTTACCCCCTGTATGACTTCTGCTCCTTAATCCTGAATTGCACAAGGGTGGGAAAGGGAGGTATCCCGATTTTTTCTCCCACAGAGGTGTAAAAGGTCAGCTCTGTGCAGGCAAATCTATTCTCAGACACTATCACAGAGCGGGAGGGAAGAAACTGGTAATCTCTTTCTGTAGCCAGAGTGTGAATATAGGAATTTCTACAACAATAATGAAATGGTGTGAAGTTCCTCAGCTAAGAAGTTCCCAGTCACACCTTCTGTACAAGTCCACATTGACCAGGGAGAATAACTATCTTTACCAAACCTTTAAGCATATTTTTGGTATGCACAGAAAGTCATTTTTGTAACTAGCCAAATAGTTTCAGTAATTAATTTATTTCCTGCCCTCATTCTAACTGCTCCTCTACAGGGCTTTGGGCTCTTGCCTTTCCTCTGTACACCAAAGTTTGCCTTCCTCAAAAACTCTTCAGCATTATTGGAATTTTTAGTTTTTGAAAGGAGGGGGATGTTCAACAGTTTTATTCTAGCTCAAGATAGTAACTTCTTGGTAGCGCTGTTTAAACACTAGGACTCTGGCTTTCCAACAGCTTGCATATAAACATACATGGGCTGGTGGAAACGTCTCTCCTTCCTGTTACAAGGCTGGTGAGGATGAGTCGTCAGTAGAATTTTCAGGAGACAGGTTTCAAATTCAAGAGCTAATAAGCACTTTCCTCCTGGAGAAGGGTCAAGACCAAGGAGGAGGACATGGTGACAAAGAGGCACTGGCAGTGACACTGAAGCTCCAGAGAAGGGAAGCGTGCTAGGACAGGGTATGTTTGTTAATCTCTTCACTGACTAAATTAATAGTTCCCCAGTCACCTCACTGGTCCCATGGGCACCTCCCATTCTGAATCACTGGAGTCTCTCAGATATGAAGCCTGCTTATCTACCTCAGGGCGGGTGACTCCATAGGGCACCCTGATGTCAGAAAGTGCAATGCTCAGGATTCAAGAGCTGACTTTTTCAGATCTAGTTACACCCCCTTGCCTCTGACATCTGAAAACCAGCATGTAGAATAGTTCCTTGAGCACTATGTATGTCGGTACTGCCAAGATTTTTTTATTCTGAGGACAGAAAATCCCAGTCCTGTTGAACAGTTTTCTTTCTCATTACTTACACCAAGTTGTCATTCACAAAAGCTGAAGCATAACAAAGAAAAGCTGAAATTTACAACCTGATACAGAAGGAAGAGCGTTTAGGGGCACAGCTCATGAGAAGGACTTGAGCTGACAGGGTTCACCTCCAGCTATACAAGCCATATTTTGCAGTTCTGAGCAGGAGCTTTCTTCACAATTCAAGATCTATCACCTCACACTGCTGCCCACTTCTACCAGGTGTAAAAAGTCAGGTTAAAAAAAAACAAACAACAATGGATGAACAAACCAGGATTTTCATTAGCCCTACCAGACAGTCACTTAACAGGAATCAAAGTCTTAGGGAGTTTTTTGACACTGATGTCATTTCACCTAGATGTCAATAAATCCAGCTGGTATCATCTTCAAACTAAGTCTGCTTACGGAGCAGAGCCTGGGCTCCAGTGCAGGCTGAGGGTTCAGTTAATGAGAAGTACTAGGAAACAAAAGCCCGTGTGATTAAAAACCAGCAGGATAGAGTATGAACCCTTCCATTTCTGGGTGCGTTGCTGAAAGTTTGGGTTTGCTTTGTTTCCCCCAACATGCAAAGGCCACAGCCTCAAATCAAGCAAGCCTATGTGCCTTGAAAGGGCCATTTTTGCTGCAGCTGTCCTCAGACTCTAGATAAACCAATTCCTGATGCAGAAAATTCCTCTAGTAGATAGGAATTACTGAAAATAGTGTCCTATTAAAAAGTGATCAAGCTAAGTCAAGACACAAGTGGTGGAGAGGAAAAGGACATACTAAGGTGCAGTCAGCGTTATTTGAAAGTTGAGTGACATGCTAGATACTGGCAGCTCTCTACAGTTGAAAGGATCAAGTCCTAGCTCTTCCCTAAAGGAGAGAGGGATCCTGTGTCAGGGGAAAACACAAAAATATAATTAAAAGAGGAAAGATCTTTGAACTCTAGCATCTTGTCCAGTTTGTTCTGTGTAACTACAACCTGCTAGAGGGCGAGATGCAGACACTGTCCCAGGCATTCAGTGTAGTGTCAAGGCTGGTGGGACAGGTGAATTCATCTTTTTTTTGAGGAGAACCTGGTGATTAAAAGCCTGCTTTGAGCTCTGTACACATATTTCTCCCTATCTTTGTTTGCAATACGCCTCGTATGTTTATCTAAGAATGTGGTGCAATGGTCTTGAGCTTTACCGAGAAAAACCAATGTTGCACAACATGAGTGGCTTCAGAACATGGCATAGCTTGATTTTTAGGTTAGAGTTCGCAGACAAGTGACAACGGCATTAACAGCGAAGCCAGGAAAAAAAGTCAGCAATTAGTAAGGAGACTTAGGGTTCGACCAGATTACAGATCTGGTTTCCCTGTCAAAACATGAGCTGTAGAGATATCCAAACCACAGCGAGAAGCCGATGCATTTCCAAGCGGTGTACAAAGCTATACCTTTATGGATGTGATTAGCACACCTGAAATGTGAACAGAGGCCAGGAGTCATGTCATCACAGAGCACAGCAGCTCCTAAGTACATGGAAGCTCCGTGACTGACACACAAGCTCTTCGCACACAAGACGGCAGCTTCACTACTGCCAAGCGGTGATCATGTCCCAGCCATCACACCTCAGAAAGGAGCTAAAGCTGCAAAGCTCCAAACTTGCACTTCCCTCAGAAGAAGGTCATTCGAGGCTTAAAAGGCTACAACAAGCATGCCCTCTTGCTTCTCCCACCCAGCATTCATCAGACTTAAACTCTCCCTCCCTTGGCCATCACTCCATGCTTGGAAAGTGCCCTTTGCTCCTCAAGAGCTGGAGCTGAAAAATGGAGTTATTCTGGACTTGGCTCTCCCTGGGCATTCCCCAGGAACTGCCGGCAGCTGACCACCGGCCAGGATCATAGAATCATAGACTGGTTTGGGTTGGAAGGGACCTTTCAAGGCCATCTAGTCCAAATCCCCCTGCACTGAGCAGGGACATCTGCAACTAGAGCAGGTCACTCAGAGCTCTGGCAAATCTCCTCTGGAATGGTTCCAGGGATGGGGCAGCGACCACCTCTCGGGGCAACCTGGGCCAGGCTCTCACCACTCTTGTAAGAGTTTTTCTATCTAGACTGAATCACCCTCTTTAAATTTCAAACCATCACCCCTCGTCCTGTTGCAAGTGGCCCTGTTAAAAAGTCTGTCCCCATCTTTCTGACAGGCCCCTTCAAGTACTGAAGGGCCACCAGAAGGTCTCCTTGGAGCCTTCTCTTCTCCAGGCTGCACAAGCCCAACTCTCCCAGCCTGGCCTCCCAGCAGAGGGTTCCAGCCCTCCCAGCATTGCTGGGTCTCCTCTGGCCCCGCTCCAACAGCTCCCTGTCTCTCCCGTGCTGAGGATCAAGCGGGGGAAGCCGGGAGGGAGGCAGCGGCTGCCCGGGGGAGGGGGATTGTCCCGGCACTCACCGCACCAACGAGCCCACGCATTCCCTCGTCGCCTCCATGGCCAGGACGCAGTCACGGGGCAGCTCCGGCCGCGACACTTAATCGGTGCCGGCGGGTCCCTCCCTCGGCGGGGCGGCCCCTCCGCGCCCGCCCCAGTCCCTGCCCCTGCGGCGGCCCCGGGAGCCGGGCTGGGGAAGGCGGAGCTGGGGAGGGGGGGTGCGCTGTGAAGCATCCCTCCCCGAGCAGCTTTAAACCTCAGCGTGGTTTAAATCTCGGGGTTGGGGTTATCGGTGCGAGATCGAGCACGTTGAAGGACGAGTGTTTCCTCCGGTGCGGATTTTTCCCGACGATTTTCCCGGGAAAGGAGCAAGAGGGATGTTGTTCAGCCTGTGTCCTGTACTCCTCATTAGCTGGTTACAGCTAATATAGCAACAGGGGAAGCCAATCTCATTTGAAGCCTCGCAGCATTAGAGAAAATCGACAGATTAAGTGTCTCAGCTTCTGATTTTAGAGCCCGTGAATAAGCTTACAGCTGGGATTAATGTGTACGGCAGCTTCAGTGGAGGTAGTCACTGTCCCCACAAGCAGGGGAGCAGCCACTTTTGTTTACACAGCAAGTACAAAGGCTGCTTTTCCTTTTTATGTATGCAAATGCAACAGTTTTTTGGCTCTGAAACCAAGTTCAGTTTCTCTGAGCTGTCGGATCAGTGTTGCACAGGGAAAACACAGCCGGGAGCCTCCGAACCTGGCTCTCGGGCAACAGCCTGACCTAGGGTCATCAGAGAAAGACTCCAGGGTCAGGAATTGTTTGTCTGGATTGTTTTTGCTGTGCCAGGACAGGAAAAGCAGCTCACAATGTTGTGGGTATTTTTGTTTTTGTTTTTTTTTACTACCCAGGCTTCTCTAACAGGCGGGCTGACACCTGCTAGATGTCTCTCCATTTGGAGCTCTTATCAGCTGTGAAAAAACAGCCAGTCTTTTAGTTCAGGGCAAATTGTTTTCTGGGATGGCATCTTCTTCCCAGCCTGCTGGAGTAAACATCTCTTTTCCTCAGAGCAAAGCTTGGACCAACAAACTTCCCACGGGGAAACTGAGCTCAGGTTTTTATCTCTTCCTTCTCAGGCTACTTCGGGCTTGCGGGTGTGTGGGGACCCTTCTCCTAAGTTAACCTTTTATTTTTCTTTTTCTACAATATTTAGTTTTGTTACAGTTCTGTGATTTGTCCCTGACAAGACGTCGTGTCACAGAGAGTGGGAAATGGGGAACAATGAATAGTTTTCAGAGCCCTGAACTTCAAACAGCCTGTTTTGCCCTGGATTTGTGGTTGACTGTGGGCCAGGTCTGAAGTTACTTGTGCCAAGTGGCACATTGGTAAGGAATTCTTACCAAGTGTTTCTCTGCTGTCAAAAAAACCTGTGTATATCCTGCATCTTTTCCTGCTGTGGAGGGAGGAAATGGAAGAGAAGAAGATGTTTTGTCAGATGGTCTGTCTCTTCTTACCTCTGCCCGTGGAAGAGCAGGGAGAGTGCCCCTTAGAAACCATATGGAAGTCGTAGGAACCTCAAGGATTTTGCTGAACATGCCAGGGCACAATTGTCTGGAAGAGGTGGAGATTTTGGTTGTGCAGAAGCTCAGCTTTCTTCTGGTCACCTGCCTTTTCCCAGAGGTCTCTGCAGAGACATCCAACCAACGCAACCACGGCCAAGCATCCCGCCAAGGTGACATAGCTGGTGCAGGGGCTGCCACAGCTCTAAGGCAGGGACAGTGTGCTTTGCAAGGACATGCTCCTCCAGCGACATTGGTGCTTCAACTTGTATCACAGTTGTCATGACTAACACAAACACAGCTATTAAGAACAACAGGAAAAACACGTCCTTTTGAAGTCTGTCCTGATCTGTAAGGAGACCAGGGTGTTACCTGTAGTTTCACAAGCTGTACTAGTTCTACTTTTTTTTTTTTCTTTTTTTTCTGATCAAGCAGCAATAAAACCATCAGATGGATCAAATCACTGACCTAGGACTGGGCACCTCCGCAAAGAAGTGTCTTTGAACATCAGCAAGACAACGTACAGATGAGGTGTGTGCAGAACCTACTGAGGAAGAGAATAAAACAGTAGCATGAGCCAGATCTCGCAGGCCAAAGCAAGATGTGGGATCTCAGTGTCTCCAGATAATATCCAGTATAAGGATAGTAGCTGGGAGAAGCAGAATCATCCCACCCTTTTACAGGGAGGGGAAACAAACTATGGGTTGGGGTGAGGAGGCCAGAATACTCAGCAATGCTTTGCTTCAGTCGTCACTGAAAACATTGATTGTGCTGGGGACAAAGTACGTGGCTGGTGTTGTGGGGAGTGAGCACTGGAGGTGGAGTTAAATAAGCAACTGTGTTAATCCCTCTTACTAAATAGCTATTTTACTGTCCCTTCGCTGAGGTGCAGCAACTGATTCCATACGTGTTACCCGTTCAAGTTAAACAAGTTTACTTAAGTCACTCCTCACAGGGGTCATACTGCTGTGAGAAGAAGTCTGCACATGGTGTGTTTAACAGGGAGGAGAAGGTACTTGAGGTAGTTTTGCATACAGCTTCACGTTGGTGAGCGTGGAGTAGCAGGCCAGGTTTTCTTCAGCACCCTTCAAAAAAAGAGTTGACAAATTGGAATAAACCCAGAAGAAAGCGGGAATGATCAGAGATCTGGGAAATGTGGTGCATTAGCTGGACAGTTTGGGAAACAGGAAGACTGGGTGGAGATGTGGGCTTCACGGATTTTTAGAGAACTCTCTGAAGTGGAAAGGAATAAAATTTTCTCTATACCTACAGGGACTTAACCTGTAGGAAAGGAGAATTAAAGTGTCCGTTAAGAAACATTTCAACATTTCAATCTGCCAGTTAGGTTGGGGAATCTTCTAGGTGCTGGGATCAGTTGCCTACTGAAGATCTGAAGTCAGTTAGACACAGACCAATGTTGGAGCAGTGTTCAAATTACACGAAGAACAAATCAGGAGACTAAGGATCAGTTTGGATATTCCCTTTATTTCTCAAAGCTCCAACAAGTTACCTGAGCAAGATTAATGCAGAATAAAGTGTTTTTGTACCTTGTCTCTCCTGACCTAAGAGGGGAGTGCAAGAAGCGAGCAGATGAATTTAGCAGCCTTAGCAACAAAGATAACAGATTCCAAGGGTTGGTTTAGATTTGCAAAAGTGAACCTTCTGATCAGCCTTTCTGCTCTTTCCTGTTTTTTGCTAAGTCTGATCCCGGTTTCTGTTAGACTCACTCTTGTGACTACCTCAAAGTAAATGCAGTTATTCCTTATCCCTTCCATAGACACCCAACTTTCTATTTTTGACTGTGTCTGCAAAATAACAGTATTTGTTTCTAAACTGCTTGTACTATTCAGCAGATTTCTATCTCCACTGCTTCTGGTTCTGTTTTATTTCTGTCAGACTGTTTGTGTTAAAGGTTGTGTTGTTCTTTCTTAATATTTGTGTTAGCACGACTGCGGTATTTTGTGTTACCACCACTGAAAGTTTCGTCACAGCATCCATCACGGAAGGCTTGGGTACAGCTGATTATTTTGAGATAAGACTGTGGAGTAAAAGATCTCAGGAGGTTGCTTTTTATCGATTTCCATCTTTTTCAGAAGCGTTGTTAATGAAATGGTATTTTAAAATGCCTGAGGGCTTTGTAGGAGCCATCGGGTGTTTTTGTCGGCATTAGCGGAGGGGATGAGGCTCCTCCTAAAGGTGATCTTGCTGCTCTGCAAGACTATACAGAAGAAGCTGGGAACATTTTTTGGTACTAACTAAAATCCTGTGGAATTGACTGGAAATGGTTCTGTGGCCGGCAAAGATTCTGATGCTGAAAGCCCTGTTGGAACAAAAGACTAACCCTTTGCTGCAGTGAACCATCTGGCCCAGAAAAATTCTCTTTATTATGAGATTTCATGGTGGATATTTTGTTTTATTTTGTTCTTTCTGATTTTGAATGATTTTAACAATAGGATTAAGACAGAGTTGATGGATGGGCACATGCTGTATGCATGGGAAAAAATACCCTGCCAAGAGTGTTTCGGTGGTGTGAAATTTTTTGAACACAAATTGAAATGTGGATGTTTTATAGTTAGACAGGACATTAGAATCAGAAGGTCACTTGCCCCCTCTGCAATGCTGTACGTGTGAACAAACTGCAGATTTTTGTGGGCAGCCTTTAACTGAAAGCTGACTTATTGAGAGCTACATTTTGTCAGCAGCGATGAAAAGTGGAATTTTTGGCCATGAGATCCATTAGCGAAGATAATGTACTGGAAAATTAGTATTTGTTTATTCTGATCGTGCCAAAGATAATCTGAAATCTTTTATTTTACATTTCAAAAGTTGCAACTTCAAAAAATGTGTGAGCTCCAAATAAAACTAAATAGCTGTTAAATTTTATTTGTTTGTTTGCTTCTAAGATCTTTACAGTTTATTATTGTTTAGCGACACTCCCTACAGGAAGAGAAGAAAATATTATTCAGAAAGAAATACTATTTTTAATTTCATAATTTTATTTTATATTGTAATATTATTTTATGAGGCTTTTCACCATAAAGTGAGAGGCTATCAAATGTGGGATTGTTCCATAGCGGCACAGCAATGTTAAGATTTTTATAGCAGATCTTGAAGAGCTTCAGACTCCAGGCAACACTTCAGAACTACTGACCCCCAGATTGAACTGTGAGCTCACACTTCTTTGGTAGCTGCACTAATTAAATTTTTAAAAGTAGACTTAAAATCTTCTTGTACAAGGAGTATCTCTAGTTTATGTCTTGCATGGCATGCTTTCAAAGTTTAATTAAAATTAAAAATTACTGTGTTTCGGTTTTGTCCAGACCATAAAGACTAAGGCAGTAATAGTCAGACAGCTTAATGGGTGACCTTCCTGAGGGTCCCACTGCATTTGAATCAACGTTGTTCAGCCTGTGATGTGTTGACCTCAGAGCTTGACCAGTCATTTTTAAGGGATGCATAAACAGGAACGAGATTCGTAGATGTTACGCAGTAATCTACGTGCATGTGAAATTTCCAAAGCAGCTCCGCTAGGAGGTTTTTAGGGACCACAGATGGAAACAGACTGAGGAAAATACTGCTGTGACTGAACTGCTCAGGTACTTTGGCTCTCTGGGTAAAAAGCTTTTGGTAAACTGCAGAAGCTCACAAAGTCAAGCAACAGTCAGACCTAGTTTGGAGTCCAAGCCTGACTTGGGAGCTAAGAGCCTTCTGACCAGAACTGGCCTGCCTTTGTACCCATCCCTGCAAAATATCCAGAGTTAGCCTTTGGCTGCTAGCAGATCATTTTTTATACTGTGCCTGTTTTCATCTGTGTTTTATACAGTTCCGTAGGAACAGGAGTAGTTGTTGGCCATTGGGTTGGTCTGTGGCGCACCCCAACGGCCACTGATGTCCCTCAGGCCTGCCTTTAGGTGGGGCAGGCTGCAGAAGGAGGGCTAGGGGCTTATGCCATAAAGTTGAGAGTTCTCAGATCTGAATGACTGAGCCTCAATATTCACCCCTCGCTTTCTACCACTGTCCAACGGCAGCTTCCTGGTCACCTTGGCTGCAAAGTCCTTGTCATCTCCCACCTCTCTTCTGTTTGAAGAGAGTTTTGACCAACACGGCTGCAAAGTCCTTGTAGCCTTCGTCTGGTCTGTCCACTCCTCGTCTTTGACTCAGACCACTGGGAGATATACCTGACAAACCCAGTTAGTGTGGGTCACGACACCTCAAGAGCACAAGGCTGCTATATACCCTTTCACTTACGGTGAGGCTGGAGCAGGTGAGCGTTGATAATAAGTCTGGATGATTCTTGAGAAATCACACTGCTTATCACTTTGCTCCAAACGGGCATGCTTTCCTGGTGGTCTGCCATCCAGGCAAGTACCTGGCCCAGTCTTGTTTAGTTTCTGAAATGGAGTGGAACACGTTGAGGAGGATACGGAGCTGCCGGCCTTATCTCATGACCACATTGGAGCCATTCTCTTTCTGACAGATACTAGGGGCATATGACTACCACTGCAGACCTGATAAGAAAGCTCTTAAACACGCCCAGACCCAGGATGTCTACTGTCATAGTCACCCATGTTCCCATGATGAGAATGCTGTTCCTTTGACGCCTTATTGAAGAGTAACTTTGGAGCCAAAGAGCAGAAGCAAGTCTGGATGTCAGTGATTCTCTGCTGGCTCCCCTAAGGTTCAAAAAACATAGTTACAGCTATGCAGCAAAGGTCCACATGAGTCACCAAGGTACAATACTTTATCATTGTTTTGTCACCTTTGGACATGCTTGTCATATGAATTAATCTCTTCTGAAATGTCACAGACCTCCTGTAAAGCCACACCAAAGCTTTATTTTGTCTGCAAAATGTAGTATGCTAAGAAAATGGTAACTACTGCTTGGTTCTTCTGCAAAGCTGAAATTAGGAAGTGATTTCTTGGGAGTTGGAGTCAGTAAAATCTTCTGTATGCTTCAGGAAGGTGCCTCAAAACTTTCTGTGGGCTTCAGTCGTACGTGTGCCCATTTTTTGTGTGACTAAACCCAAAGTAATTCCCTAGAATCCAAAGACCTATTTGTTTCAGGTCATCTTAGGTTGATCAGGAATTGTGATGGTCTCAGGCAAGCACAGTGGCTTAGAAGACTATTTCACGCTAGGCAAAGGATAGTGCTCTCAGATGGAAAAAACCCCACGCTTGATCAACTGGTAGAAGGATCAACATAAATATGCAGTTGAAGTAACCATCTCTGGAGGTAATGGAAAGAAGAACTGTGTCTTTTCTGTGCAGTATCATTGGCTGGTGAAGAGCTGCCAGAGAAATTGTATTTCCAGTTATTTCACCAGATTAGGAACCTGAAAAACAATTTTGTATTAGCAGTGAGAGCAAATGGCTGAAACACTTTTGTGTAGATGCATGCCCCACCGGCTTGGGTCACGGGGCTCACAGACTGATGCACATGGCTCCTTCGGATAGAAATAGACTTCACTTCCCCTAAACAAGTGGTCAACTGCGTCCCCTCCTTCCCTCTGCAATGCTCCTGAATATTGATTTATCAGATGATTGTTTCTAAGCTTCTACACTCTTGCTTATAGATGATTACTCCAAAAAGAGGATTTATCCTCTTTTTACAATGGATCCAATAATCTGGTCCTTCATAGCTTTTCTTGTCTCCGTGTTGTCATTCCTTTTACTCCCTCAGGTAGATATATAGAATCATAGAATAGTTTGGGTTGGAAGGGACCTTAAAGATCACCTAGTTCCAGCCACCTGCCACAGACTGGGTCACCTCCCACTAGACCAGGCTGCTCAAAGCCCCATCCAACTTGGTCTTGAACACTTTGAGTGTTGGAGCATCTACAACCTCCCTTAGCAACCTGTTCCAGTGTCTCACCACCCTCATAGTGAAAAGCCTCTTCCTGAATTCCAATCTCAATCTCCCCTCTTTGAATTTGAAGCCACTAACTCTCATCCTATCACTACAAATCCTTGTAAAAAGTCCCTTCCCAGCTTTTTTGTAGGCCCCCTTTGAGTTCTGAAAGGCTGCTATGAGGTCTCCCCAGAGCCTTTTCTTCTCCAGGCTGAACAAGCCCAACTCTCTCAGCCAGGCCTCCCAGCAGAGGAGTTCCATCCCCTATATACAAATACAACACTGCATGTGACATCATTAGATTTCTATAATCAGCTCCATGTCTAGGTAGTTGGAGAGGGTTGAGCAATCACATGAAATGTTAACAGTCTTTTATTAAAAGAAACTTAAGACTCCTTTCTGCCCCCAAACCCACATAATGTTATTGGCCCCTCTGAGTACAACACAAATCTTTTATTGGTTCTTTGAGGCTGAAGAAATCTACTTATTTTTATAACTTGCATGACATCTATACATCCATATGTAACAGCTCTAACCTCTTAATTTCATGGTGGTTTGTTGTAATTATACAAGGAAATCTCCCTCGTGGTCAATGGGAGTAGTTCTTGCAGAAGGTGAGAAACCAAACGGATCGTTCTTGTGATAATTAATTCTCTGTTCATCAGAGGGATTTTCCTTTCAGGCCCAGCTGAGTGGGTTAGCAAAACAAAGACAGATGGCAGCAGATTATTTCAAACACTTCTTTGTTAGTGGGTAATCAGCGCAGATTTCCCTCCCCATGCCCCCTTCATTTAGGGCTCAGTCAAAACCCATTAAGTAAATGAAAAGACTCCTGTTGATTTTGATGGGCACTCAGCCAAGACCTCTGTCTCAACAACTTTCTCAGCGAAACTTTCACTTACTCATAATTTCTGATTTTTTTTTTTTTTGTTTTTTTTAAAGAAAGAAGAAAACAATGCTGATGTAGTAACTCTTGGGGGCTACTGGGGGAGAGAACAAGCTGTACTTTAATCTGCACAATATCTTGCTGTAAGCATATCCAAAGTAAAAGGTCAGCCTGGTTTAACTCCTTGAATTTTATGCCAATTAAGTTCGATCTTTAGGGAAAGCATAGAGATGAAGGATCTGGCTGAAATGTGTGCTCTGGCCGCCATCTGAGCTGCGTCCCCTGGAAGAAGTCGATGAGCTGAGACCCAGGAGCTTGGATCTGCCCAGAATGAATTCTCAAAGGCTCTTGGCTGTTGGTGCCTTGAGAAGGCTTTGGACACCTCTACTGAGGTCTGCTACATGCTGCCTACTTGCTTCTGTTTTGAGACATTTTGGTAGGCCAATCTGTCATTTTGGTCTAAAACTTGTTGCTCTTCCTGGGACAACCTTGTAAAGATTGGTCATATTCATGTTATTTCCACAGATCTAACTGAAGCACGTTATCTTGTTTCCACAAATTAACTCTATTCATATCTGATTGACTTTTCAGCTTTTCAGCATATCCCAGTCTTTTGCTGTGTTGCTGACTCCTGCCAATCAGTGACAAATATCCATTTTGCTTCTGAAGGTGAGTACATGCAGCATCATAGAATCATTTTGGTAGGAAAAGACTTTTAAGACCATTGAGTCCAATTGCTGACCTAGAACGGCCAAGTCCACCACTAAACCATGTCACTAAGTGCCACATCTACACGGCTTTTAAATCCTTTCAGGGATGGGGACTCCACCCCTGCCCTGGGCAGCCTGTTCCAGGGCTTGACAACCCTTTCAGAGAGGAATATTTTCCTAATATCCAACCTAAACCTCCCCTGGTGCAACGTGAGGCCGTTTCATCTTGTCCTCATGTAGACCCATGATCCCTTAGAATGAATCCTTTCTGTCTTAGATTATGTGTTTAGTCTTTCTCTCCTAACACACATAATCCTAAAGCGCAGAAGCATGAAGTATGCAGTGCCTGTGTGTTGCTTGACAGAGGCTATGCAGGCTTTAACCAGACAGGTGCCTGCACAGATATTAATTCTTCTTACAGAGCTCGAGGAGAGCCACTGGGCAAGGTTTGAAAGTGCTGCTCTTGTGCTCCTGTATTGCAGCACATGAGCAATGCCAGAGGTTCAGAGCCCATCTTTTGCTGGCCAGCTGATTGGGATGGATGGAGAAATTCCAGTATGGCCATGTGCATCCAGCAGGCAGCACAGGCACGTGTGGATCTAGTGCATGGGAACAGAAACCCATCCCAATGTGGGACTGCCCTCTACTGACAAGCCAACCACCACGAAAGAGGGTTTTGTGTATGGGCAGGACTCCGAGTCAGGGCAAGTTACATCTCCACAAATCCTGAGCTCTAAGGTGCTGCAGGATGGGAGGAGAGCCAGGGGCAGCTCCAGGCAGCAGCCATCTACTAGTCACACTGGAGATATTTCAGGACAAGAAGAACAGAAAGGGACCAAATAGTTTTAAATCAGTAACTGCATCAGAATATATTAGACTGCTTCTGTACAGCCCTGAGAAGGAAACAAACCAGTTCCTAAGGGTTGTGTGTGCACCCCCTCATTTCTTCATACAACCAAAACACTGAACAGGTTGCCCTGAGAGGTGGTGGATGCCCCATCCCTGGAAACCTTCCAGGTGAGGTTGTCTGGGGCTCTGAGGAACCTGCTCTAGTTGCAGATGTCCCTGCTCCCTGCAGGGGAATTGGACTAGATGACCTTGAAAGGTCCCTTCCAACCCAAACCAGTCTATGATTCTATGATTCTACCTAAGCAGAAATAAACACGATCATCAGGATTTGCAGAAAATGTTCTGCTTTTGCATGGCCTTAAGCTGTCATAGGCACCTGCCACTCAATATGCCAGCACGTGCCCTGCCTGTTTGCTTAAAAAAGGGATTGAGCATGGGTATTTTGTCACAGCCTGCCAGGTGTGCACAGGTAATGACACCTGAAATGTCCCCAGGTCTATGAGGGAGAACAGACAGAATAATCAATCTGAAAACCGGCCAGTTTAAAACTTCCAGACTGAACACGTCCTTCGGCGCCAGTTGCTCCATCAGGCATTCTTCAGCCAGAAGCCGGTCAGAGACCTGCTGTGTCACACCGTGCTCTTTGTCCTCTGGCTTTGGCAGCTCATTTCACTGCTGAACAGAACTATCTGAACCAAAATTTGCCCTCCTCCGAAATTAAATCCCACAAGTGTTGGTAACTGCCAAAAGGCATCTCTCTCAAATAGCCCGTGTAGTATTTGTGTGGATTTAGAAACGTTTAAAGATTCAACAGGGTTGTTGCATAGTTATGTTTGGTTTTAATGACCTGCTTTTTAACTTCTCTCCCTCAAATCCCTTTGATACAGATAAAGATCCAGGAAAAAAGATGCCAAGAGCTGTTGTGTTCTCGGAAACAGAGATGGCAGCCCAAATTCAAAGTGGGTAGGAGTAAAATGTTTCTGTTGGTTAAAACTGATGTACATATTTTCTATCCATTATTTGCTAATTATCAACATGGGATACGAACACCAAGCAGTTCTGATGTTAAGGATTTAAAATGAATATACTCGGCTGTCAGCAGGTGGCTCTGTGTTAAGAGCGAGCCCTGTTCTTGATGGATGCACAGAACTGGAACCGTTTCAAACACTCTATTTTATTTTTTAAGCCAACAGGAAGATAGCAAAGGCCTATGATTTGTCAGTCGGAAAGGGATTTGTCAGAGAAAAGGTGAGTCAATGGAAACCTCTTGCTTGGAGGGCTCTGTGGCAATGCTGACATTGTGCTGCCAGAGAAAACATCAGCTCTGCCAGGTAGGCAACCAAATTTACAGGTATTGCATCAAACACCTTATTTCTGTTTGAGGGTTTGGGGCTTTGTTTTCTTTTTTACAAATCCCAGCTGCTCATATAAAGGATGTTTTTGAGGTATGCTGTTGCTGAGTGACAACAGTGTTAGTGGAAGCACTGAAACTTAGGTTGTTATCTATTTTACTGCAGTAAATGGGATTTTTTTCCATTTCTTTCAATGGGAGCAGGACTGGCTCCTCAGTGCCTCATAGTATCAGGCTGAGGGTTGCTGCAGTGTCTCTCTGGCAGGGCTGAAGATCAGATGGTGTCTGAAGCTAATCCAGATGCAGCAACAGCTTCATGAATATGTAACAATATAACCTTGTTTGAAGTTGTTTGTGTAGCCATCAAAGCCATGTTCATGAGGAAAAACTTCTTTTCTTTGAGGATGACAGAGCCTGGCCCAGGCTGCCCAGAGAGGTTCTGGAGTGTCCTTCTCTGGAGAGATTCCAAACCTGCCTAGACAATGCAATGCTGGGCCCCTTGCTATGGGTGACCCTGCTGGAGCAGGGGGGGTGGCACCAGAGTTTCTCCAGAGGTCCCTTCCGACCCCTACCATACTCGGATTCAGTGATTTTGTGACCTAGTGCAGGAATTTTGGCAGCTCTCGAAGCTGAAGGCAGCTTGGAGATCCCCTGCACCCTGAGCAGTGCACGCCACTGTTGTTTCTCAGTTGGGTATTTTTCAGGCTTTCTTTGGAAACTGGAATTGTGTGCTGCTCTGCACATGTGTTTTATCCAAAAGAAATTACAAGTACTAGATAAGAGGAATGTGCTTTCCCAGTATTTCCGTTATTTTCTTATTTTAATGGTGGGCAGTTGTCTGTCGTAAGCAGGTGAGAGGATCTGGTGCAGAAGTATAGTTGAGAGCCTTTAGGAACAGATGAGAATAGTGATTTGGAATTAGGTTTTGAGAAAGAAAACTGTCTTATACTGGATGACTGGACTGCGAAGAGAGTACAGTGTGTAAGGAGAGGGCCGTTTCTCCTACCTGTTAAGGTACCTCTGAATAGCAGCACGACTCTCTGGCTTATCAACCACTCCTCCCAGTTTTGTATCATCTACAAACCTGCTGTGAGTGCACTTCATCCCATTGTCCAGGTGATTAATAAAGGGGTTAAACAGTATTGGACGCAGTATCAACCCTTGGGATACTCCACTAGTGGCTGGTTTCTGCTGGACTTTTGCCACTGATCAAAACCCTCTGGGCCCAGCCATTCAACTAATTTCCAACCTACTTTGTTGTCCGCTTACCTACCCCGTACCTTATCAGTTTGTCTATGAGAATGTTATGGGAGACAGGGTAGAAAGCCTACCTGAAGTCTAGGTAACTGTCAACTGTTCTCCCCGTATTGCCAAGCCAGTCATCACATCATAGAAGGCTATCAGGGCAGTTAAGCATGATTACCCTTTCACAAAACCATACTGACTACTCCCAGAGACCTTCTTATCCTTGATATGTTTTGAAATGTTTTCCAAGACTATTTGTTCCATTGCCTTCCCAGAGATTGAGGTGAGACTGACTGGCCTGTTGTTCCCAGGACCTTCCTTCTTGCCCTCCTTGAAGACAGGAGCGACATTTGCCTTCTTCCAATGCTCAGGAACCTCCCCAGATCACCACATTTCAAAGAGAATCAAAAGTGGCATCGCAGTGACATCAGCCCATTCCCACTCCATTTGTAGGTGCACCCCGTCAGTTGCCATGGCTTTGTACGTGTCTGGTTCAAGAAGGAGAGCTTCAGCTTTAAAGCAGCTCCCATGGGAAGAAGCTTCACTGTGGCTTTTTCCAGGTCTTTCTTCAAGTTAGATTTTATGAGCTTCTCATGGATGTGAGCAGCTAAACTCCTGGGGCAGGTGAGCATGCTCAGGTCCCTGATAGTGAATTTGTGAGGCTGGCTATTAGGAGAAACTCTCTGATTTGCAGGAGGAGCAAATGGAAAGTGGAATTCAAAGGAGCTGTTAGAATAATGTAACTCTGGGTTTCGTACTTCTGTCAGGAAGAAGAAACTGTGCTGAATTTACAGGTTTTAATGAAATTCTACTCTTCTATGGCTACTATGAGTCTCTTTGTATTGGTTTCATCTGAGCATCCTTCTTGTGTGTCAAGTTTGACTGTACTGCTTCCTGAGCAGAGTTACTACTTCTTGGTCTCTTCAGGAATTGTAGAATGGAGAACAGAAATATCCTGATTAAAGCTCAACACGCTCACAGAACTTGCTTAAACTGAGTGGTGCACACAAGGTGAAAGATATTTACAGATAGAACAACACAGGCTCTTCCTTTCTTTCTGTTATTATTGTTATTATATGGATAATACATATTTGTACTTAAAAGTGACAACTTCACCATACTGGAGAATCTTTCTAATTTGCACACTGGTCTGTTGATTTCTGTGATCATTGATTTCCAGCATTCATTACAAAACAATGAGATACTCTTGAAAAACTACTTGTACACGGCACAGTACAATACCAAGGCTGGTTTCAAAAGGACAAAGAAGAACATTGCAAAAAAGAAACACAAGGATGCAACATGGACATTTCTGCATTTTAAAAGCGTGTTTTCAGGATGAAATCTCTGTAGAGTGGAGAGGAGCTTAAATTCAGTTGATACCAGTGGGTGGAGAGAGCATTCACTGAAACTGCACATGAGGAATTAGTAAGGTCTTTGGTTTCTTCATCCAAAGTGGGATATCAGATGTGTAATCCATCTCTGCCTTAACTTTATAAAACATCTGAAGGTAATTATTCTTAGCTTCCAATATAATAGTTACAGAAGAAGAGTGTGTTAGATGAAACTATGGGTAAGAAAAGTCTATATGAGTTATGAGAAGGTTTATATGAATTACAATAACTTGTTGTTCATTTCCAAATGTACACTTAGGTTCAGATTTACTACAGACTAGTAAGTCATCGGGGGTTATTCTGGTGTAAATAACTGGCCTTAATCACTTTGGAAGTCAGGCTACATCTGTAAGACTTAATTCCTCCTCCCACTGCTGTTTTATGTCTAGCTGAAATGCTGCAGAGATGCAGTGCGTCCAAAAAATCCTCCAGTAGTATTTAATTTTGGAAAGGCAGTTTTAAAAACCAGTGAGCCTTTGTACATTGTAGATTAATTTTGCTGTTTGAAAAGCGAATGCAAAATACTAACGTTCTCTTAATGTGTCATGTCTGATCCTGTTTACAAATAGTAAATGATTACACCAGGTGCAAGGCCAGAGAGAACCAGCATTAAATCTCTATGTTTCTATGTGTGTGTATAATAATGACTATATTTTACAGTAAGAGAAGTGTTAAAATATTTGTTGTCTGAAATGTTAAGCATGACCCTGAGGCATACTGAGCACCTGAAATAACACTCCAGAATCACCCGATGTCTCCAGACATCCTGACTGCGTGTCACCTGATGGATGTACGGATCTGTACGACAGAAGACTGTGAGCTGTGATTTCAGTGATAGTGACGCCAGGAGCTTCACATCACCAAAGTTGTGTCCCCTTGTGCCAGCAGAGGTTTTGCCACCCCACCATTTTCCAGCTCTGGGCTCACCAGCATCGTCTGGTAGTACTGCTCAACAAGATCAACAAGAAACAATGAATGCTTGGCAAGGGACAACATCTGTGGTTCTAGCTGTGTTTCTCAGGAGAACAATATGTCATTTATTGCAAAAAACAAACAAAAGCGATGGAATTCCAATCTTAGTTCCACGTTGTCTGACCGCCTGGCTAATAATTCTTGAATTCATTTCCAAATAGAATAAACCAGTATTTCCACCATGAATAAATCCAATTCACGGTCTTATAAGTGATGGTTAATGTCGTATATCGAGCAACTCCTGCGTTACTGATACAGCACCAGTGCTCCTCCATGTAGAGCTCTGTTGTCTCAGCCTGAAATTCAAACACCACCTTTGCATATTTATGGCTAAAAGAAGAGCAGTACTTGTTAAAAGACACAGACCTTTCACATTTAAAGAGGTTTCCAGCTTAAGGTGATAAAGTTTATCCCTTCCCTACTGACCTCTTCAATACCTAACGTAATCTTTCTGTGCAAAGAACATGTCTGCGAACCTTTTTACCTTAGCAAACTTGTCTGAATGAATGTTTTTCTTTCCACTGAGTAATACTTTGAATTTAACTTTGACAGGTGCCTGGAGATACACTCAGAAATATTAAGATAATTTTTGTGAGCCTTTGTGTAATTTGTAAACAAACCCCAATCTATTTTGTTCTCAACTTTCACCTATTATATACATGTATATATGGATGAAAAATTATTGTTCCACCATTCAATTAATACTGAAAAATAGGACTGCATGGAACTATAGGAATAATGGTGTGGTTTTTTTTTTTCAAATAGTATTGGCACATATCCATTAGCAGTGATTTTATAACTGCCAGGGTCTCCTCCCAGGAGGAGGAAAACACTCCTTTGGGAGCTGGTGAGCATTCCATGCTGCAAGTTGGGCATTGCTGAGCCAGAGGAGATTTCCCTCCCTGTGATCAGATAGAAACTTCTGCCTGTGAAACATAGTTTGGGAGATTTTTTTCTTGTAAACAAATGCAATTCCACCGATTTATCCAACTCATCCCAGTAAGCGTTGGCAAGAAAACTCAAACCTCAAGTTTGAATCCATTTGTTTCAGTGGATTGGGAAGCAATAGTTTTAATGGCTATATAGTGAAGATCCTGAGTATTCACTGGAAGAATAACAGCTTTTAGTAAAACTGGAAGTCAGTAGCTGAAGAAAGCACCGTGTAGTAGGTGGTGATATTAAGGGAGCTGGTGTGCAAAAGGTTGCAGTGAACGTAAAAATGCTGTGTATTAGAGGATGCACTGCAGTATTCAGCGTGATCGAACGGATTTCAGTCATTGTATAAAAGCAACTGCAATTAAAGAGCCTTCTGCCCATTTATTAATGCTCACACCATCTGTATGAGGTGGGTCTGTCTGTCTATCTTGTTTCCAGGCTGCTCTGCAGTCCGTTGTGTGCATGCACGCATTTCCTAGCAGTATATGAGAGAAATATCACATGATTTTTTATTTTTTTTTTGTGACGAAAAGCAATATCACACAATTTTTTGTGACAAAAACAGTAACTTCTAGCATGCTGAGATACAGGATTCTGCTCCTCGGTGTTGTGAAAAACCTTCCCATCCTGCAATGAGAAAGGGCACACTTCAACCTCCAATCCATTCTGCTCTAAAATTCACTCTGTAAATATAACGGGCTACAGAGTACAGAAGTACAAACCCACTCCTGTAATGCATTTTCAAATTAAAACTTATAGAGCAAAACCCACAGAAATCCAGAGTTTGCGTCAACAGTTATTATATATTGAATAAAAGTCGCCCTTTTGCTCCTTGAACACTGCATGCATATAAAATGCAGTATCCTATAGTGCCATTGTCATGCCTGGTGCATGGATTAAAAACAAATGGAAATTCCTCTTTCCGCTGCTGGTGAGTGACTGGTCACGTTCCTTAGAGCTGGGGAGATGTCTTATGAAAGACTTAACTGTAACACACTGTAAAATGGAAACTGCCGTCGGAACCGTGATTCTGACTCCTCTACGTACTCAATCTTGGCAATACAGGATTGGAAGAGAGCAGAGTTTTGTACACAGCTTCCCTACTGGCATGAAGGAAGGAAAAAAATAGTCTTGGTAGCTCTAGGAAGTTACCAGGAAAAAAAAGTGTGATTTGTGTTAATTTTCTATAGTGGCTTAAGTCTTGTATCATTATTCAAAGATCCTCTTGCACATCCCACTTGCATACTCTGAATTTGCTGGGAGGAGCATAGCTCTGATGCTGATGGCAGAGTGGCTGGCGCTAACTGATAATTTTATTGCTTTAATTGAAGCCATTGCCAACAGGAACCAAATTCTTGAGGAAACGCGGAGAATGCTGCCTGTGGGCTCCTAGGTAAGTGCTCCAATGCATGCAGATTTCTTTTAATAATGTGAAATTAGCTGGTGTAACCAAAGGGGAAATATCGGTCCTTTGGCACGTATGAAACATGTCAATACTTGTTCTGTAAAATCTGACAAGCTCAACAAGACACACCACAAAGGAATCAGCCACCGACCATTTTCCTGCAGTTTACAGCTATTTCTGCTTTTTATTCTACGAGAAAGCACTGTTTGAGTCCAGGCCAGAGATCCTAGAGGTAAAGAATGTTCTCCACCCGGGAGGGATGTGGACAGGAACTCTGATAGCTCTGGGAAGCTGAGCGCCGTTTGCTTGCAGAGGAAGCACTCTCTTTTCAGAGCACAGACATCCACGTGCCGGTGTTCGCAGAGAAAAATCTTCATCCAGCTTGGATGGCTAATAACGGATGCACTCCTGTACTCCCTGACGTATGGAGTGGGAAACATTCGCAGCGTTTTACAACAGCTGGTAGGGGAATGAATCCATATGTTTACGCATTTTGGGGGATTTAAGTCTCTGGCTAATGTGCTGCACTAACTGTGTTATGAATGCTCATGCTCCTGGACACGGAGAGCTGCCAGACACGCATGCGGAGCGACGTTTCATCTGGCTAGCAAGAAAAATCGAAGGGAGGACAAACTCTGGTACAGTTTATTTCAGCCAAGATGTGTAGTCAAAGAGATTTCAGGTTGCGTTTTGATGAAAACTTTGAACTGGTGTGGCACCCTCTGCGAGTGGAGCCATCCTGCCTGCCCCCCTCGCTACCCTCTTTGGTGCCTGAAGTCAGCTGCTCTCGGTGGCCAGGGGCTGAATTGGCTTGGGGAAATGATCCGTCTGTAAAATAATCCCTTTTTTGTTTCCTGGGGTACTTTACAGGCAGATCACTTCACTCATCTGGCCCACTGGAAGGGTTCAGAAATGTTTGTACTGGCACACAGGCGGCAGGGGAGGTGGGGGAGATGGGGTTGCTGCTCCACATTCCCCCCTTGCCAGTTTAACACGCTTGAACAGCAGCCCAAAAAAAACCCAAAACTACATCCCAGGCACAAACAACTTGTGAATGAGTTTCTGCTCCTCTCCCTTCCCACCACGCTCGGCTCCACGCTTCGTGAATCGCTGCTGCGTGCCGCTGAAGTTGATGCATAGATTTCCCTGCTTTGCCAAGCTCTGCGGCTCCAGCGCGCACCAGTCCTAACTGGGTCAGAGACTTTCTTTGTATGAGCAAGCGGAGCTGCTGGGAAACCTCGCCGGAGCCCTGCAGCGGCTCCTCTCCCAGAGCGACTCGGGGGGATGGGGTGAGGAGGGGGAGCGGATGAAGTGGGGCTGAGCATCCACCCTGCCACCATAAGCTTCCTTATGGAGCTTACGGCCACGGCAGAGCTCCCAGGGAAGCCCTGGCTGTTCCCATGGCTGCCAAGGCTAAGAAACCCGGGATGAGAGCGGTGCCACCGAGCTCTGCATCTGTCACTTGGATCTCCGCTCAGCTCAGAATCACAGAATCATAGAATGTTAGGGGTTGGAAGGGACCTCTAGAGATCATCCTGCCAGAGCACGATCTACTAAGGCAGGCCACACAGGGTTTTGAAAGTCTTCAGAGAAGGAGTCTCCACAACCTCCCTTGGCAGCCCATTCCAGGTTCCGTCACCCTCACAGCAAAGAAGTTTCTCCTCATGTTGTGGTGGAACCTCCATGTTCCAGCTTGTACCCCATTATTCCTTGTCCTATTACTGGGCACCACAGGAGAGAGCCTGGCCCCTTCCACTTGACCCCACCCCTTAGATATTTCTAGACATGAATAAAATCCCCTCTCAGCCTTCTCTTCTCCAGACTAAACAGCCCCAGAAAGTGGGGGAGGGATGAATAAGAGACAAGGAAGCTTATTAGTATTTATTATTTGTATTATTATAGCACCTCAGTGCTTGTCGTGGACCAGAATCACATCCTATTAGCACTGTGCAAACCCAGAGCCAAAATCCTTCAGTCCCTGCCCCAGAGGGCTTACAATCTCCGTTTCCAAATCGGGGGGTACAAAGAGATGTGGGGGAGGTGTAAAAGGGAGCAGTGACAAAACATTGATCACTGACGGACAGCGTTGGTTTTCTGGTAAGACCCATCGGTTCTTAAATGCTTAGTTGAATTTAGACATTCTTCACACAGTCAATATTTTGCATTTCTCGTGAAAAAGAACCAAACATCAAGAAATCACACAGAATGTAATGTTATATTCAATGAAAAGCATTTTTTTGCTGCAAAAAACACGTGTAAGGTTATTTTTAAAAAATACTTAGTTTGTATGTTCTAGGCAGATATCTGCACACGTTTACAAAGTCTACACATGCAGTGTATAGACAAAGTTAAACGTTTTAAAACCAACTTACTTCTTTCGCTCATTCCTTTACTTGATCTGCACTCTTGCAAAAAAAGAGATACCTTTTAATTCAAATTTTTAAGAAAAAATTAGAAGTGATTTCATCTCAGCTGCTTTTCTGGACACACTCCTATTTTCCCTGTGCCCAGGATTTCTAAATAGAAATGATCATCTCGGTGGAATGAAAACCAATGCTAGATACGAGGAGAGACAACAACTGTGCATTTAGGAAACGTATGTCACCGATTTTACAGGTTTCTCTGATCAAAAAAGTGTGATTACAACTCTGTGCGAGGAGGGCACGTGATTTACAACATCTTGCAATCATATCTTAGGTGCATTTTTTAAAAATAACTTGCCTGTAAGGGGCCAAATCCAGCTGTTCTGCTCAAGGTTTCTCTAAAATCAACAGCTCCTTGACACCGTGCTCTATTCTGCTGGCCTCCTACTGTGTGTCGTTGTTAATACTGTGAAAAACTCAGTGGAGTTCAATATTCCTGGGTCTAACTCTAATTACTCTACGGTAGTAAAGTGTTTGCAGGTTTGAGTATCTTACAGAGGCCTGGAGGACAGTACGCTTTGTCCCTACGCAGAGGGATGAAGGGACACAAGAACTAGCTGGACAGCTTGTGAAATCAAGTTTCCCACGACCCGCTCTGTTACTTGCCGTTTGCAGAGCTCCCACCGTACGTAACCTCTAACTCTTTACCTGAAAATAACTTCCAATATTAGCTCTCTTCTATGCGTTCTCTACATTGCTGTAAACATCCAGGATACCCATATATATATATATATATATGTACACACACACATATGTGTGTGTGTATATATATAGGTGTATATATACACACACAGACACACAGACATATGCACATACACGTATATATATGGGTACATAGCTATGACGTAGTTAGGAAACAATAATGTCATTTTTATTGCATTCTTAAGTATCGTAGAACAAGGGGATTATAGGCACACGTCTTAACTACTCGTCCTTAACTACAGTCCTAAAGCTCATTTACCTGAGATCTGCATCTGTAAAAATAAAGTTCCATTTTTTTTTTTTAGCTGCATGTTACAAAAGACTAAATATCAGCCCCACGGATATGAAATTACAACTTAATTTTGAGACTAATTTCCTACAAGTAAAATACGCTATCTTGTAAAAAAGAGACCGCTGAAAGAGATACATATTAAAAAGGAAACACGATTCTTAAGAGGTTTAAAAATCTCCCTCTGCCTTCCCGCGTTGTAATAAATTTATAAAAAATATTTGACACAGAAAATCTCCACAGAAAGCATCCTGCTGAGATCACGTACCCCTTTTTAAGCCACCCATCTTGCAAAAGTTACGTCGTTCAGGAGGGCACGCTCCGCCTCGTAAGGATTTAATTTTCGTCATCTCTTCTGTAGTGAATAGTTTGTATTTCCTGAGCTATGAACGTGGCCAGCTCTCTGGTGCCCGCGGCAACCACTCGGCAGGACATAAGATCCAGAGGTCCCCCTGAGGACAAGAGGATTAAGGAGAACTGTCTTAGGTGATGTAAAAAGGCAACCTGTTCTTAAGTATAAACCGTGCGGTAATTAGAGAGGTTCAGAAACACCGAAACAGCTTCATACGCAGCCCCTTTTGCGGTGGGAAGGACAAGCTGGCAACTCCTACCTGGAAATCACCGGCAAAAAACGATTTCAGAAAATTCTAGACGCGGTGCCAAATTGCTTTGGTTGGAAAAGACTTTTCAGATCATCGAGTCAACCGTTCCCCCAGCACCTCCTCCACCCCTGCCATGGGAAGCCTGTTCCAGGCCTTGACAGACCTTTTGGGGAAGACATTTTTCCTAATATCCATCCTAAACTTCCCCTGGTGCAATCTGAGGCCATTTCCTCTTGTTCCTTGGGAGCAGAGCCTGACCGCCCCTGGCTCCAAGCTCCTGTCAGGGAGTTGTTGAGAGCGAGAAGGTCTCCCCTGAGCCTTGTTTTTTTCTCCAGGCTGAACAAGCCCAGGTCTCCCAGCTGCTCCTCACCAGACTCCTGCTCCAGACCCTTCCTCAGCTCCGTTGCCCTTCTCTGGCCACGCTCCAGCCCCTCAGGGTCCTTCTTGGTGCGAGGGGCCCAAACCTGAACCCAGGAACTGAGGGGCTGCCTCCCAGTGCCGAGAGCAGGGGGAGAAGTACCGCAATGGAAGCAGCGAATGTCTAGATTTCTTCAGTATCCAACAATAAATGCAATATTCCCTTCTTCTAGCAACAGGAAGGGTTAGAACAGAAATTAGTTTGATCAGCACATCCTTCTTAATCCTTCTTATCTTTCCACAACAGTCCCATATTGCTGACCGGTAAACCATTACCATCTAAATGAATAAAATAATAATCTGGAGACTGCTGTCTTACACTCTCTGAGTATCTCCAAATCATCTCTGTTCAGACACGTTTCTGAGAATCCTCCTTTCTCGGGAGGCCGCTTCTGCCAAAATCTGTTTGCAGTCTGAGCTTATCTCCCAATCTCCTGGGCTAGTTCTTTACTGTAAATCCGACGCCTTAAAGGAATTACTCAAAGTCATGGAAATACAGTTTGACTCAGAAGACCTCAGAAGACCTTTGATGTGATGAAACCCCAGGCTGGAATTACATCAGTAATTCCATCAGTTATGAATAACCAGCCAGAGCCTAGGGGAGAATACAGACATTTCTCCAGAGCATTGCTAGAAATGAGCCACGGGAGAAGGACTATACTGAGGCAACGCGAGTTGACCCGAAACAGCCACGTAGTTGCCAAAAAGTCAACGCGAAGAACGATGTTTTACTCACCTGAAGTGTCTATCACAGTGCCACCCGCCTCTCTAATGATGACAGTCGCCGCCGCCAAGTCCCAGCAGTGCAACCCAAACTGGTAATAGGCATCTGCGGCGCCGGAGGCCAAATGGCACAGAGCCAGGGTCGAGCTTCCAATGACACGGACCCTAAACCCCGTGAGAAGGGCAACACGGTAACGGAAAGCAGGAAATAAATGCCAAGATCGCACTACGTGCGAGGTACTTGGGTTTTGGTTTGGTTTGTGTTGCTTTTTTTGTTTTTGTTTTTTTTTTTTAATGACTTTTTTGTCACAAAGATGAGACGTATCTTGTAAAATATCTTACCCGTGTGCTTGGGCCTTGAGCAATCTCTCAATGTTCCCAAGGAACAATTTCAGTGTTGCAGGGTCACGTTTTGGACCGATTTCTGTTAAAATTAAGGCCTTCGAGATATCTGCAATGTAGGGAGTTGTTTCCGTTAATTCAACAGCTTCTAGGTAGATTCTGGAAATTTGTTTTTAAATTAAACACTAATGGACTTTTCAGAGAAAAACGATTTTCATGTCCCTTTTTTTACCCCAAACTCTTTCACATAAGTGAGAACTCTGCATCAAAATTCAAGCAAGGCTAGATTTTTCATATCAAATGGTCTGATCTAAACACACTTTTAAAGAAACAGAACAGGAAGATTAGAAACACGAATGCATTTGTACATTCCTTCTCTTTCCACACATTGTTTTATTTCACCCACCAGTCAGCTTTTGGCATATTCACTAACATTAGCAATCAAATAAAAATAATCCAGCAACCTAGTAACTATTAATGATGCTAATCCAATCATCTTTGAAAACAGGATGGGTCCGGAATAGGGAATTTTAGTGTAATTTGTTAACAATTGATAAACATTTCAGAATACCATAAGAAGAAAGAAAAGTTTGTCTAAATCACTAGGCACCCATTAATAGCTCCCTTGCATTCTGACATTTCAAAGACTGAAGACACCTTATAACCAAAAAAAAATCCACCTTTCTTATCGCAAACTAAAGCAGTGTCTTAATTAATACTACTACTAATATAGGAATGATGTATTTGCAGTTGTGTTTGGCAAGGGCAATTCTGACCTAGAGCAGAGGAGAATTTCAGCCTTGGCTACAAAGGAGAGACCCGCAGTGACTTGCAGGGTGTCGAAGGAGTCCTCACGTGAGATGGGAATAGGGCAAGCGTAGAACAAGCGTAAGCCAATGTAGGTGGAGATGCTGGATCCAAAGCCAAGGGTCCCTGCTTCTGCTGCGCCAGCTGAACTCGGAGACGTTAAAGATAAGACAAAACTCAAAGGTCTAGTGCTTGATTACTTACTAACTAGGCTGTGCCCAAGTGCCAGGCGTCACCTACTACCCAGGGTTAAACGCTCAGCTTTCATTCAGATAAGGAACGTCAGCCTGGTTATTACAGCTAATTGCATAACTTGAAAATTCTTAGCAGAAGTGGCAAGGAGGTTTTCAAAAGCAAATTAGGCTGGAGTGAGACATCATTTAATTAAACAGGCTACAATGAGTTTCGTATTGCAGAGGAACGTTATGGATTCAAGCAATGGGGTAAATGGCCGGTGAGTAACAGGTATGTAATTAGATGAAAAATTACAGGGTATCACAAAGCTTAACTGTAGGAACATAGATTTAACAACCGCTTGTAAAATGACTGCATTAAAATACAGAACCACCAATCCAGGTACGCTGCAGGGTATTTGTTATTCAGCCACCGCTGAAAACGCTGGATGGTGAAAGACATCTGCCTTAGGTCTTTTTGCCTTATAATTACAGAAGGTTTAATGAACGCCTCATGGCTGAGAAGCACCAAGCATTTACACCTCACCAAGTCATAGCTAGGTCATGACTAAGACAGTTGTTCCTTCGAGTTATTAAATATATTTCTAATGCATAAATGGATCTCTTCAATTGTCATCGTGGTTACAAGCAGAACTTGGAGACTGAGAGACTACGGCGAGGAAGAGGGAGGTCTCTGCTCAGGAAAAGGAGCTGGCTGATGATAAGACTCGATGGGTTTTTAAGAATTCAAGCTACAAGGGAAAATTTATTGACTACTCCTCCCTCCCACAGAGGCCAGAAAAATAAGAAGGCTTGATAGCAGAGATTTAACAGTGATATGGAGAAATTGATGAGGAAAAGACTAATTCTGTTGACCAAAGATGATTAAATAAAAATACACTTACAATATTAGCACATGTAAGGCCTGACCCGAATCTAAGCATGAGAATAAATATCTCTCAAGATCAAAGGGAAGATGGATCCTTCATTTAAGTGTACCCTGACTGCTTGGACTCCTGTATTGGACCTCTACAAAATTTGTCATCGCCAAGAACAGTGTTTGCCTGGACTGTGACTGCAAATTATTAAATCTGAATGGTGAGTATGTAGCATAGATCAATGTTCTACAACAGTCACACTTCCTGAGAACAAATGGCATGAAGTAACATGACAGCCTAAGTCTCCAACACGTCATGCCTTGGTGAAGGCTACTTGAGTTCCAGTGGTAGGTACAGGGAAATACATGCTGTTCCAGGGCTGGATTATTTCACCGAAGCCACAGTTCTTCCAGGAAAAGAGCAACTATGATTTTATACATCTTAAACGTCAACAGAAGTGAGACTAAAGAAGATCCACCTTCACTGGTGAAACTGCCCACCACCAAACAGTGTCTCTCAAAACACAGGGTAATTTCAAAGCGTTTGGAAGGCAGATGGTCCCTTCCCTGTGCTATGTTCTAGACACCCACATAGACTGGACGACCAGAGAAAGAAGGACAAAAGCGGCATGTGCCAAAATTATTCCTTGCTCGACTGGAAACCAGAACTCTCTGACTGCAGAAGTGAGTGAGGCCATTTCAAGAGCGGCTCAACCAGCCCAGTGAGGAGCACCCCTGTTTTTTCCTAACAATCTCTGCCAACGTGGTTTTTTGTGGCATATATTTGAGCAGACAAAAATGTGATGTAGAATCAAGGATTAAAATCTTAGGGGTCATTGACTTTACAATTTGCTCCATCTTTCCCAAGAGGGAGACCTCAGCTCAACTATTAATTTAGGTGAATAGTCAAATTTCCCACATTTCAAGGAAGTTTCCACGCAAGGTCTTCTCAGGGCACTACAACAAATCTGTACATTAAATTGCTTGAATTTACTGGGTTCTGAGTTCATTAAATCTCTTTTCGGGGTGATTTTTTTACCACCTCCTGTGCACAGCGATGTACATTTTTGGCACATGTCTGCTTCTGTCTGCAACTGAGTTTTAATGCTCTCCTCTGCATTTTGAGTGATTAAAAGAAAACATCAGGCTATTGTTATCTGTTGTCATTAGGTAAACAGCCAGATCTGGGTTTACCAATAAAAGAACTCCACTAAAGTGCTGACTAAGCATTGCTAGCTGTTTGGATGTTGGAACCCACCTCACTCACATACAAAAGCAAGTTGTTAAAGAACCCCTAAGGACGCACACATCCTTTAGTTCACTGTTAGCATCTATACTTACAAACATAATACATTTTATGATGTACAAATTCATTGAAAAAGAAATTAATAAAGGCCTCCATAGCACTCGGAATTTGATTCACCATTCCCATTGCATCTTGCTCACGAAAAGTTATGCCAGTGTACAGCTGGAATGAAACTGGTGAATCGACTCATTCTTCCTTATTTTCAACAACGGTTGTGAAGCAAAATAATTTGGGATTCTTTAAACAGTTCATACTCAGATGTAAATTTTAAAAAGAAAACGAGGAAAGTTGTGATTTTTCAGAAAGAAACAAAGACATAACAACAAAATTATCATGCAGGTGAAATACTTTCCATCAGGATAATGAATGTTCATTATCCTAATGATGATTCGCAACAACTCTGAAACAAAATTAACATATTCCTTTTAGAGTTCTAACAAAATCTAGACCAACCTGTCTCTTTTGATACCTGAAGCCTTTTGTCATTACAAAATGCCCCTTGACCTCTTCTACCAGTGTATAATCGTTCTTCAGTGCAGTGGTAAATTACACCAAATTCAAGCTTTAAGATTTTGAAAAGGAAAGAAATGAATGCAACTCAAATTACTCATCATAAATATAAACAACTACTAACGGCAGAAAGATCAGCAATATTTTAATTGGTACATGTAAGCAAAGATTATATTGATGCTAATAAACTGGAATAATTGTACTCTGGAATAATTACTGGAATAATTACTCTGCTATTGAGATATAGGTCATATAAAATTCAATTTATAAAGAGAAGTCAATGCAATCTGTTTGTGATCTTCTAAACTCTCACTTGCAGCCTGTTTATGTTCCCACTAGGAAGGATGAAATGTCAAGTTGATTTCAAATCCAATTGGCTATTTTTACTGAAAGTATGCAGGTCCTCCAAGGCCAGATTCTGAAAGCTTTACTTCCACTGGTGAGCAGTTATACCTAGAAGTCATCCCACTGACTTTGGCTGGACTGTGAAGATTTGCAGCCCCAAATACATAGGTATAATCAGGCATCCAAGCTCAGAAGTCAGTTTATTAGCAGTGGATGCTTTTACGTGCGCTTCACCTTTTGTGATGCATTTAATTCACTCACCTTTTCAACCATAGTCACGTGCTCCAGGCACTTGTTCAAACGTTTCTCTGCAAAATCCTTTTGTTGACACATAAAAGTGAGAATCTCATGAAGTCACATGACTCCAAGAGAAGGAGTTTGAAGAGAAATACCAAATATTGTGATCCTCAAAGAAAGCTTAAGAGTGAGGAACATTGGAATTTTTGTGGGACCATCTGTTTACCAGTAAGAAAAGGGTCAGAACTGGACCCTTAATTTAAACCCAAGGTATTTAATATTTCCATTTTGTTAAGAGGTTTCATCATAGCAAAAAAACTTGAATGATCAGCTCCTAAAATCACCCCTAGATAAATACGATGAGCAATATTTTATTTAGGGGTGGACTCAGGCAAAAAAATTAAGTGACTTGCCCAAGGTCACAGGAGACGTTGGTTACAAGGCCAAGAAAACATCTCAGATGTTCTGGACTTCAAACCTTTTCCTGCTGCCCTCCTCCATGCAATGTGAATAATCCTTGATGTTGATCAGAGAGAAATCAAAGGGAGTAGACTGTCCTCGCTCCCTACCCTGAGGTCCCATCTAAACCAAGGGGTTTTTTTTGAGGAACGCACTATTAATAGACCCCTTCCCTGAAGACATCTGCAGGAATTTCTTCAGTGCTGTTTAAGGTTTACATTCAGGCCAGTTCCCCTGTGTGTACTTTGGCTCCTTTTCAGCTTACTACTTTTTTTTCTGCTTTTCCCATTTGTTTACTGAGGGAGATTTAACATCATTCTTTATTTTTGTTTCAGCTTTGTTTAGTTTACATAACCCAAAATATGCAGCATCAAAATCACAATGGTGTTCTAGAAAACATAAATATTAGAGAAAGCTGCCTGGTAATAATATGTAGTATTGAAAAGGACCTTCAGAATAGCATGGAAGGGTTTCTCTGCAGTTTCCATATTTGAGCAGTCTAACTGGAGAAGTACACAACATTATTCTGTTGACATCAGCAAGAGCCACTAGCACATCTGAAAACTATGTCGTTATCACACAGAATTCTTGCTGCCTTCACTTACATACATATAAGATCAGGGAATTAGGCTGAAAGAGGCACATTCCTTGGCAATTTGAACAGCTATTTCTTCTGTATATAGCAAACTGTCAACTGGCAACATATGGAGAAAAGGCAGTAGCTGGAAAACTCAAACTGGCACATATGAAGGCTAGGTACCGTTTTTCCCACTTGCAATCAAGCTCTCATATGGCAAATATAGTTATTTTCCTATGTTAAGAAATCCACAAAGGCAGATTAAATGCACTAGGCCCATAATTTTGCATTTTTCATAGAAATAGGTTCTGAATTGCCTCCTAGCAGCAGTTACACCTTTCACAGATGCGGCTGGCAGGAAAGGAGCAAATAAGAACAACAACGTTGGGAGATGTGTTTAAAAAATGAGTAGGCAGCACTATATTTAATTCATTATGGGTTTGTCTTACAAAACCTTGCTCATACCAGTTGTCCCTTTTTTCCCCATGTAAAACCTATAATATTTATAATATTTTGTAAGAATTATCTTGCCATTGCCAGTTTGCATAGGTAAGTTTTGTAGGACTATGATTTTAGACTTGTGGAGTATGATCAAATGCATACGAAAAGCATGGAAAAAACTAAGTAATGACTGATTTTTTAAAAAGTTTTGCTTCATTTAAAGTTCCCACGTGGTTTTGAGGCTTCTAACCAGATCTCAGGTACCCGTCTTAAAGAACATACTTCGTACCTCTTTGTTAACAGCAAATCCAATGCTCACTGCCACTGTTGGAAATCTGTGAAAAAATAAGAAATGAAGTATTATTGACGAAAAGTCTTTCAGCTTACTCCTTATGCAACACCTGCAGACAACAAAACCTCACAAGGAGCTCTGTGATTTAACTTGTAGGAAAATGCTCTTGACGTTGTACAATCTCGCCTTTGTCGGCCTCTTTAACTTTCTCAGTTCCTTTAAAAATGTAATTTATTATTGGAGAAGGCAAGAAATAAACACATGAAGATATCAGGATTTTTATAGTAAACGTGTATTTTAAGTGATCTTTTTGCTTTAATGTAATTGAATTATGCAGTATAAAATCACTAATGTTATTATGACAAGCCATAAAATCATAGAATCATAGAACGTTTTTGGTTGGAAGAGACTTTCAGGATCATCGAGTCCAACCTTTCCCTAGCCCCATCAAGTCATCACTTTCAAGAGCACATTTTGTTCTAGTTCAAACACCCGAAACAGCAATTAAGGTGTGCAGAGATACTTTGCTGCTGACATCAACCTAAGGTGAAACCAGTTCCTCTACCCTCTCTTTTGTCCAAGTGATGCCCATGCATTTAATTTGGCCCTTTGACTAAAGTATAATTATTGCATTTTAAACAAGTATACAAATTGCATTTTAAAACAATTTCTTAAAAGCACATTCAGGGCTGTAAAAGTCTAGAATATATTGTCAAAATGAGAAAATTTCACTTAATTGCTTGAGACACCAGCACATGACATCCCTCCACCTCCCTCTGAATTCTATGTAATTGCACGAAAAGTCAAGGAAATGCTTTTTTTTTTTCTTTTCAAATTATAACTGCAGTTAAGTCACTAACTTATAGGTAGAACATATTTAAGGTTTTTAAGTAGAAGTATTATGAACAGTCATTAGTTTACAACTCCTAGCACTCAAATGGTGACTTAAACTTTTGTGTTTTTGCAGTAACAATTTCTAGAGTGCTTTTCTGGCAGCGCGGTATTTTAGAAATTTAAAACCAATACCTAGGCACAACGTAGTTTTCAGTTCTACTCTATGTATAGGTGATGGCTGTATTTCCCAGGAAAAATGAAGCATTTGTATTTGAAAGGGAGAAAACACCACTAGGAGAAGGAATGTGTAACAACCACGTAAGGTGTGCGGCCAAGTGTCATCATAGCACAGCCTTGTTCCTCTAGTTGAGCTCAGGTCTCTGCACGTTCCCAGGTGGTTATATATAAAGGAGCTGTGAGTCAAGAGCTTTGGGTCATTAAGCAATCAGCAGAAACTTTAGCTTACCTTTAGATAACAGTGCAGACCTCTCTCCAGCACAAACACGGACTCCCTCAGATATACCAAGCGCGGTACAAAAAGATAAAGGGATGACTCCTACTTACGAGTCAAAGAAACAAATCCACCACAGTAAACCACCTTTAAGTGGAAAGGAGGATTTGTGGGAAGCTATGTTTTGCTTTTTTTTATCTATTGCCCAATTCACTGTTCACTTACCTGTGCACAAAGTTGCACGTTCCATCAACAGGGTCAATAATCCAGGTCGGACTGTCTGTGAGGACGCATTTTGAACCAGCAGCAGTGGATTCTTCTGCAATAAACCTGTGTTTGGTGTGAAGTCCCAAAAAAATTTGCTTAAGATATGTGACTTGGAAATTCAAGCTCCATTCTTCCTGTTTTTGAAAAGGTACCTAGTTTATATATATATATATATTTTTTGCTATGTACATGTATGTATAAACAGACATATATAAATATATATACATATATATAACACATATATGTATGTATAAACACACATATTCCATTTTTTCATTGGGGAATGGGGAACTTTCATCAGAAATTTGAAGGAAAGTTCTCAGATTTACAGCACACTATATTACATGGTAAAAAAGTACTCCTTTTATGTTCACTTTCTCAGTATACCGTAAGAAAATATTAAAAATGAATGGAGAAATGGATCTGAACTGGCACCCCTGGAACTCTAGAAGGAGTTTTTTTAATGCAGAATGTAATTTTATGGGTTAGGCCTGTCTCTCGCAGTAAGTAATATAAACTGCAAACTGTAGCTGCCTTTCTTTTGCAGTCAAATTCAGTCAGCAGGAAATAATGCACTCTTAGAAAATCCACAATCTCACTCCTACTTGAATTTTTTACAGTAGTCTGACTTGGGAAATTAAAAGATTTACAAAACTGAACTTTGTTTTTTCCCATGACCTAGGGAAAATCAACAACATTGTTTGTTGTTTGGATGCACTGAAATCTCAGCTCAGCTTCTGTCCCGTTGTTCTTTCTGTCCCAATTTCTTTTAGTAGATAAACTTCCCCCCCCCCCTCCTTTTTCCCTGGGAAACGAACATCCAGTTCTGGCACATTTCCTGCTGACCTTAATTATCCCTGCTCTCCCACAAACTGCTCAGGGTCTGCTTCTATAAGTGTTGTGCAGGTGCTACTCTCACAGATCTGAATAAAGTCCTGTATGTACAGAAGGTGTAAAATCAGACCACCAGTACTGAATCTCGCTTTTGGTTTCACACTCAAACAATTAGCAGCAGTATTCAGAGTTCCTGAAAATGCTTCAAGACAAAAAATCTTCCCTCAAAGATCCAGAGAGAAAAAAATAGAGAAAACAAAATAGATAAAATGGATAAAATAGAGAAAATTATGGCCCCCAGTCGGTATGAAGAGGGAAGTAGGAAGAGCTTCCTACTATTTTCATCTCCATTCAAGGTAACAGCTGAAGGATGAACTGTTGGTGTGCAACTGAGAAACTAGAAAGACTCAAACAAGTGTTTAGTCAAACAAAACACTTTGCAGACTCCTTGCTCCAAATATTCCAATTTTGTGTCTTGTTGGTGCTGAATCATTCGACGTTTCCTTTTACAAATCTTATAATTAGCACCTAAACCCAGCCCATACGTTTCGGCTGCACCGCTGGCTGCAGATGGAGCACCTGAAACCCCATCTCAGATTGTCCATCTTCCCCAGAAATTACACCGCTGCTTCAACCCTCTGCCAGAGCCTGAACTGCAGCCGTCATCTTGCCAGTCAAAGAAAGGTGAAATGGGAGCAGCTTTAAAGACAAGAGACTTTCTGTGTAAGGTGTTTCGCCCTCAAATACCATGAGTTTGTCCCTCGTCTTCTTCTTACACTGCAGTCTTCACATTCAGAAATCCTAATGGGATTCCAGGGCACAGCAGTGCCATTGATAGAGTCTTGATGTCCAAGAACGTTTTTTCCAAAAGGGATGTAGGACAAAGGAGGTGCACATTTTATCAAATTTGGGCTAATAGGTTAAAATAAGCTCCTAAACTAAACCAAATAACTGTGAGTCCCTCCAGGTTAACATCAGACGTGTTCTCTATGGCTCTCTGACCTGCAAACACATGCAAACGAAGCAAAACATTCCACCTCAAGTACCGGAGACCAAATTTTAGGGATAGCTTGAGAAACGGGAGGGGCAGCCGTGTCATTAGAGTAGTTAATTTACCATGCCAGCCTGCCAGCCCTGCTGACCTCTTTTCAAATCTGGATTAAAGTTTTCTCCCACTGAAAATGAGACCAGTAATTTTAGTCAAGCCTTAGTGTACATCTGTTCATACCACAGGGCCACTCTGAAATCCACCGCTGGAACAGCAGGGAAACTGCAGAGTAGGATAAAGGGCAGCAGGAGTGATATCCAGTCGAGTGCCGGAGGTTCAAACTGGGGCTATCCCTCCCTTGTCCTCTCATGGGGGTCTGAGGGCAGAAAGCCGGGAAGCTAGAGTGGGATGTCACCCTCTGTAATAGCTGTGTCCTGATTTTAATGGCTAAGGATTAAGGCCACGATGAACACCGACGATGACAAGTTATGTAACAGTAACACAGGCAAATGGTACGATAGTCTTTTTCAACCAGAAGCCCCTGACACTCTGGCTGTGCTTATCCACACTTCAGAGACCCATCAGGAAAAATAGCCTTTTGAAAAGACTCACTTAGAGTGCATCCAAATGCCAAAATGTGGGCAAAGATGAAAACCTGAGTGAAGCACAAATGAGGTTGATACACATCACTTAGCCAAGTAGAAAGAAACGTGGGACAGAATTATCTTTTAAACAGGTTTTGCTAAGGTTTCTCTTCATTTCTGGGTACATTTCCAATATCTCAAGATTTATCACCGCCACAGTGCAAAGTGCACAGACTGTAATGAGATCCCTTACAATTTTCCTAACTCCTAAGATAGGGGTTTTTTTTTGATTCAGAGACCATAAGAACCAAGAAGAATTAAGAGAAAAAGAAATAACAGAAATCTTCAGTGATGCTTTTTACAGCCAGGTTAGGGGAAAGACTGAACACAATTTAAATGCTCTTTTAATGCTTTTATTGTATTTTAATTTAAATCTTGATTGCTACTGTGGACTCCTCACTGCAAATGTTTTAATCTAGTGTAGTTAAATCCAGTTGTAATTGCTACTGTGGACTCCTCTTTGCAAGTGTTTTAATCTAGTCTAGTTAAATCTACTTTTAATCTATTGTTTAATCTAAATGCATTCACTGTCTGAAAAAATTCCAGCCAAAACCAGCAACCAATAACAGCAAAAAATAATTGTCTTGAAGAGAGGGCAATTCCTTTATTGGCTTATAGAGTTAGAAGTTAACTGTACAGAGTCAATAAAGTCAGGAATTTTTCAGTTCCTAGGTCTATGTTGACCTTACAACTTTTGTTCCCATTCCGAGTAACTCGAGTGCTTCTGATGATTCTCATTTTATGTGAAATGTGGATGTTCTGTGTTCTCTGCCAGACTGCTCAAGGAAAAAAAAAAACAACCCAGCATAAGAGTGGAGATGAAGAAAGGGCACAGCCAGCAGCAGTAGAAGGAATATTACACAAATAATAGGCTTGTAAAGCTTGGCACTCTCTTGAGAATCGCAGCCAAGAACCACACACTCTGCTGTACTGTACTCCTTCCATGTGTGATGCTTCACAACACGTATTTAGAAAGCCATAGAATGTTCTTTCTGCTCTTTCTTATGGTGGTTGGTTTGTTTCGATTTGGTTGTTTTTTGTTTTTTTTTTTTCCAGCAGCAACACAGACAAGCAGATTAGTAGCTGAGCCCTCCAGATTTTTCATCCCTGCTGATTCCTTTGCAGTGCTGGAGCGCAAGGCTCATCTCCCTCAGAGCTGCGCAGGGTTAGAAGGAAGTCACACACTATTTAAGGGATACACAGGCTCAGCACTGGGTCTGCAGGAAGATGAATATTCTCCTTGTGGACAGAAGTCAAATGTGGAAATCGATTGCAGAGCCTGCATCAAAACAAATCTGGCCAACTAACACACAACCTCTCTCTAATCTGTGCATGGGCTGGGAGCTGTTCTTTGCAAATTGACCATAATAATTCAAGAGGAGTCAACAACCTGATCTATTTTTAAAATCTTGGGTTGATAGCTCATACAGTAATTTACACCCTGTTTATGTATACGTGTCAATTGATGATGGTGATGATAAACAGCCCTGCTTCTCTCTGATTTTAGGGTTCTGTACAAGACAAGGTAAACGTGATTAAATGTATGATGGCAAAAGAAACTGAAGGAAAGGTCTGTAGAATTTGCTATCATTAATTTCAGCTACAGTTTAATAGATATCCTCAGCATAATTCTTAGACAATACAGAACAGATCAGTATTCTGAAAATCATGGAGATCTATATGAAAGTTTCACACATGACATCCCTACAAGGGAAACATTACTTTTAAATAACATAGAGCAAGAAACATAACTATTTGAAAATATGGAAGTACTAAGTATAGGGAAATGGTATTTTCTAAAATAACGAGTCCCATGAAAGTATCCAACAGCAATAGGTTAATATGTAAGAGAGATATATAGATTCTTTAAATTCCCTTTAAATGCCAGTCAGATATCCATCTTTTAAAGGAAAAATGGTCACTGAGAGTTTCCCTCTAGAGGCACTTACCTGTGGGAGGGAAACTTCTCCTTCAGAACAGAAATAATTAGATTTTCCACAAAATGATCGGTTTCTGTCACAAGATCTGCTGCGGATGTCTTTGTGGACACTTGTTTTTCCTCTGTCAGAGCTTTCCTAATGATCTGAAACGGAAATTCATAAATCATATTTGTTGGCCATTCATCCTGTGCACACTGAAATAATATATTTACTGAAAAATTATAAGTAATCCTGAAAAACAACTGTAGGCCTCATTCTACCAGAGCCTGCTCTAATTCTTCTGACTGAAAATCCTCCTGAGCTAATAAGTAGTCTTTGGGAACATGACATTTTGAATCACTCTGCCAGAACCTCTCTTGACAGTTTAGAAAAGGATTAATGAATGGGCTGCAACTAATGGAATAAGAGGATGACAGTCATCATGATTTAGGAAACCATAAAAAATACATGTAAGATAAGAAAGAGCCTCAAGGCTAAAGAATTTTTCATGAAAATCCCTTTTTCTTTTTTTTTTTTTTAATTTACAGGGCCAATACCCCAATGCCCTCTTACTTTAAAAAAATATGCAATAAAGCATACGCCACTGATTTCTTTTTTTTTTTTTTTTCCAACAAAAACCCATGAAGTTTATTTTTGCATGTGCATATGGGCTTTTGGAACTTCAAGTGCTGACCACCCACTAGCTCCCAAAGAACTGTTACATATTTAACAAAACCAAAAATTTAAACTTTTCCCTAGATATTGAACCAGTGATCTAACCCTGGATTCTCTTCTGGAAAAGTCTTTATCTTGTTTTCAAGGGTTATAAACTGTTACAAAAACTCAAGAACTAAATCCCATCAAGTACAAATGCACATATGGGAGAATCGTTAATAAAAGCTTTTTCTGAATTTTCCCATCTTTTTTTCTGTTTTTTTTCCCACTCCATTAAAAAGAAAAATAAGGGAGCAGGATGCAAAAGGAGCTGACATTTTTTAACCAGTGAAAATGAAACAATTCTTTGAAATGAGGAAAATCAAAACAAAGGTTAAGCACCACTTATTGGTTCAGAATTAAGTTAACCAAAACCAGCACCGCCAAGACCAATATTCCAAGACCCTTCTAAAATGTATATACTTAAATCATTTAAATAAATCTCCATGGATCAAAGTATTCTAAAACCATCAAGAAATGTTTGACAACCAAAGAAAACAGTCCCGCTGTATTTTTCACGGGAAGGGGAACCAGCAATTCCCAAATTTCAGTCTCAGTTCTTGGTTTTCAAGGTATAAAATACTACATTTGAAGGCTGTGCTGATTGTTCTGACAAGTAACGGCTGCTGCTGGCTGTTGCCTTAGAACAGAAGATACCTGGACTAAGGTATGGTAGGTATGACCTATGGATTTGGTTTCTGTTTTGTGAGCTGTAAAACATGAGTTTACTAAGCTTGTCAATATTTTTTGATTCGAGGTCTTCATAAAGTCCGTTATTGCATATCAAAATATTAACCACACTTAAATCTTTTTACTCCCCTCAAGGGTTTTCTTGAAGGTTTTCCATAGAAGCAGGAAAGTGCATCTCCAGGAAGGCCCCCGGGTTTCTCTTCGGTCCAAAGCAAAATCCAAACCACTCCCATCATCTCAGTCGTGTATTCTAAAAAACTGCCACGCTGATGTCTTTCGTTTAAATTGTTCTTTATTTCTATATTGCCTATGGAGAAGGCATTCACAAAGAGAACAATCAGCCTTTGGAATAATCTCCCCAGGGAAGCGGTGGAGCCTCCAGCATTGGACGATGTCAAGCTTCAGCTGGACAAGGTGCTGGGCCAGCTTGTCTAGACTGTGCTTTTGCCAAGAAACGTTGGACCAGCTCATCCTTGAGGTCCCTTCCAACGTGGTATTCTATGATTGAAATGCTTAGAATTGGGCTCAAAATTCACATAGTCAAACAGATGTGGAATAATGCTCCTCATTTTTTTGCCTTAAAGACTCTTTTCAATAGAGAAGATCGATTTTCTTTTTAGCAGTGCCATATTCTTGACTACTATTCCATTTTAATACACTGTGGATTGAGGAGATTTTTGCAGTCATTTAAATCAGGACGTGCCACTGCTCAGCAGTGGAGTGAGATGACTCCTGAGCCTTACTGCCAAAAGAAGAGCGGAGGTGAAAGCTCTCTCCTGGGGATGTCCTTTGCTATTCACCCTGTGCTCCAGCACTTATCTCTCCTTTTTGAATACGATCCTTTGTGTCTCTCACCGCTAAATTTAATATTTTTAATCTCTCATCCTTTCACCGGTTGTTTGTGACTTTTCCACTTGATTCCTGTCCTCCAAAGTGCTCACCATCGCTCCCACTTTGATCTGTTTGTGAGTTTGATATAATCTATTCTGTCATCAAGTCCTTCATTAAAATACTGAACATTTATCAGGACCAAAACTGGAGTTTTTGCAGGATCCTACTTGATATGTTTCACCAAAGTGACAGCTATGAAAAGAGCCCTGGTTTCCCAGAGGGTTCTGTAGTAGCCATATGGTAAGCAGCTTCACAACATACTTACGTGGATATTGCACAGAAAAACTCTTATCAAAAGCTCCTCTAAAAATCCATTGCTTCTGCAGATTCCCCTATTTCCCAGCAGCCTTTTGGCAGCAGGAGATGATTAGAGTGGTTGATGTGTCCACTATCAAACAAAATCCACCCTGCCTGTTTCTCTGATGACCTGGAGGTGCCAGCCTGAGGATTCAGTCACTCTGGAGACAGGAACATCCAAAGGTGTGACTCTAGGATGTGGTGGCTGAGGGCCACCTTATCCATCTCCTCCTGAAGCCCTGCAAGCCCACAATGAGGGGTCACGACAAGGACTACCCAGCCCTACTATGGGCTCCTTCTGCCCACCTCTTGTGCAACCGATGGTTGTGGGGAAGAGCAGGAGAGAAGTCATGATGCTGTGCTGAGGTCACCAACCACAAATGGGCACCACATGGGTACCAGGTGATGCAACAGGATGGATGAGTCCCTGCTAATCCTCTGCCTCTTATGAAGGATCTGACAGAAGGGACTCATTTGCACCAGCCCGTACGGGTGTGCAATCCAGGCCAGAGCCCCACACAAAGATCACAGTCCCTGCATCACTGATGAAACAGGAGGATTGAGGGCACCCTCAGCAAGTTTGCAGGTGACACCAAGCTGTGTGGTGTGGTTGACATTCTGGAGGGATGGGATCTACCTGGAGGCAACTGGACAAACTTGAGAAGTGGGTCTGTGTGAACCTCATGAGGTTCAATAAGGCCAAGTGGAAGGTCCTGCACCTGAGCTGCACCTGAGGCAAACTTCAATATCAGCCCAGGCTGGAAGATGAAGGGACGGAGAGAGCCCTGCGGAGAAGGACATGGGGGTGCTGGAGGGTGAGAAGCTGGAGTTGAGCCAGCCCTGCGCACTTACAGCCCAGCAGCCCCTGGCCCCTTGGGCTCATCCCTAGCAGCGTGGGCAGCAGGGCCAGGGGGGGATCCTGCCCCTCTGCTCCCAGGGCTCTGGGGACACCCTCCCTGCAGGGCTGGGCCCAGGTCTGGTGTCCTCAGCCCAGGAGAGACAGGGAGCTGTTGGAGCGGGGCCAGAGGAGCCCCAGCAATGCTGGGAGGGCTGGAACCCTCTGCTGGGAGGTCAGGCTGGGAGAGTTGGGCTTATTCGGCCTGGAGAGGAGAAGGCTCTGGGGAGACCTTCTGGTGGCCTTTCAGTACTTTAAGAACCCTACAAGAAAGATGGCAAGAATCATTTCTAGCAGGGCCTGTTGTGACAGGACAAAGGGTGATCGTTTTACGCTAAAAGAGGGAGATTCTGACATTTTTTACCATGAGAGTGGGGAGAGCCTGGCCCAGGTTTCCCAGAGAGTCGGTCGATGCCCCATCCCTGGAACCATTCCACGGGAGTTTGGCTGGGGCTCTGAGCAACCTGCTCTAGTTGCAGATGTCCCTGCTCCCTACAGGGGAGTTGGACTAGATGACCTTGAAAGGTCCCTTCCAATCCAAACCATTCTGTGATTCTGTGATTGATAAATTTGTGATTTGATAAAACAGCCCAGACCAGTCCATAATTCAGCTTATTTTGAGTAATCCCTCTATTAAATGAAAGTCTGTGATATTTTGTACAAATAAGGGAGCTTAGTAACAGGACTTGCAAGAGAGGCAGTGATTTTAAACTGGGAACAGAAGTTACTCCACCAACACCACTTTTTTTTTATCAGCCTTTTAAGTTTAGAAGAAACTATTCCAGAGCATAGATGCCTGTCTGTTGGAAAGAAGATAAATTTTACTTATACTCATGAAACATGATGCAGTATAGACCTAACAGCCATGTAAACCAGAAGGGGAGACCAGGAGACTGTACTACTGATTAACTTTTCCCAGAAATTCAAAATCTTGACATGCATGCCTTTCTTTGGGTTAGCCTCAGCACCAAGACACTTGTAAACACTTTCTAATTCATTCCAAGCCTTCCTAACCTGCCTCCTGAGAAACAGAGGGCCTTAAAAGAAAGACTGAAGTGGCAAAATGTTGTGCAGGGACTCAGATCTGGGGAGACAGAGAGTGCACGCAGATTTCTGGGGATGGAGGCAAAGGTGGGAAGGTCTGAGAGATGGAAGGAGAGGCAGAAGAAACAGGTGAACTCAAACAGTGGAATTGACTATATTTGAGGACCAAATTTAAACTCAATTTTATCAGACAATTTTCAACAAAACTCCAGTCCATTTGAGCCTGTGTTATACTGTGTTTTGTGTCCTTCTCTATAGCTTCTTTTGGGAAGAGCTGGAAGTGGAGCGACACTTAAATAAAAGATACAGCCCTACCTGCAATTCTTCTTCCACAAGGAGCTCTGATGGGTTTTGTAAACTAAAAACATTCCTTAACATGACCGAGTTAATAAAAGTCCTACCCAGTTTTAAACAACATCCTTGACTGGTTTAAATTTGGCCTGCCAAGGAGCTGGCCGTTTCCTGCCAGTTGCAAGGCAATGGCAAACTGCAAACTAAAAAGATTCAAGGATTAGTCTTCAGGAATGTTTATATCTTCCAGGAAAAGATGCTCAGTTGTGATATTCTGGGTGACTAAAACTGTTTGGAGATGGTTGTGGCTGTCTTGACAAACTGATATTTTGAGAAATAAGGTGTGGAAGCTTGAGCAAGTTATGAGAGTGTGTGTGTTGTGAAATGGCTGGCAGAATGAGTATGCTGGAGAAACTCCTGTTTGGAGAGTCTCTGAGAGCATGACCTGTCATCCTGATTTGGATTATCCATTTATTCTCTGTATTACTAAACCAAGTCTCCTCTCCTCTGGCATTCTGTTCATCTTTGTGTTTTCTACTAAGGAAAAAATACATCTAATTACACGTATTAAGGAAAAGTTACAGGTCCTGGACTCAAGATAGAAAAGGGGGCCTCCTTAAATCATACTGTATAGGCACAAAGTGTGTTTCAAAACAGAGCAGAATATAAGCAGTATAGAAATACATGTCGCTGCAGCTTGTGTTTTACCCAATTTCTCATGTGAGCAATCTGCTGATCCCACTTCTTGGCTCTGTTAAGAGTCAGTTGAAGTTTTGCTGCTGCAGACAGTGGGCACAGGACGTCTCCTGAGATGACTAACCTTCTGCTGTGTCGAAACACGGATCTTAAATAAGCTACCATAGAACGTTGCAGAGCCACTGTTAATCTATTTCCAGCAAGTGAATTTCAATCGCTCTGAAGACACTGGTATATACAGCAGGAAGGCAAAACCTCCCTTACATGATTATTTCTCTCAGTACAAGCTGCTCAAAACCAAATGCTGGTACTGTAATGTGTACATACACAATGCTCTGGATAAACACATCATGGCATTAACTCTCTGTTCTACATAAATTCAACCTAAGAATCACAGCATGCTCCAAAATATTTCGGCAGCAGAATAAACACTTGGTATATATTTGAAAAAGTTACTAAAGCATCTTCACGCTGACAAATCCCTCAGCTTTATTTATTTATTTATTTTTAATAAGTAATAATACTCCTGCTCAAAAAATAAATCTGCCTTCACCTGAAGCTCTTCTTGTCCTGGGTGCAGCCCCAGGGAAACGACCCCGAGCGATTCAGCCCCCCGAGGGAAGCGGCCTCGTAAGGATGCGGCCCCGAGGGATGCAACCCCCCCCGAGGGAAAGGGGCCCCCCTGAGGGATGCGGCCCCGACATCCCTCCCGCTGCTGAGGGAAGCGGCCGAGGGCTCCCGCGGCGGCCCGGCTGAGCGGGTACCGAGCTCTGCTGCCGCCTTCATGCGCCTCCTCTTCCTCCCCAGCTCTGTCGCACCGGCCAAGAGCCCGCCTGGCCCTTCCCCAAACCGCCCGGGAGAAGGATGCTCCAGCCGCAG
>VWZK01010831.1:0-112502 GCA_013396935.1 Baryphthengus martii | reverse complement strand
AGGTCCCTCAGGGGTCTCGGTCAGCCGGGCCCGGGGGCCCGGGGTCTGCCCTGCCCGTGCGCCGGAGGCGAAGGGTGGTCCCGGGGAGCTGCGGGCCGGTCGGCCGGGTTGTCGGGGCTTTGGGGAGGAGCTGACAGCGAGCATCGGCCATCTCGAGAAGGAAGAATCCCCCACTGTGCTGTGAGGCCGGGCTGGGAGAGTTGGGCTTGTTCAGCCTGGAGAAGAAGAGGCTCCGGGGAGACCTTCTGAGGGTCTTTCAGTATCTGAAGGGGGCCTACAAGAAAATCAGGGGGGGACTTGTAGTGATAGGAATAAGGGTAATGGCTTCAAATTGGAATAGGAAGATTTAGATTAGAAATTAGGAAGTAATTCTTCACTGTGAGGGTGGTGAGACCCTGGAATAGGTTGCCCAGAGAAGTTGTGGATGCTCCATCCCTGGATGTGTTCAAGGCCAGATTGGGACAGAGGTCTGAGCAACCTGCCCATGGCAGGGGGGTTGGAACCAGACGATATTTAAGGTCCCTTCCAACCCAGACCATTCTATGACTCGATGAAGGAAAAAGTGGCCCCGGGTGTGAAAGGGGGGTAGTTTGGATTTTTGATTTTAGCATTTTATTAGTGCTTGGGCATTAGAAGTGTGTGGTAACCAGCATGGCACCCTTGAGATTTTTCACTTGTCTTTGTACGTCACTTTGCATCTGACAAGGGTGAGAAGAAGAAAGTTGTGAACATACTGTTCTGGAAACTTTAAAAGGCAAATTTCTCTGCATTTGAGCCAGCGGAGCAGGGAACTGGTGGCAGATGGCTGGGCGGTTCTAGATAAACCTTGTCGAAGGAGGGCGGCCTGTGATGAATACGCGTGTATGCAGTCCGGCAGCCAGTCCTGGGAACGTGCACTTCAGCCACCAAAGCAAGGCTTTTCCAAAGGACTCGTTCTGATGCGTGCCTGGTGCTGAATGGGATGGAAGAGAGTCTGGGCATTGTGTCTGTGTGTGTAGCTTTTTGGTAAAGGTATTAAATGCATCGAGTGTGGGACATTTGTTACTCTCTTTCGGCACCTGCTTTGTGGTCAAGAGTTTCATTTTCAGTCAGCTTACAGGGCTAGAGATGCTTTATTTGGGACCATATTTGCATTAAGGAAATTGGGTGACAGCACCACTTACTATCTGTGTGATGTGAACACAACATTGATTGTTAATTTTCTAGGAATTAGACTGAGTTTAATTGGCTTGGGTATTCTGCCTAACCTAACAGGCTCGAAGTTTAGATCTGTTCTATTGTTTATTTTGTAGGACAGAGGTGATTTTGGGATGACAGGGACGTATCACAGAATCACGGAATGCTGGGGGTTGGAAGGGCCCTCTGGAGCTCACCAGGTGCCACCCCCCTGCTCCAGCAGGGTCACCCAGAGCAGGGGGCCCAGCAGCGCAGGGTCCAGGCGCCTTGGGAATCTCTTCAGAGAAGGAGACTCCCCAAGCTCTCTGGGCAGCCTGGGCCAGGCTCCAACCCCCTCCCACCAAAGAAGTTTCTCCTCCCGCTCCCAGGGAACCTCCTGGGTTGCAGTTGGTGCCCGGTGCCCCTTGTCCTGGCACTGGGCACCACTGAGCAGAGTCTGACCCCAGCCTCTTGCCCCCCGGGGGCCCTTGAGCTCTTTCTTGCTCAGCATTGCTCAGCTGCCCTCTGAGGCTGCTCTTCTGCAGCTGAACAGCTCCAGGTCTCAGCCTTTCCTGGCCACACAGATGCTCCAGGACCCTCAGCAGCTTCCCAGCCTCCACTGGACTATCTCCAATAGTTCCTTGTCTCTCGAACTGGGGAGCCCAGAACTGGGCACAGCACTCCAGAGGTGACAGAGTAGAGGGGGAGAAGAACATCCCTCGACATTCTCGCCACTTGATTCTTAATGCACCCAACACCCTTGCCATACATAGTTCACAAAAATATATATTTTTTTTTTTTTAAAGAAAAGACTTAGACCTTTTCCTTCTAAAATAAGTGACAAAACTTCACGGATTTTAGTGCAAGAATTCAACTTCATTTTTTGAATTTCTAAGCTGCCCTGTGGCAGTGGATAGCCCAAAGGCAGCAAGGCTGTCAGGCTACACAACAAAACATTTTCTAGTCTCCGTTTTGAGTCGGAAAAAAGCCAGTAATAAACCCCGAGAAGGTGAATTAGCTAATACCCAAAGTTTAAAAGTTTGGTTCAAGTATGAAATTATGAAATGTCGTTTGAAGAAATCTTCACCAAATGTTTGTCAATCCTTCTGATGATTACTCTGAGTTTCCTCCGCCTGCCTGTCTGCTCTGTCCGGATGTAAGATGAGTTTACTGAAGTGCAATAACCCTACAAATATGTAAAATAATTTGGAATAGTGTGGCACTGAATTGCTCTGGATTCTCCCTTGATCTGTTTCCTCCAGGTTTTAGAATTTGTGGTTTTTTTATTGATGCCACTCTCAATGTAGCTTGAGGTGGCCTCAGGACCTTCCCTAGATCGTTCCTGCGCTGGGGCGGGCGGGTAAAGGTATTTACTGGTGAGATGTAGTAAAACCAGCTTTAACTTTGATGGATAAGAAGATCTCACGGCTTTGCATTCTAGGAAGCGTCTCAGACCGTGATAAAAGTATTTTCTGTGTTTTCCCTTGAAGGAGGAAGTTTTAGTTAGTGAATTGGGCGGCAGTAAAACAGCCCTTGCCTTTGCTGAAACCACCTCGATATGGTTCTGATGGAGAGCAGATGGTTCCCTCCCGCGTGTCTCAGGTCTGCTGCAGTGCCCGGAGCTTTGCTGTGGTTCAGCTGCCACAGGGGCATCGAAAGGGTTGTGAAACTCCTGTTTTAAATCAAAACAGGGCGGCGTGAGCGACAGTGTAGCAGACGGGATGTGGAAATATCCTCGCTGAGGGTAATCGTAGGGAATCACTGGCACGGAAAAATACTGCCGCAAAGAGGGGGACATGCTCTTTATATTTTGCTAAGCGGGAGAAAGTCCTCTCTCCAGGTGATGTTTGAGTGATATTTGGATAATAAGCGACTCCATCTGGCTCAGTAAAATTTCCCCAACCTTCTCTTTGGTGGTGGAATATTAGTAAAATGCTCACCGAAGGCTGAACTTGAGAGGCTTAAAATACCAGCTGAGCTAAGCCTTGGTTTTTACAGATTCATTCCAGCTATGTGGCTCGTACAGGTCCAAGATTTAAAACAGAACTAAAAAGCCAGGAAATAATACTTGTTAGAAAATCAGTGCCTGCGGCGAGTATTTTAAGACCATTTAAAATACTTTGCCAAAAAAAATATATATAGCTGCCTGTAAGGCCTGTCGACAGATTTTATTTTTTCTTCTAGTTCGTGACGACTGCTTTCTTATCGCTGAAGTTGTTTCAAGCCTTCCTTAGCTTAGATCTGCCAGGCAGCCTCAGCTGCCTCCCAGGAGCTGCTGGGTGCTTTTGAACGCCCGTTCACCTCCGAGCAGGTCAGGGCTGCTCTTTGCCCCGCCGGATCGGACTCTCGGCTCCTCTTTCGTAACTGCCAAGTTCTTTCGTAACCTCTGATCTTTCATAACCCCTCCGGTTCCTCTCCGGTGTTTATTGTAACCGAGGCGCGTGCCACGTGTTTCATCTCCTCCGCGTGGAATTGGCTCGCCCTGGATGAGCCTGACGTACCGGTGTTTCTCTGGAGCTTCGGCTGTCTGAGTCCTGCTGAGCCCCGGCCAGATTCACGCGAAGGTCGGACTTCCTTCCCTGAGACAACGAACGCTCAGCGGAGGGGAAAACCAGCTCCCTCTGACCTCAGAGCAGAAAACGGAGCGTCCTTGTGGATCCTCTCCTCTCGCAGGGTGTGAAGCTCTTAGTCACTTAGGTGCGGCTCGGCTGGAGGTGGTGGGCTCCTTCCCTTCCCTTCCTGTCCAAAACAGCGTCGTTGATCGGCGTGGCGGCTCCGTGTGCCACCTCTCTGTGTGTCGTTCTCTTTTCCGACGCTGATCTGCGGGGACGCAATAAAATCGGTCGTCGTTCGTGCCGAGGGAGGGTGACCTCTCTGTGGCTAGCTGGCCGCCGGCGTGAAATCCGCAGATGTCTTCCAGCACGGATCCTCTTCGCTTCACGGGTCGGATGGATGATCTCTTAATAGGGAATTAAATGGGAGAGCAAGTGGCTAACAGCTTTAATAAAAACAGAAGGGGGGGGTAGGGGGGTGGAGAGAGGAAAAAAAGGAAAAGGAAGTAATCTTTTGGAATTATTAGCCTGAGTGCAAAAGAGCATTTCCTCAGCATGACAGCCAGGGGGTTGCTGCGCTGTTATTAAAGTGGGAATCCACGCAGATGGGTTTTTTACCCAGCCTAGGATTATATTGGATTAGACATATAAAATTGTTGTTTACCGTCTCTGGCCCTTTTCCCTGGAGCTTTTTATCCCTATCTCACAAAGAATAAAGCTGGGAGTTTGCCTTTAAAAAGTAACCCAGATGACGAGCTCGTCGATTGTGCGAACTGCTACGATGCTGTCGTAGTTTAGTGCAATTGTAATGTCGCAGTGAGAGATTTAATAGGTGATAAAAGATCGGAACAGGCGGAAAGAGAGCACGAGTCTTGCCGTCTTCCGCCTTGAAAGGCACTTGGGAGTCGTTGCTGTCACAGCCAGTGGACGGAATAAAAGAGATTCATTTGGGGCAGGTGAAATTTTTTACGTATTTTTACAAAAGCTTTTAGATTTTCACAGGGGATTTTTAATTCCTGGAAAATCCCATGAGGGTGGTGGGTGTCTCTGAGGGCTGAAAGAACACATATTGCCCTTTAATCTGTGAGGAGAAAAGGCTACGCGCGGAGTTATTGTAGAGTTGCATCAAGTAATCCCGTGCTCATGTGTTTTCTGACAAATTAGATCAATGATTTTAGTGCACACGTTTATAAAAAAAAGTGCTCTGGGTCACGTTCCCGTTGTTTGGCAGCAAGGAGCAGGCTCAGCACCGCTGGAGTCGATGACGTTTTCATTCGTGTGTGCCAGCATGAAACGTGTCTCTGTTCGTACCAAGCTGAGTTAGAAACAAAAATGCAAGGAAAACAAGAGTGTGTTCAACAAACCAGCTGAATGATAGTGTGAGGAAATGATTCTGCTGTAGTTGTTTACAGTGGAAAGAAAATATCTTAGTGGGATTTCATGCATTTACTGGCGCTCAGAAGTCTTAAAAATCATGTGTTGTTAGGATCTCTGGAAAATGAACGTGTTTCCCACTCGAGTACACAAAATTATCGTGTGTGTAATGCAGGCTGATACTCTCTTCTGATTTTTGGATGCTTCAAAACCTGACGTCCAGTGCTACCCAGCCTCAGGATTTTTACAGAGCCATTGAGTATCTTTAATTTGGAAGAACGGATGCTCATTTTGAAGGGAGCCTCTCAAAATCAATTACCATTTCTGAAAACATTTGATGGTGATGTGCAGGATAAAACCTACATGAGCTTCAGCTTTTTTTTTTTTCCCAAGAGTTTGGAGGCACGAGCGGGGGCTTTTTTTGGTGTCATTTGGATCAGCACTTGAGGAAATCTGAATCTTACATGAACTCCTTGCAGGCCCAACTGCACAGTTGAGAAACCAGGCTGGTTGTCTGCTTCCTCTGTCTGTCTTCAGTTCCCAATGCCAGCCTTGGAAAAGCAGGACAGAGGGAGGCTGCGTGGCTCGGTTTCTAGGTCAGAAACCGGGAATTCTTGTTTTCCTTACAGCTCTGTTGGCTCGTTTCCCATTTTTTCTGCGTGTCGTTTTCCAGCCTGTAGAACAGCGAAGATATTCTCCTGGTAACAATTTTTGAGTTCTGAAAATATTTCAGTCTTGAAAACTGTGGATTGTCGTCAACTCCTGGGTAAGCAGGAGAGCGGCAGCGTGCCCGGAACGGGCCGTTGTGTTTGTAGAAGAGCTGAGGAAGCAGGGCCTGCAGATTTCGTATTGGCCCAAGACATGTCGTGAGCTTGTTCTCTCTGCCACTTCTCACCTCTCGAGGTTGTTCTCCAAGTGCTGCCCTTTCCATACCCATTCAAGTTTCTGCAGAAGCCCTGTCTGAGTCCGTCTGTGCTTCCTCATCTCTTTCTTCTACTGCTCCACTTGGAGCATTTTAAAAAGAAACAAACCCAAACCCACCACCTGGGGACCATAGGAGTGTAAGTCCTAGCAAACTCTGCACATTCTTTATAAAATACTCTTCCTTCATAGGCAAAGTAGCCTCATCTTGTTGAAAAGTAATTTTATTTCTGCTCATCCTTCTCTAGAGGACGTGGGAAATATTTATTACCATCCTTTACAATAACCAAAGATAAAATCAGTGAAAATGATTTCTTGGCAAGCTCAGTTTTTCTGGACTAAACACACAGAGTTATTTCAACCCTCGTTGATAGGCTGTATTTTCTTCCCCATGTAATTTTCATTCCTGTTTTGTAGACTTCTCAGGACCTCACTTGAAATCGTGTTTGTGCTGGATAAACCAGAAAGAACTGTGTCATTACTACTCAGGACATTTCCACTCAACCTGAAAATGGGATGTCCCTTTTTTTTGGCAGCACTGTTGCGCTGCTAGCTGGTATTGTACCTCCCCTTTTTATTTTTAATTTATTTTTATCCTAATTTATTCAGTGCCAGTTGCTGATTAAAGTAGCAATTGTGTTGCCAGGCTTTTTAGGGACAAGGTGACTCGTCACAGGCCCCAGGAATGAGCGGTGTTGTGCGGCTGCTTCTGCAGCTACAGAACTGGGACAGAAATCCTCACGGAGCCCGAGAGGATTTCTGGCAGCAGTTGGCAGCACAGGCCCGTGGCTCCTTCCCTCCCACGCGGTTTGGATCTGGTGTGTATTCAGCTCGGCTTTTACCTTGTCCTATGACCCCTTGTGCAGAGTGCAAGGAGCTGGCCAGATGGGTGACTGGCCTGATCCGGGTTGATGGTGGAGGAGGAGGAGGAGGAGCAGGAGAGATGCTGGGGTTGTGCCCTGGAGCTAGAGATGCACCTCCCCTTAATCTGATTACACCTAACAGTTCCCACTGGCAGCCTAACGTGACCCGAGTATCTGGTACCATGTGTTATGTAAGTTGTAGACTCGTAGTAGGCAGTAGTGAGCTGCTGTCATCTCCCTCCTCTTCCCAGGGCGAAGCGGTTCCTTGCAAAAACGGCCAGGCTGTGCAGTCAGGTGGACTAGACCCTGGAGATGCAGGAGGAGGTGGCATTCGGCAACATTTTCCACCAAAAAAAAAAAAAAAAGATGGCAACCTGCCATGGGCCGTAAGTAACAAGAAAGGCAACTTTTTATACAAAGACGGGAGGTGCAAGAGAACAAAAGAAGGCTTAGGTTTGAGACTTGGAGAATGAGAACAGGAAAGGTTTTGAGCTGTCAGTAACAAAGACCAGCCTCAGGTCTGTCTTGCTGTGAGGGGTGATCTTCTCGTGGCTGGTGAGTGCCAACTGTTGGAATCTTATCTGCGAGGTCCAGTCCTTCATGAAGCTGGAATGCTTTTGTCCTGCCTGTCTGCCCTCTGGTCTACCCAAAATACAGCAGAATACAAAACCCAGCAAATAGCAGCAACACCAAGTACCACAGATACTAGATAGACCTGGCCCCACTGGGTAGCGGCCGTGGCAGGCACCACGTTATCTCTTGCCTTGGGAAGTAGTGCTTGGACAGCCTGTACCCTGCCTGCTCTTGGGGGAGGACTGGGAGATGGAGCATGTGCTGGTGTAGAGATACGTGACTTGATGTGCTCTGCTGTACGGATGTGTCCGTGCGGATCTGTAACCGGCGGCGTTCTCACTCCCACGTGCTCGGCGCTTGTGACTCAGAAAACAAAACTGTGAATAAAACTAGAGACGAGTTATCATGGAAGGGTTTGGGTTGGAAGGGACCTTTAAAGGCCATCTAATCCAACCCCCCTGCAGAGAGAAGGGACATCTGCAACGAGAGCAGGTTGCTCAGAGCTGGCCAATCTCCCCTGGAATGGTTCCAGGGATGGGACGTCGACCGCCTCTCTGGGAAACCTGAGCTGGGCTCTCACCACCCTCAGTGTCCAAAATTTCTCCCTTCTCTCCAGTCTGAATCTCCCTCTTTTTGTTTCAAACCATCCCCCCTTGTCCTGTCCAACAGCCCCTGCTCAAAAGTCTGTCCCCACCTTTCTTATAGGTCCCCTTGAAGCACTGAGAGGCCCCGAGAAGTTCTCCCCAGAGCCTTCTCCTCTCCAGGCTGCACAAGCCCAACTCTCCCAGCCTGTCCTCCCAGCAGAGGGTTCCAGCCCTCCCAGCATTGCTGGGGCTCCTCTGGCCCCACTCCAACAGCTCCCTGTCTGCTGTGCTGCAGACTCCCGAGCTGGGCCCAGCCCTGCAGGGGGTGTGTCCCCAGAGCCCTGGGAGCAGAGGGACAGGATCCCCCACGGCCCTGCTGCTTACGCTGCTGGGGATGCATATGCCCAGGATACGGTTGGTCTTTAAAAAAGACAAGCTCTATCGGGGTGTTCTTCCTCCAGCTCCGCGGGCTGACGCTCACAGCCGCAGGAAAGCTGACCGGAGCACCCGCAGCTGGGTCGGCGGTCCTGCTCTCAGCGGCCGGTTCATCTCAACCTCAGGGGTGTGAAAGGCGCCGGGCAAGCTCCGGTGCGAGCCCTTCTAGCCGCAGCGGTGTCCTCGGGGGAACACCCGTAGCTCGGTCGCCGCCCCTGGCTCCGCAGGCTCGGGCACCGTGGGGAGCGGCGCGGCCGGCTCTGCGCTTGCTGCCGTTTCCCTGGCAACGGTGGAGGGGAGGTGGTCAGGGTCTTTGGCGGCACGTGGTCGCTCTCTTATGACGTCCCTATTGGGAGCCAATCCGGATGGGCTTTGGTGGCCTTGGCGCCTGCTTGACGGGCGGGAGGCCAGCAGTGGTGACAGGCAGTGAGTAGGGCAGCTAAGATGAGGGGCCCTTCTACGGCGCGGTCGCCCCGGGGCGGCGGGCGCGTTTAAGAAGCGGTCGCGGTGGGGCCTCTGTTTCTCCGGCTCGCCCGGTTTCCCCTTCCCCCTCCGGCGCTATGGCCCTGCCCTCCCTCCACAGGTGCCTCCAAGTGAGTGGAGCCCTTGGTGGTGCCCGCCGGCGGAGTCTTCTCCCTATTTCCCTTCTACTCATCCGTCCGGAGCACGGGGAAGGCCCTTCAGCCCCGGACTGGCCTGGAGAGAGCTCCAGGAGCACTCGGGCATGGCGCCTCCGGCTCGGCCGGGCTTGCTTTTACCTTCAGGGGCAGAGCTCGGGCTGACGGCACCTCACGCTTGCTGATCTTCCTTGTCTTGACTGGATATCGGTTGACAGTATCGATTTTAATGTTGATATTTTTACTGTTGATATTCTCCATGTTTTTAATTTGAAGACCCTGATAGTGAGGTGCATTTGATGCATTTTGGGTGATAAGCAAGCAGGTGTGAAAGAAATTCTGCTAATGCAGCTTGTAGTGTAGCCTCTCAGCTTTGGTGAGGTTACAACAAAAATAAATATGAGCTTAGTTGCAGAGCTGATGATTAGAGTTTAGAAGTATAACTGAAAACTTGTATGTTTTGTCCTTTTCTGATTTATTTCCTTTCTTTTAAACACAAGCCCCGTTTGCCTTATCATTCACTAATCAGTTATGAAGTTCCATTAGGAGCCTTTAATATATATCTTAAAGAAACTACATTTAGTCAAGACTTCACAAAGTCTGAAGTCAATTATTTTTCCTGCCATTTTCCTTTATTTCTGTAAAGATAAACACAGTGAAACTTTTGGGAGAGAATTTTTGATCTTTGTCAGCTTAATTAATACTGGATCTGAAAGCATTGCTTGATTTTTCAATTTTTTTTTTTTTTCCCAATTCTTTTCCTTTCCAGCTCAGTGATGAAAACGAGCAGTTAGTCAAGAAGTTGAAAAAACTGCACATAAAAAATAAGGAGCTAGAAAAGAATCTGGGTCAGATCCAAGAAAAAGTGCACCTGCAGCAGTTATTGCATGACTATGTCACAAGCAGAGAGTAAGAACTGTCTTTTTTTTGTGTGTGTTAAAAGAACATTTCAGGACTTTTACCTTGATCTTCTTCAAGTGGACTGATCCTTGTCCAATCTGTGTATTTTGAGGGGCCATTTGTGGATGGGATGGTGGGGTTGGGGAATGCTGGAGGCATGACAAGGAACAAAGAATGGCTGGGGCAACTTGTACTGAAAAGTAACAACTTTTTTTTTTTTCATTTGCTTTGTTTGATCCGTTTAAAATGACAAAATGTAGTTTTCTAAAGTTGTTGTGTTTGTTTCCATGAAGTGTTCAAGTTCAAACAGAAACCCACTTATGGCCTAAGGGTGGATGCAGCAAGGATCTTATTCTAGAGGGTGACAGTGTCAGGTGAGTTCTTGGAAACTGCTGCTTCACAGAATTAAACGTTCCTCTCTGGAGGAATATCTTGTTCGTGGTTAAGTCAGTTGAATTTTTAACTGTTACAAAAGCTCCTTTCAGCCTTTGAAACAATGGAAAAATCAGTTTATTTACGAGGAAATACTGACTCTGAGATTAAACTTGCAAACAGCACTAAACAAAGACCAAAATGGATTTCTTTCTCACATCTTTGAATGAGCTGAGGAAGCTCCTTCGTGGATCTGTGCCCACACATGGTCTTTTTTGTAGATTTTTTTTTTTTTTAAAGCTGGAATTATGTGATTTTGTAGGAGCTTTCTTAGCTCATTTTTTTATAGCTCAATTTTATGTGTGTAAAATTGATAGGCTGGCTCTGCTTTCAGAATGAGCCAGACAAGTGATTCTACTTTTCAGTCTAATTGATTTTCAGAGTTGATCCACTACCTAACTGTGGTTTGCCAGTTGATGTTGGAAGTAAACTCTTGTAACTGCTTTTTTGATGCAGGAGATGCACTCTGGCTTTAAGAAAATATATATTAGAAGATGATAACAACCAGGCACGTTACATCAAACGTTGGTCCATCCCTTTTTGACTTGATTTTAAAATAAATAGGCTGCTCTTCTCTTTCAAAGGCTGCTTTTTTTGTGCCCTTAGAGAAGCAGACAGTGGATCTGGGCTGAAATCCAGTACCTAATTAGATGCTTATGTGGAAGAAGTGTGAGTTTTTTTTCTTTGACTGGAGTGCTGGACTTGCTTCCTGTGAGCTTGCACACGAATAACCCGACGTCGCTTTTTTCCTGCCATCCCTTTGAGTGTTATTTTACAAAGCTGTTCTGTGCTGGAGTATTGCTCATCCTGCTCGTGGTGTGCCCTCATGGCTTAGTTGAGTGCCAGCTCTTGTTGGAATTCCTAAGAAAAGAGGGAAAACATCTGTTCATGTCCATCAGTTACATTATGGGCCTGATACACGTGGAGTGAACGCCAGGAAATTCAGTAGGAAGTGAATGTAGCATAACTTGCTGCAAGATAGTATCAAAGGGGAAGATAATCTTCCAAATCTATTTCTTTTACATTGATTTTACCCACTCACGCTCATTTTCTTGTGGATTTCATTCACTCCTGTCCTCACACCCACCTACTCGGAAGCAATGAGATGTTTTGCGCAGCACAGAGCGTTGGGGACGCTGCCTCCTGAGCCCGCATCGTGCGTTGTTGAGTGCTGGCAAGGGAACTGGTTTCTGGACAAAGCTTTTTCTATTCTTTAGGAGCCATCTCCTGCTATTCCCCTTGTGCTACCGGGGAGAGGAAGGAAATCTGTGACCTGCTGCAAAGTCGTCGTCGCCCTCCTGGGTCTAGGCTATAGGTTGTCCATCAATGAGTTATTTGTGCTGAGGTTTACTCAGAGGATGGCCACGTGGTTGGTTTTCACATTTGATTGCAGTTTCTGCCTGTCTTCTGTTTCAGGCTGCTTCAGATGTATAATGAGCTGCAGAAACGTTACGTTAAAGAACTCAAAACGAACCAGGAGCAAACTGAAGCCATTAAAAATCTCACTGTAAGTAGAACTTGGAGGAGATGGTACCAAAGAGCCAAACATAAGCTTTGAGGGAGACTGAAAAGTAATTCTTATGTTTGTACAAAAAATGAGGCCGTGTTTTTATACTCTTTTTTTATTTTATTTCCCATGCCATTGAGATCATGGGAAGGAGTCTGTAGTTCCCTCTGAAGGTGATCTCTGTCACTGGTACGTCCTTAACTGGAAGCTGCCTCCCCTTTCCTTGCTGTTTTCTTTACTCACCTACCTTCCCCCTCCTTCCAGCTGTGTGTGCATCTTCTGACCTGTCTTCCAGCCCTGATAACTTTTCTGAATGTGTCAGGAGCTGATGGATTTCAGAAATCCAGCAATAATTCATTCAAATGAAGGCAAATAGTCTTCTGTCAGGTAGCAAGGTCTGAGACTGGCATCGTAAATGGAGCAAAGGTAGCGTTGCGTGGCCAGGAGCGGTTCCAGAAGCTTCAAGTGGGTATTTTTATGGGCACAGATCAAGCCTTGCAGTTGACCAGTTTAATTTCCCCCTAGGAGTTTGTAATGTGCTTTGTTTCTTTATAAATTAATATTTGTTTGCCTTCAGGATGTGTTTCTAGTTTTATTCTGTTTGTTCTCTGCGTTGTAAAAAATGTTTAGTTTCTTGACAGCTTAAAATTAATGAGCTAGAGCGTAACCTTCGAGAGCAGAGGCAACGAATTGAGCAACTGGAATGTAAAAAAGTTTCTTGGAAAACGAGCGCTGGGAAAGGAAGTCGAAGCCCAGAGGGAGAAGTAACATCTCGCAGGGATGTTTCTAAAAAGAAGGAATCCTGTTGCAGTGAATATTTAGGTAATGGCACGGTTAATTCTGGGGATGTTCCTTCCCATCAGAGAAGACACAGTTCATTTCTGATCCAGAGGCCCACTCCAGGTTGTTCCCTCTGCTTAAACCATCAGTCTCTAAAATGTTTGGGAGGGTTTTTTTTGTTTTGTTTTTTTCAGTTCTGAATACCTGTTATGTAAAAATGGCATCTTGTAATCAATGTCCTGCTCTTGGATCCCGCCCTGCGTTTGTTTGTGATAAAAATAAGTGTTTGCTGCCTTTTCTCTAGCTCTGAAATTGTTATGTTGGTGTAATTTATTCTTGTAAGCTGTGCAGATCTCTTAGTGCTGATGTTTTGCCGCTTTGTTCTTTGGGTTTCAGACACTGATAACACAAAAGGGACTTGATTTTAGCCTTCAAATGTGAGATAAACCCAGACAACAGTGGTTTGAGCATGTTCTTTTTCACATAAGTGCATCCACAAGTTAAGGTGCAATCCCAAAGCATAAAAAAGAGATTGAAGAGCTGGTATAATATAGGCATAATTTTCAGGCAGTGTGCTGTCAGCACGGGCTAACGCGGCCCTCTCGTGAGCCAGATAAAGGTAATCGAGGCCTGTGATGAATATTTGTGGCTTTTAAAGTGAAATAATCCCACACTCTTAAGAATCTGGCAGGTTCAAATTGTCCAGTTGACACACCCTGTTCTATTTCATAGTACTGGGAGTACTGGGCTGATTGGTAATATATCACTGTATGAAAAAACCCATGTGCTTTGAAAAGCCGAACCATAATTTTCTAATATCACCAAATGTAGGCAGCTCTTTAGCTGGAATATGATTCATATGAGGGGGAGGTTGACTGTAATGTTTGAAGTCTGTATTTTATTTTTTTTTATTTGAATATAGAGCTATTGTTGAAGGAGATTAAAAAGCTGAAGAAAGAAAACAAAAAGTTGTCTGCAGAAAGGAGAGCACTGAAAAGTGAATTAGCTGGATTAGACAAGGTAATTTATTTTAGGACAAATTTAAGAGTAGTGATTTTTGAATAAGTAAGGTTCTTTGCCTGAACTGGAACTTATTTTTACCCTCAACATGTGCTGTTGCCAAGCAAAAAAAAATATATAAAAAAATCAATTTATAGCATTCTGAGAAAGAAATGGAAATGAATGAGTCCTTGAAACATCAATGTCCTTGGCTAAGGAACAGGAATAATACAATTTAAATTATTGTTATTGCTGCTGTTCTAAATGGCTGTGGATTTTTTTTAAAATGTTTGGGCAATTTGGTTTCCTTCAGGAGAGATTATTTGCCTCAGGTGGTTATGACATTAAAACTGTAACTGCTGGTTAACAGTCTTAATTCCTTCCAACTGCCATTTGCAGAGATAATATTTATATGAGTGATCACTTCTGTTGCTTCCTGATGTCAGTGAGAGGAAAAATATTTTCTCTTAAACTTAAACAGATGAAATTTGTGCCTCTGACAGAACTCTGAGCTTAGAGGGGGCAGAGGGGAGGGCTTCCAATTTTGTGATACATTGATAGGTATAGAAAGTGAGTGTGTGAAAATCTCATAATTCTTGAAATGATATGAGGAAGATGAGGAGATTTTCTTTAGCCACAGAGGACTCAATTAAAGGTACTGACCTGAGATTTTATTCTCAGCAACAAACTTGTTTAAATGGTTTTTTGCTTGTTCTTCGAGTCTTGTGTTGGATTTTTAAATTCTTTCTTTGGAGACTCTGTTTTCTTATCTTGCGGTCTTTTCTCACAAGCCAGTTTTCATGACAGGAGTAACAGTGGAAGAGGGTTGATAGTTCATGAGATGTGAAACTTGTTGAACATTAAGCCAGGGTGAGTCCTAGGTCCTCGTGTTTGGGGGAGTCAGGGACAGCTCGTGGTTGCAAGTCTCATCTTTCAGGAGAGAAACAGGTAAATCTGAGGTTAGGGCTTTTTATCAGTGACCCTTTCGTAGGTGGCTTTAAGTCACTGTATGAAATTTAAGATGTATGTCGCTGTTCATTTAGGAAAACAAGTCAGAATAGGCAGGAGAATATGCCACCTCTAGGTGGATATGAGTAGGTACAGTGTTATTTGGGTAGAAAGGGTTTTTCCAAGGTTAGCAAAATTAACTTTGGAGGGATTACACTCTGCTTGCTGTCCTTGTATTTCCCAACAACAACTTACAGAGGATCAGAATTGCTCAAGAGACTGGAGCTGCAGGAGCTGAACATACATAGTTCCGCTGAAGCTACAGGCCATGGGTATTTTTAACAAATATTTATGCCTATGAAGCTGAATTTATCTCCTAGTTGGATTAGGTGTAGCCAGAACTATGTGCTAACTTCTGTGTTCTGGGACAGTGTAATTCCAAAAAGATCAGTATGAGAAAGTAAAACCACATAAGCTGACATGAAGTAAGTTCAACAGGACTTTTATTTAATGACCTGCTTATTTGACTATCTTCTTATATTCTGTGTAGCCTTACACACTGCTCTTTTTCACTTCCCCCTTTGTTTTAAATGGCTTGTATCTGAGCCAGCTGAACCTGGTGGACAGCATTACTCATTTTGGGCTCTGTCAAGTTGGATTCATCATCAGTCTTACCCTTTTGAATAGGAAAATCAAACTTTTTTATGTGGTGTCATCATAAGTAACAGATCCTATTCTGAAATAGGATATTGGTTAACAAAATGTAGTTGCACTTAGATTTCTAAGTGGATACCAGCAATTTACAAAGCAGTTGAGGTCTGAAAATATTTTATGTCTTTTTAGGTTTAACTGGTATCCATTTATCCATCTTAAACTTTAGTATTGTCTTCTTCAAATGCTAACATCCTCTTCCTTAGTTTCCTCATCCCGCTCCTCGCTGCTTCTCCCTTTTTTATGTTCTTGCAGGTTTCAGATGGTCAAAGTTAATGGTGTGTTACCTGCTACTGTCTGACTTCAGCGCGTGTTTTTTGCCCAGATGAGTTTGACATTATTCCTTTCTCACTTTGGACTGGCATTTTCTAGCTTTCTGATGAGTTGTATTTTTTTTTTTCCTTCTCTTAATTCATGTTTTCTATTACTAGTCTGCACTCCAGGCTCTAACATAACTTGAATTCTACTTGTGTTGCATGTTCAGGGCAAGGTTTTCAATTATTTCGTGAAGTTACGGCTGGTTGCTGCATTTCGCCGTCGCTGCGTTTGCAAAACTCAGCTGTATATTAATAAAAATATAGCAAGTGCCTTTGAACTTTGAACAACTGAAGTATTGACTAGTTCCTATTGAGAATGTCTTTGAAAGAAACTTCAAGGTGACTATTTCTGGGTTTTTCTAGGGTTTTTTTGAAGAGGTAGAAGATCTAAAGCATGCTGTACAGGAATCGGTGAAACTGAATAATGAGTATGAAAAGTGCTTGAAACAAATAAGTGTAATCTATGGACTTCCATTTGCAACACTTTTGTAGCTACTGAGTAATTTACTGGCAAGTAGATTTGCCACATTTTTTTTTATACTTCAGCATTTGGCTTATATAGTAACAGATTGTGATAATATTGTGGATTCAATAATATAACCTCAGTGTGACAGCTGCTCTGAAATGCTTTTGTGGCTTGTGCCTTTTATTTTTGTTTATATGATTTTTTAAAAATAAACTCTGGTGTTTAAGTTTCAAAACCTCTCTCTTTCACACTTGTGAAGTACATTCGTTGTGGGAGTAGCTGGGGGTGTTCATGAGAATATGATTAAAAAAAGTATTTTAACTGGAAGAATTTCCCAATTTGTTTTTCTATAAACTCTGTAAAATCACAAGTAGATGTGTAGATTTGACAGTCTTTATGAATTTCAGCCCTAAGGATGTGCCAGTGCAGACAGAAATTAATTCTATCATTAAATTATCACATAAGGATTTCATACAAGAAAAATGCTAAATCCCTGCTTGGAGTTTAATCACAAGAAGAAGTTAAAATTTGTGGATGAAGGAAGGATTTAGGAGGAGGACAGTAGTTCTAGAGCTTTGCCCTCTCTGTTTCTTGGTGAATATGCAGCTGTGAACATCTCATACACTTTGAGGCCAATTTACTTATTAATTTACAGCGACATAAAACAAAACTAACAGAGTGGGATACAAGAGTCCCAATCCTATTCCTACTCCTATCCCTAACGAGCAAGCAAGTATTGTTGTTGAGCTACAGAAGCTGTATCAGGTGATAAGCAAGTTTAATATTTCTAACTTGAAAAAGCTTTCACTCATTTCTCCCGCTGCAGTGTTGCAAAGGTGCAGATTTACAGCTTTCAGACTAAAAGGGGAAGATTTAGCCGAGAAACAAGGAAGAAATTTTTTTGCTTTCAGAGTGGTGAGAGCCTGGCCCAGGTTGCCCTGAGAGGTGGTCGCTGCCCCATCCCTGGCACCATCCCAGGGGAGGTTGGATGGGGCTCTGAGCAACCTGCTCGAGTTGCAGATGTCCCTGCTCCCTGCAGGGGGGTGGGACCAGATGGCCTTTAAAAGTCCCTTCCATACTAAACCATTTCCCATTCTATGGAAGTCATGAATATAGCGAAAATACTGATCTCACTTTTATGGTGAGTTTTAAGAACTTTGAAAAATCTGTTTTGCATCATAGAATGGCTTGGGTTGGAAGGAACCTTAAAGATCATCTGGTTCCAACCCCCCTGCCATGGGCAGGGACACCTCCCACTAGAGCAGGTTGCTCAGAGCCTCATCCAGCCTGGGCTTAAACACGTCAGGAATGAGGCTCCACAGCTTCTCTGGGTAACCCGCTCCGGCGTCTCAGGCCGCTCCCACATACTTGTGAACAACAAACAGCGAGGAATCTTTCAGTCTTTTCTCCTGACTGAGATCCTCAAGCTCTAGTAAGAAACCGGCTTCTGTTCTGAGCTCCGTAATAAGCCACTCAAGGAACAGCAGGAGCAGGGATACGTTGGGCAGCGACGGGCTGAGCCACAGCTCCGTCTTGCAGCGGGTGCTTTTCCCACAGCGTTGTTTTTCGCCTCGCCATCGTGCCTGAGAGGCCATGGGTCGTATGTGAGGTGCAGACGACTCCTGCAAGTGCTTGTTCTCTGGCTAAACTGCTTTTTTCCTTGGCATCCAGCCCTGAGCAGAGAGCTCAGCTGGGAGGCGGGCGGGCGAGGTAGGCAGGGATTTCTCTCAGCCAGTAGCAGGAGTTGTCTTTGCGAGCTCGTTTCTGCATCACTGACTTCCTGGGATTTATTTATTTATTTTTCTCCTTTCCCCTTTTTACTTCCACTATCAGGAAAGCTGGAAATGTAAGGTGCTGATGGGACACCTCTGGCATTTTCCACATCTGCAGGGCGACTCCCAGAGATACTGGGACAGGGAAGGTGTGTAGAAGTCCGGTGATTCTATGAAATGAGCAGCTCTGTGATTTTGACTGTGTCAGCTGCTGCTTGTGAGTTGTGAAGATGGCAGTTTTACCTTGAAGATATTTTTCTTTTCTACTGATGGCAAGTTTTGGAGCGCTTTTTGTTGCATTGGATGGGATCATTTTAATTCTGAAGATCTGATTTTTATATTTTTTTTAATGTGTGTGTGTTTTGTTTTTTTTTTTTTTTTCCCACTGATCTGTAACACTGGCATTTGGCTGCAGCTCTGTGGCTGTTTGGACAGCTGAAGGAATTTGATGTGTGAAAAGATAACGGAATGAAAAGCTTCTAGAGAATGCACAGATAGTGATAGCAATATGAATCGGTTTTAAAATGGGTTTTAAAATTCGTGTAGGTTGTGAATAAGAAACATCATAGGCTTGGTTTTTTTTATTGTAGAGTTGTTTGTTGTGGTGTTTTGGTTTTTTTTAACATGCTTAATACAAGTTAAACAACTTACTGCCATATTGCATTCAAATGAATACTATTTTTTTGGGAAGAGGAGAATACCTAGGACTGTAAGATTCTACCTCCAGATTCTGGGGTAGGTGCAGTTTGTGCAGAATAAGGCCATGTGAATTTGTGTGCTTTGTTAAGGATTTCTCTGTCTTTTGTCCTGGTTGCTGTGTCTGCTGAATGGACATTTGTGCCTTGATCTTGCCTTGTTGTCAGATGGACAAATGAGATCTCGTGGATTTTTATGGCTCTTTGAAATGCAGGTGAGATTAATATTAAATAAGTTAATCAGCCTTTATGTGTAGTTCCTTCGTATTGTGAAAGGGCCACGTCTGGCCAGTGGCTTGTTCCTGCTAAACTGAGTTTAGCTGGAGCTGATTTGCCTGCAATTATCATATTAACATTAAATAGTGCACATTAGAGATGTTACGTGGTGCGGACTAATGCTCTTTTGCCTTGAATAAGTACTTTGTAGTGGTGATACAGGAAGCTCGTGTTTGAAAGTAAGTGACAAATAGGGGTTTGGGTTAGAAAAATAATATCATAATCACGTCAATTTTTTGATTTCTATGAGACAGCAATCGAGAGAAGAGGAGGCTCTGGGGAGACCTTATAGCAACCTTCCAGTCCCTGAAGGTCCTGCAGGAAATCTGGGGAGGGACCTTTTCTAAGGGCTTGTAGTGATAGGACAAGGGGTAACGGCTTTAAGCTGGATGAGGGGAGATTTAGACTGGATATTGGGAGGAAGTTCTTCACTGTGAGGGTGGTGAGACACTGGAACAGGTTGCCCAGGGAAGCTGTGGATGCCCCATCCCTGGATGTGTTCAAGGTCAGGTTGGACAGGGCCTTGAGCAACCTGCTCTAGTGGGAGGTGTCCCTGCCCATGGCAGGGGGGTTGGAACCAAATGATCTTTGAGGTCCCTTCCAACCCAAACCATTCTATGAAGTGGACTAGGGCGTGGGGCAGCAAAGCAGTTTTGTTCTCTGCATGTAACCGAGACCAGGATTTTAGAAAAAATCCACTAGTTTTGTGTCATTCCTTAATTTTTTCTTAGTGCTCTTAATATTTAGGGTCTGAAAGTATCATCTTTATAGCTCTCCTGAAGTCCCTACCCTGTTTTGACCTTTTAAAAAGTTAGTTTTTGCCACACAGTGCTCTTCAGATTGAATTAAATCCCTGCGAGGTTGCACGTGGAACCTGAGTGGTTTTCCTTGCAAGTAAGGGCTGGTATCTCTGCCCTCTCAGGTGGGATACTTGTTTCTTGTGGACACTTAAACTGGGGAAGTGCTGAATTTCTGTTCAATGCCTGTAAACAAGTGGCACAATCAGTGAGTGCTACGACAACTGTGGTTTCTCAGAGTGAAGACCTTTGTTGTGGATTAGCTTTCAAATGACAAGAATAATAGACTGGTTTCTGAAGGGGCAAGTTCCCTGTTTGGATTACAAACTACCCAAGGAGGAATAAATCAGTAAATACCATAAACTTACCAACTTAGGCTCCGTTTCCCACATTTCTCTTCAGCTGTAGCGGAGTTTCTGTTTCTGAGGTTTAGACATTTCTCGTTTTCCCCTCGTTAGCAGCGGAGCAGTGTTGGTTTACTAGTGGTGTATCTGTGGTCCTGGAAAGCTCCACTAAACCCCTTCTGGGCTGGTAAGTTGCTTTTGGTTCTTGGAGATGATTACAAGGAGCCGTATTAAAGGCGGGAATTGCGTCGATTTGGCTTCGCCACGTCGTGCCGCGTGTGCCAGAAAGCGCTTGCGTCTGGCATGGCAGGGGCCGGGATGATATGGAGCCTAATGGATTATTTTTTTGTAATTATTTTTTTTTTGCTGCTGTTCAAGCCGAGCTCTGTCTTTCCCTACCTTTGACCCCATCTCACAAGTGTTTTTTCACTGTATAGTTTTAAAAAAAGCGCGTCACGCGCCAAGGTCCTGGGTGACTTTGAACGGATTGCCTTGGTCCTGCGGTTCTGTGCCTGAAGGAGACGACCAGCTTGGCTTTTTAGATCAGTTACCTATTGGCAAGTGTTTCAGGGTGACAAGAAGCTCCCAGTGTAAGGCCTTACGTGGTGCCTTTCCACAGAGAATGCTTAATGAATATTTCCTTTCGCGTTTTCTCCACAGGGATGTTGTACCAACGTGAAGCCCGACGTGATCCTCTGACTGGTTCGTCCTGTTTTCACCCGAGGGAGGAGAACTGAGCCACTGGGAAAGTCTTACGCCGGTACTGCCATGCTGAGTTCTTCTGGGAAGAGCCTTCCTTTCAAGAAGAGGCTCAGTTTCCTGCTGAAACTCGTGTGTTTTGTCAGCTCTGTGTTAATATTTTGCGAATTTTTAGTTTATTACGTGGTCATTTTTCAATGTCGATGGCCGGAAGTGAAAGGCGGAGCTCGCACAGGTGAAAAAGAGACTTCAGCTTCAGTCCTAAAGGCCATCATTTTAGCTGATACTCACCTGCTTGGTGAAATCAAAGGACATTGGCTGGATAAACTAAGAAGGTAATAATTATTTTTAAAAAAAAATAATCTCTTATCTTAGTTTTAGAGTGTCCAGGAGTAGCCAATGGGACAAACGTTTACAACAATATTGGGGTACTTGTAAGAAGCGTCTGCGCTGTCTCTGACTTGCCTATCTGGAGCTGCACTGGGTAACAAACCAGTAAGAACTGGGTCTTACTGGGGCAGCACAGTCCTGAACGTTCAGGGAGTACGTGGGTGTGGACACCTGAACGTTTTCCATGGGTCAGATAGTCTTGTCCAGGATTTAACTATTCTAGAACGCCTTCGAAACGAGCCAGGTGCCCTGGGTGTCCCAACAGGTGATACCTTTAGCTGCAGAGATAAGGAAGCTGGTAGAAGTTTGTCTCTGTGGCAGAAGAATCAGAGGCAAAAATCACATTGACACCCAAAGATAATCCAGTCCTGTGCCCTCAAAACCCTGTTTCTCTTTAGTGCAAAGGAAGAAAAAGCAGAATACTGCAAAAAAAAAAAAAAGTACTAATTCTGCCATGTTACGAATGCTAGCAACTTTTGCTGCATAATAAAGCATGTGCAGTAATTCACTGTCCTAATTAATTGTCCTTTAATGGAATTGTACTGAAAAACAAGCAAGCTGGTCTTGCTTCCTGCATGAGGTGGTCCTGGCGGTGTGGTGGTGGAATTACCCACCAGGTAAGATGCACCTACTGTGCTTAAACCTGAGTTTTGTGTATTTAATTTGAATTTCCTATCAACTCATTCAGTGTGTAGGAGCCATCTTCCCCTTCCTGCCAGGCTCTGTGTGTGTGTGTGTGTGCAGAGTTGAGGATCCAGAAGTGATGAGATGACTGCATCCCTGTTTTCCTTTCAGGGAATGGCAGATGGAGAGATCTTTCCAAACTGCTTTACGGTTACTGCAGCCAGATATCGTTTTTATTCTGGGAGATGTCTTTGATGAAGGAAAATGGAGCTCTCCTCAGGTATGGCATCGATTATTTCAAACAAATGAGGAGTTCTTGAAGGAAATGGGTGGCAGAGGAAAGCAGACTAGGTGTGTAAGGCTTCGTTTAATGGTACTACAGTTGTCCTACTGCTCAAAGTTTCTAGTTTTTAGATATGAGTAGAAATGTTGAGATTCTCCTTCATCTTTGGTAGTGTCTTGACACTTTTGCCCCTCATGCAAAACTTAAAAAATGTAACATCTCACTGTGTGCTCCTGTATTATATCCTTGTGGTGGGTTGGGGGCCCACCAAAGCTGCTCTGTCACTCCCCTCCTCAGCTGGACAGGGGAGAGAAAATACAACAAAAGGCTCCTGGGTGGAGATAAGGGCAGGGAGAGGTCACTCACCAGTCACCAACATGGGTGAAACAGCCTCGACTTGGGGTAATTAGGTTAATTTATTACCAATCAAATTAGACAAGAGGAATGAGAAATGAAAACTACATCTTAAACATCTTTTCCTCAACCCCTCCCTTCTTCCCAGGCTTGCCTTCACTCCTGGTTTTCTCTGCCTCCTCCCTCAATGGTGCAGGGGGACAGGGAACGGGGCTTGTGGTCAGTTCATCACACGTCGTCTCTGCTGCTCCTTCCTCCTCATGGGGAGGACTCACACTCTTCCCCTGCCCCAGCCCAACGGCATTAATTCCTGGGTTGGTTGTTTCCTGCAGGCGTGGGCAGATGATGTCCGGAGGTTTCGGAAGATGTTTATGTGCCCGACTTCTACCGAGCTGGTGGTTGTCGTTGGGAATCACGACGTCGGGTTTCATTACGAGTAAGTCCTGGCAGCGGAGGGAGCGCCCACGTGCCAAGGGCGGAACGTCGGCGTGCGCGCAGCAGCTGGTTCTGTCACCTCTCGTGTGGTTACGTGGCAAGGTTTGGATCATAACCAAGTTGGAAGGGATTGTAATTGAGAGCGAGACCTTAAAAGGTATTGTCTGTACACAACAAACCTCGGGAATGAATTTTTGAAGGGATTTCAGGTGGATTTTATGCCTCTCTGAGCAAATGTGAGTTTTTCAGGACTGTTTTTTCTGCATTGGCCGAGAAGCTTGGAGCTGCTTCTCCTTATGTTGGGCCTCCTTGCCTGAGAAGTTTGTAGTCCGAGCACACTCCCTCTCCTGTTATGTCAGCAGGGCAGAGTGTAAGTGCCCCTGCTCTGCTCTACTTCCCTGGGCCGGTTGTGCTTACGCTGGGTGTCAGCGTCCCTCTGAGGCTGCTGAGGGAAGACGGGCTCCAGCTGAAGGAGCAGGGAGCTGCATGGATGGTCTGCAAAGTGAAAAGAAGGTGTAGGGCCACAAACATCATCAGGTGACTGGGGACAGGACAAAGGGTGATGGTTTTAAACTAAAAGAGGGGAGATTTAGGATAGATAAAGGAAGAATTTTTTTTTTTTACAGTGAGGGTGGTGAGAGCCTGGCCCAGGTTGCCCCGAGAAGTGGTTGCTGCCCCATCCCTGGCCTCATTCCCGGGGCGGTTGGCTGGGGCTCTGAGCAACCTGCTGTAGTTGCAGATGTCCCAGCTCCCTTCAGGGGGCTTGGACTAGATGACCTTGAAGGGTCCCTTCCAACCCAAACTGGTCTGTGATCCTACAAAGACACTCCTAGAGGGGATTAACTGGCAGCTCTACAGCCAGATGAGGAATCCCTGCCAACGCCAGTTTCTTACCTCAGCTGCATTTTTGCTCTGTCGCACAGGATGACTCCTTACAAGGTAAATCGCTTTGAAAAGGTTTTCAACTTCACTTCAGGAAAGCTGATAAGTCGAAAAGGAGTAAAGTGAGTATGTTTTTTATAATGTTTTCAGTATTTTTTTTTTTCAATGTTTAGAGTAGCGATTACTGAGCTATGAGGCCAGAGTGACGGAAAGTGAGAACTGAAAGTGGGATTTCTAACGAACTGGTGTGGGAATCCTTAACTAAGAGCCTTTTAAAAATTATTTTCTGTTCCTGTGTCTGGCTTACGACACATGAAACACGCAGCGCTTTGTACAGCCCCGCGCTTTGCTGTGGAGTGGCAGCTGTACTTTGAGCTGGGCAAATTGTAATGATTCCTTTTTAAGTGGAAAAGTACTGTGGAGCCAGAATCAAACTCTCCAGTTGGCATTTTTTACTTCCTTGCAGCTGGTAATGACCCAGGGCTGTGAACCGAACAGAACAGGGCTCAGTGGAGAAACACAAACAACCCCTCTCTGTGCTCACCAGTGAAGAGTTGCGTTAATTTTCATGACTTCTTTCCTCTGCTGAACTTCACTCTCGTTTGAGGGCTTTGGGAACGCAGCGGTCGCTTGGCCACCGTTCTTCCACAGGGTGGGGTAATAACGCACAAGCTGGTTTTGGCTTCCAGCAGACCTTGGTCCGGGGCTTGTTCTCCAGAGTTGGGTGCCCGTGACCGCAGCCCTCTGCCCTGTGCCCTTGGTGTCACCTGCAGGGACCCGAGGAGGGAAAGTCGTAGTGGGTGTGTAGGAAGTCCTTTGTAAACCTCAGATACACGAAGGGGAGACCCAGGGCCGCTCTGCATTTGGCACGTCTGTGCCATCAGGTCAGAATCACTCATGTAAATGTAAGATTCAAAACCTACGAGTTTACCCTGGTTCCCTTCATTAAGGAAACATTAAGAATCTTCTGAACAGGACTAGAAATGGTGTGTCTTTTTTTTTAGGGAGATATGTGAGCATCATGATTGCTCAGTGTAACGCTGCTTATGTCGATGCAGAGTCTGCTAGATACGTATTTCAGCTGGCTTGGGGTCCTCTAGATGTGTATTTCAGCTGGAAATACTGGAAAAACTTTGGTGGGAGGGGGTTGGAGCCTGGCCCAGGCTGCCCAGAGAGCTTGGGGAGTCTCCTTCTCTGGAGAGATTCCAAAGGCACCTGGACCCTGCGCTGCTGGGCCCCCTGCTCTGGGTGACCCTGCTGGAGCAGGGGGGTGGCACCAGAGGAGCTCCAGAGGGACCTTCCAACCCCTACCATGGTGGGATTCTGTGTTTTAAAAAATAGTTCTTAAGGAATATCTCCGTATCCCTTTTGTTATCGAAGCACAGCAGAATTCTTGCATGTAGTTGCAGGTTGTATCACATCCATGACCGGAGATGAGCTGTATTATTAATGAGCCATTCCTAGATGAACCATTTGACAACAAATCTGTGGTATAAAAGCACTTAATTTGCTAAAAGAGGATTAATTTTTGTTTTGGTTTTGACCAGTATCTCTTTAGCAGAGGCATTCAGCTCATTTACAGTGAAAAATTCATACTGAGCTGAACTAGAAACGTATCTTTTGAGTCCTGAGTGAGCGATTAAACAGGTACGAAACCTGTGGCAGGAGTTCAAAGTTGATTTGAAATTTACAGGGAAATCTTTCTGTTAGAAATAAAATCCTTTTTTTCTTTCTGAGAGTACGAAACTACGTTTGTCCAGGTAGGACAAACAGTTTGTAAGCAGCCAAACTCCGCAGTCTTTTGCTTTTCAGTTCTTCTGAAGAAGTCAAACGTCTACAATTTTGTCTCTGGGGAAGAAAAGGTGTTTGGGGAGAGAAGCAAGTTCTCCTTTCTCTCAGAATTCCTCTAGAATTCCACTAGAATAACACTCAAGTATCCATTATAATATTAAAAAAAACCCTTTTGAGGTGTAATCAGGAAGCACAACCTACAGCATGTTGTGCAGCCTCATTAACACCCGATGATAGAGCAGCCTGCCAGGTAGAGAAACGGCTCCGGCACGGACGCTTGAACGAGGATTCCCCTTCTTCCCAGGCCCCGCACGGGATTTCGGAAGCCGTTACGTTCTGCCGTTCTCTTGAGCCGCGTCCAGCTTCGGCACGCTTGCCTTGTTAGAAAATAGTTTATCCCCCGCTGTGCGTGATGAGCACGTGCTTTCCTGCCCTCCTCGCTTCCTTTTGTCCCTTTCCCGGTGTTTTCCAGCTTCGTCCTGGTGAACAGCGTCGCCATGGAGGGCGACGGCTGTGCCCTCTGCCGCGCCTCGGAGGCCAAGCTGCTGGCGCTTTCTCACAGGCTGAATTGCTCCCAGCAGGTGAGAGTTCCTTAAAGATCTGCGGCCGGGCTGCTGCAGGGGGCACACGGGGGCAGCAGCAACCGTCAGGGTGTAACGAAGGGTCTCCTGAAAAAAAATCACCGGCTTCCAATTCACATTGCGACCGGTTAGCGAATCGTTCGTCTCCTCGTTTACCTCTCGCCGTTTTTATTTAACGATGGGCCGCGTTACTTGGCGTTAATGACGTTCAAACTTCCCTGTCGGTGCCGCTGACAAACGGGGGGTGTCATTTCCTCCGTTCCGTGGAACAGCCAGAGAACTTGTGTCACCCTCCCTTTGACTGAAGACACTTCATAATCCCCGTGTTGCATTTATAGCTGTGGGGCTGGCTCCTATCCCTCATGCTGACCTTGGAATTTTCCGCTTCCACTGGAGTCCTGTCCTGACAGCCTAGACATTTTTTAATTGTAGTATTTTTTAATATCAAATCCCACTGTATTTTGCATTTCATTCCTCCTGCCGCTCTCGGGGGTTGAGGGGGCACGTGGTGGCAGCGGGGCTGGCTGGGTCGGCATCAGTCGGGGAACCAGCTCCCAGGGGAAGGAGCTGCCAGGCTCTGACGGCTCTCTCTCTGGGGCTGCCCTAAATCTCTCCTGCCTTGTTTGTGCAGCGAGATTCCGCTGTCGCTTTCTGCGTTCAGAACGAGCCCGACCACCTTTACAGCGGATCTGGAAAGGGGAATCAAAGCCGCAGGGGGAATCCCCCCAAAGCCAAAGGGGAATCTCCCTTCCAGCCCCAGGGGGGGCTCTCCAGAGTTTATACAGCAGGCGGTATTTAAACACCGTACTCTCGGCGAACGCTGCTTGTTGCGAACAACCCAAACCCAACAAAATCCCCCAACCTTGCAAAACCTGGCGGTGGTTTCATCCCCTTCCCGCTCGTGGGTGAAGACAGTTGTGTGTGGCTTGATTTTTATCCACAGAAACCGAATCATTGCAGCAAGAGATGCAGCGACGTGGAAAAGCTTCCGGCTTCGGAGCCCATCCTTTTACAGGTGTGTTTAGAGGTGGGGCGAGGTGACATCCTCAAGTGTTTTTAGTGTATTTATTCCTGTTCTGGAAAGGCCGGATCGTTAACAACCGATCCTGGCTTTGAATTTCTCCCAGCATTACCCTCTCTATCGGAAAAGCGATGCTGAATGCAGCGGGGAAGATTCGGCTCCTCCAGAGGAGAAGAACATCCCGTTTAAAGAAAAGTACGATGTCCTCTCTCAAGAAGCATCACAGAAGGTTTGATTTATTGGGTATTGTTGGGAGGGAGGGGAACCCGTGTGTAGATATATAGAGATTACAAATTGAGACCAACGGAGCGCAGCGGCTCCTGCCAGTAACGAGGCCTCGGAGAGGCTGCTCGTTAGAGCTGCTCCCCTCAGGATTGTCGTGATTGTGGCCTCGGTTCCGCCAGTTCCCCAGGCACAGGCCCTACGTCGCGGCGCTCTGAAGTCTGCGGCGCTGCCCTTACCTCCAGTTGTTACTCTGTGGACTGCGCAGATTATTGACTAACCTAAAAAAATCCCGACACTTTGGAAGTGCTGCTGGTGCTGAATGAGGAACCACGAGAAAATGGGGAGTCAAAGTATTCCCTGAGGGGGGGAAAAAAAAAAATCTGATGGTCAGTATTTGTGTCCTCCTGTATAAGCGTCTTCCCTCAAGATTGGCAGCGCGAGATTCTCCCGTAGGCAAGAAAATACAGCATTGCTTTACTAAACATGAGGTTTTTCTATCTAGCAAGCTACTGCCTTTGTTCTTCTCATCTGTATGGCCAAAAAATCAAAAAATAGTCCAGTATTTGGGATGAGGGCCAACTGGGTACGATTACTACCACAATACCAACACGCGTCTTATCGAAAACCAGAAGTTTACACAAAACATTTTGTAAGAATATTAGAATTGCCATAATTTCATTCTGTAAAGAGAAGGGGGGGGAAAAAAAAGGGGGTTTAAGCTCAATTTCTCTATAGTGCTGACTCAGTTTTGGTGCTTGACCATTCTGTGTTCCAGCTGATTTGGTGGTTTCATCCCCGTTTGGTTCTCAGTGGCCACACCCACAGTGCTTGTGAAGTGCTGCACGCCGGGAAAATCCCAGAGGTCAGCGTCCCGTCGTTCAGTTGGAGGAACAGAAACAATCCTAGTTTCATCATGGTAAGTTTTAATCGTTGTTATTTTTTTTTATTTAATTTTTTTCTCAGATAACTTTCATAAATAAATCAACATGGCAGTCAGCTATATTTTAAAACTGATTCTACCTGTAAAAACGAACAAAAAAGAAATAATTAAAAAAAAATAAAAATTGCCTACCCACCCAACCCCCTCAGTACGCTGCATCCACTCGGTAAAGTACAGCGGCGGGAGCCACGCGGCGGGTGTGGTACAAAGCAACGCTCTTCGAGAGCCGATCGGCATCTGGGTACAATCATCTAACAATTCTCTTAGAAAGAGGGCGCCTTGTAAACGATTGACTCGTAAAAACCATCAGCGTCGAGCACGGAACGGCAGAAAGACTCGTTTGGCTTGGCTGGTTCACCAGCTACGCCAAGAAGACCGTGTGGTCCCACCCGGAACCCCTCTGTGGGGTGAGGGTGGGTTCCAAACGCTCGGCACGGCGATAAACGCTCGGCAGGCGCCGGCCGACCTTCCGCCTGCTGGCTGCCCGGTCACGTTTCACGCAGGGTGCTGGTTACGCTCTCGCAGGCAGTCCCAGCGCTCGCTTAGAGCCTCCGAGGTAAATCAGGTAAATTCCCCAGTTTGAAAAGAAAACAGAACTCCTAGAAACTTGGAGTAAGAAGGAAAATCTACAATCTGTTTCGTCTGTGACTTGGAGGTGGGAAAATCATTCACCTGTTTTATTTTTTTTTTTACTACTGTTGAGTTTAGGCTCCTTAATACAGAGAACCCCAAACTTTTACACTGATTTTACGCAACTGTTAATATTTCTTGTTGAAAAAGTAGGTCTGTTTATTCCATATTCCTGAGAGTAGCTGCCTTCGAACTCCAGACACCGTCTGCACGCGCCAGGCGGCGCGGCTTCGCCGCAAAGCCAGAGGTTGGCTAATTAAAGTCTCATCGGCTTCACTCCTGTTCTAACTCGGCCTCGGCCCCTTGTAAACTTTATTTTGAACTGCAAAGTCAAGCCAAAACTCGACAAGTACTTTGGATTAGCCAACGTGCTTTTTGCAGCATGTACTGGGTAGGAGGAAGGCTCGGGGCTGGCGGGGGAAGGGGCACGTTCACAAAACCCAACTCCAGCCCGGGAAGGCTCCTTCCGGGGGGATTTGGGGCAGCTAGAGCCAGGCTTCTCTTGAAGGCAGGTGGGATGAGGAGCCCAGCTCTCTATCTGCACTAGATGGAACAGAGGGAAGCTTGGCCTCTGGGCTAATGTTCCAGTTTAGTGCCCAGCACCGCAAGGTACGGCCCCTTCCGCCGCCGGGAGAAGGCACTGGTGCTAGGAAAGCGGCCCCGACCCCTGCCCTGCCACCCCAGGTGGAGTTTAGAAGCGGGAGATCCGACAGTCGTGGTGTTCGCTCCCGCTTCAGGACGCCCCCCCCGGGAGCGGCCCAGCGACGCTCTTCCTCTCTTTGCCAGGGCAGCGTAACGCCGACTGACTTCTCCCTCCGCAAGTGCTTCCTTCCCTACGAGAGCCGAGTGTTGAGCGTGTACTGCGCGGCGGGCGCCCTGCTCCTCGGCCTGACGCTAGCTCATTTCCAGCTGCTCACTCCACCGTTTTATTTTGCTCAGCGTTTAATCAGTAAGCGTAAAGCGGTATGAAGAGCCAGACATCTGCATTCAGTCACTGAAATACCAAAGCTGAGAACAGTCAAACATCAGACTATATTCATGCCAGCAAATGACCTAATCGGAGTGCGAGTCTGAAGGCAGGCTGCGTTTACACACACCACAGAAGTCCTATACAGCTGCTACGACTACTACAGGATAAATAAGGAACTGAAAGGAACGCTTCATGCTGTACAAAAATACTGTATTCTACAATCGAAGGAGTCCTTTTCCCGCTATAATTATTTTTTTTTTGTATCAAATATGTATATTAAAAGTGTAACTGTACATTATGTAAATCCTGTAAGCCTCAGCGCTGCTCTGCGCTAGGGGGAGACCCTGGAGGAGGCTCAGTCCTGCCAACTGGAAACGGTTCTGGGTTTTATTGCTGCGTGGCCCTTCTGCTGTCGTACTGCGTGGGGGTGTGTTCGGGTCAGGCAGAAACAAGGTACGTCAGCGCTGAGAGACGGGGATTTGCCGTAACCTTTTTCTGGCTGCCTTAGGTGAGGGACTGTGGTTTGGGACAAGAAATCTTCCGGTTCCTGACACTTAAAAATCGTCGGCTGACTACACTTTGCAGTTACCATCTACTAGCCAACAAAGGGAAGAAGCTCCTAGCTCCAGTTTGCTGATTAAACCCTTGAAACCTGCTTAAAAAAATAAATAAATCAGAGTGACACCTCGAGCTGCTGTTTTTAAAAAGATGTGCTATGAAGAAGCTCCTGGATCCAGTTTGCTGATTAAACCCTTGAAACCTGCTTAAAAAAATAAATAAATCAGAGTGACACCTCGAGCTGCTGTTTTTAAAAAGATGTGCTATGATGAGCTTAGGAAAAAAGAATAACCAAGAGAGCCCTGGTGCATCCCAGAGATCTGTGCGGTGCGGGGCCCTCTGGTCACTGATCTTCTGCAAGAAGGAAGGGCAAACAGAGCTGCAGTAACATCATCCTGGGCCTTGGCGGGGTAGGGATGCGCCCTATTTTGGATTCAAGCCCCGTGCCCTCCTTGGCGAGTCACGGCGCGAGGGGCCGCGGCTCCTCCGGCCCAGGCGCCAGGGCGGCGAGCGTCAAACCCCAGCTCGGTGGCCTCAGGTGCTGCACGTGAGGGAAGAGGCGGTAAAGCCACCGCTTCTCCCCACCTGCCCCAGAAAATCCAGAGGGGCTGCATCACACCGGGGGCCACTTCTCCTGCCGAGGTTCCCACAGAGGCTGGGAGCTCTGGCCTGGGCGTGGGTCTGGAGAAAAGTCTCCTCTCTTGTTATCTGCTCTGCGGCTTTCCTTGGCCGGGGAAGCGAGAGAATCTTTGCACCCGGGAATTCTGTTTGTTAGTAGCTTAGTCCACTCAGCTTTTCGCCTTCTGGGGAATCCCTGCTGATTAAATTGAACATCTGGATCTCGGAGGAAATGGTCCCATTAGAGGATCTAAACCAGGGCTGTTTATCATCAACTGGAAACAAGTTCTCAATTCGTCCGTCGTTCCAATTTAAAAAGCTGCCTGATGGGGGTTAATAACTAATCACGCTGCTTAGGGGAAAAAGGGACTCAAAGCTGCTGCTTCCTACGGCGGCGTGGGGGATGCGTCAGCTCTTCAGCTCTCCCTAAATTTAAAATGAAGTTGGGGTAGGGGTGGGAATGGTCCAAAGTGTGGCAAAACGCTCTATAAAGTAATGTAGTCTAACACTTCTCTAGGTTTCTGTTATTGCAACTGTAATTTTCGACATTTGTACAGGTTATCTTGGACACAGGAAAAGTTTCTAGTCACAGACATAAAACACCTATGTATAAAATATAAAGCAGTGTTATAGTTACTAAAAAGGACATGCCTTATTGCTACAGCAATTCTTGCTTTTTTTTTTATATATTGTACTGTACCACAACTTGTTTTGAGAATGTCATTTGCATAAATTATTCAAGTTTGAGAAATATTCACACGTTTTGATTCTACAATAGTTAAAATAAAACCATTTTCTAATGTGTCTCTTTATTAAAAGAGAAATAAAAATGTCATCTTGTAATTCTCTTAGGCCAGACACAAGGGTTTATACACCTTATTTTTTTTTTTTCTTTTTTTTTTTTTTCTTCTTCCTCGCTATTTACTTGCACAATGAAAGCCGCTGTTGGTACAAAGATTGAAGAGCTCTATCGAATGGTGCTTTACACATTCACAATCGGTCTGTGCAATTGTGAAGTTCTATGAATGACCAAAGAATTACCAAACATATATTTTTTTTTTTTTTTTCTAGAAAGGAAACAAAACAAAATAAAATAGAATCCTTGGTTCCCATTGAAAACAACACCAGGTTGCAATTTGGACACTTGAATGAATTCCAATGTTTTAAAGCTGAGACTTCAAAAGAGAAAAGGCATGTTTGCTGCAACATCCGGTGACTGTAATACCTTGCTTGGAAAGGTAAGTGGTTAATTTGCATAATTTATAATTTTTATACTAAAGAGCATTTTTATATAAACCAGAAAAAAACCCCTAAACTCTACAGATAAAGTTCTCACCTCCAGTCACTGCTGCAGGTAAGGTTGACATCAAGCTGTACAGCGCAATCAAAAACATACTTACATCTTAGCTCATTTTACAGGTACAGCCATAATCAAGGCACAAAGATCTTCTACAAGTATTTTTTTCTTCAATAAAGTTGTACAAAATAATATTACATTTTACAGTCTGTACAATATAATAAACCAGCAGTAAAACAAAACAAAACAAAACAAAACTATATATAGGGAGAGGACCGTTGTCCAAGAATGATCGGAACTGAAAGGATCATTTGTGGACAGCACAAAGAACGTAAGTGAGGGTGGTCAATTTTTCTGCCCCGCTGCCCCAGGCTGAAAAGGAGCTGTAATTCAAATGCCTGAGGTGTGCAGAGACGCTCGGCTCCAGAACCCCAGAAAAATTGCTTGGTCTTCTCTGTTCCTCTCGTTATCTACTCTCCTTCCTGTGCCAGGAACGGCTTAAAAGAGGAGGTCACTTTTATCAGTTGACCTGCAACTCAGAAATGCTAAAAACTGTGACAGAGTAATAAATATTGTGGTGCTGCTACATTGTGTGTCTACTTCCTCAACAGTATTTAATAACCTGATACAAAGTGCATTAATTTTTTTTTTTTTGTGTGTGTTTTTTTTTTGTTTTCACCCATCAAGTACTCTTCAATGTCGTGTTAAAAAGGAAACCCACACAGAGGGATAGCTATGACTTAGTGTCATCCAGCTGACATACCAGTTTGAACTGACGTTAACCTGCTGGAAAAAAATTGAGCAGGTCACGTTCAGTTAAAAAAAACAAACCCCAAAACAAATAAAACAAACCACAAAACCTAAGGGAACGGAGGTAGCCGGAGGGCTTTAGTGGAATGACGAAGAAGTGGCATGTCAAAAAAAAAAAAGCACAAAAATAGTCCCAAGAAAGCATGAAGTTAAAAAAAAACCAAAACCAAACCAACCCCAACTTGGTTCGAATCAGCTTTAAGGTTAAATAATTAAAGTAAACAAAGTGAAGAGACATTTCTATAGTATATTCTTCCACCCTGTGTGGGGGTAGGATCAAGAGAAAGAGTAAAGGAGCAAAGAATTTAAAACCACAGGTTCCACGGTGATCCCCCCCTCACAAGAGTTCGTACTGGCGGAGGTGCATCCTCTGAATGATGTCTCGACAGTCGTTGAACACCCTGCGGATATTTTCCGTGTCCACCGCACAGGTGAAGTGTGGGTAGCAGTAGTGCCGGCCGTCCCCGCTCGCCGTGCTTATCCTCTGTGGAAAAAAACAAAACAAAAACAGAGGGAAAAACAAGGGTCAGGCGCCCTGCCGCCAGAGGCTTCTGGAGTGTCCAGAAACTTGGGGAATTCTGTATATAGAACATCAAAATAAATAAATACAGAGGAGGAAGGGCTGTGCTCTGGTTCAATACGCATCACACACTTGAAATGGGGTTTTGAAAATGTTCCAGCTACTATTGACAGGGGCACTATATTAGTAGTTGTTGTTCAGCCCAGAGAAGAGAAGTGAGAACTTACTGAGGCCTTTCAGGGCTTTGAGGGGCCTGTCAGAAAGATGGGGACAATCTTTGAGCAGGGTCTCTTGGGACAGGACAAGGGTGATGGTTTTAAACTAAAAGAGGGGAGATACAGACTGGAGAGAAAGGAGAAATTATTGACGCTGAGGGTGGTGAGACCCCGGCCCAGGTTGCCCCGAGAGGTGGTCGCTGCCCCATCCCTGGCACCATTGCAGGGGAGGTTGGATGGGGCTCTGAGCAACCTGCTCTAGTTGCAGATGTCCCTGCTCCCTGCAGGGAGGGAGGTTGGACCAGATGACCTTGAAAGGTCCCTTCCAACCCAAACCATTCTCTGATTCTGTGCCACCTCTGTGCCACCTCAGCTGCCACCTCTCCTCACCTGCAGAAGCTGCTCTCCCTGGCCCAGCCCTGTGCTGCTGCCAGCTCTGCCACCCAGCTGTCCAGGGAACGCTTTTTCTCTCCTCTTTTTTGGTGCCATCATGTGGCAAATTTCTGAACTCTTGTTTTGAATCAGCAGCACAAAACTGAAACCCTGCCAGTTGTGAAGCCGGCGGTGGCAGAGCCCAGCATCCCAAAGCTTCTGCCGCTTGAAAGGGCAGGCTCCTGACACGGCCTTTACTCAGAGCACCTCCAGCCGGCCGAAGACGAGGTACTGAGAGCAGAACTTGCTGTGATTATCACCAGGGATGAATAAAACACGCACGAATTCCAGACCATCCAGAATTAAGTTTTCATAAGGTTGCTGCACAGGTTTTTTAGGTTGCTAACTTCAGCTCCAGCATCGCTTCACCTGTGGTTGTGTTTCTAAAATGCCTCAGGAGCTTGAAAACTATTTTAAAATTCTGAATTCTGTTCTGTATCACTATAGGACTGATAAAGACCAATCCATTTGAGATCCCCAACTGGAGGAAGATAGGTGGAATATCACGGAAGCAGAAGGTCAGTTCTTGGGTAATAATATTTAGAAATCTTTTTCAAATTTTATTACAAATTATGCTGGCTAAACAACAAAAGACAATGTATTCTGGCCACACTATGTATTTTTTTTCTGGCTACACTATATATTTTTTAATATAATGATTTATTTTCCACATAGGATTGACCTTTTAAATACCTGCAGCTACAGATACTATGGACTACTTATATATAAAAATTTATTAGATAATTGAAAAATATATATTTATATATATAAGCCTACAAAAAATATATAGCCATATATAGATATTTATATATAACTATTTTTATATATATATTTAGAAGTCATGCTTTGCATAATTCAATCAAATAGAAATTGCAGCTTTTTGTAGGTAACATTAGATATTCGACACTAATTAAATAGATGTTTTCCATATGTATACTAAAAATTATTTTCTTCTTACTGTGCTACACTCACTACCCAGTTCAAGGCTTATCCTCATGAAAAATATTAAATTAATAACATGTTCACTTGATGGGCAAGTTGTTCAGACAATAATGAAACAAGAAAAGAAATTTACAAATTACTGCAACGGTGGCAAGACGCTGAAACGCAATTAAAATGTGGATTGGATTTGTCAAGCTGAAAAATTTCCCAGAGGGTTTGGGGAGATCTGTGGGTTTTTTTTGCAAAGCCACAGCACCCTGTAGACCCAACGCTCAAGCTTTTTGCTGCGTTTCAGTAAAATAAATCTTTCACTGGTTCCACTAACGCCCCAGTAGGAAGCTGCCACAAAGTGCTGGTGACACCTGGTTACATAGAAGCGATGTCAAGGGATGTATTTTCAAAATGTTAGTGGTTTTTTATTTTTTTTTTTCAGTTCCCTGACAGCTCTGTAGTTCTCTTCTCATTTGAAGATCAATGCAGTATTTTCAGCCCTGCTCAAAGCTCACTTTGAAAGAAGACGTGCAGGAGCACGATGGCTCCGTGAAGAGCTTGGAAGCAGAAAGGATGTGCCAGACCTTATACAAGCTGGAACACAGGAGGTTTCACCTCAACAGGAGGAGAAACTTCCTTCCTGTGAAGGTGACGGAGCCTGGAACAGGCTGCCCAGAGAGGTGGTGGAGTCTCCTTCTTTGGAGAGATTCCAACCCCCCCTGGATCTGTTCCTGTGTGGCCTGCCCTGGGTGATCCTGCTCTGGCAGCACAGTTGGACTTGATGATCTCTAGAGGTCCCTCCGAACACCTAACATTCTATTATTCTGTGACCTGATAGAAGGGGAATTTGCTCCAAGATGTGTCCTGCCAGCCCTCATCCACCACTCCCACCATCAAACCCAAGTGGCTGGGCCTGCTGTGAAAGACCCCAGAGGTGACCACAGCAATTCTGATCCCAGGAGCTGAGGCGGTTTGTCCTCCCAGCACTCAGGTACTATCATGCAGCACTCTTTGTTAGGTCAGGTAACCTCCTAAAAGTCTCCAAATTATAGGCTTTAAATCTGTCAGTACCAACAGCTACACCCAGGTGGAGTTTTAAGGGGCGCAGCGGCACGGTGGGGACTGTCACACGTAGCCACTTCCGCAGACCCGTGACCTTGATAAAAATGGCAATAAAGCTCATAAATGAATAAACCCAGATTTCTCTGAATTGTGCCTGAAAATATAACAGAGAAGGACAAGAAAAAGGTCATAAATGAAGAGACTCAGCAAGAAATATACGTAGCAGAGCCAAAAAGGCCGTAGGTAGAGTATTTCTCTTAACACCAGTGAGCCTCGGCGGGTAAGACCTCATCCCAGCGGTGTTGTCTTTTTTTTAAGTAATGAAAATAGCTAAAGGTGGGGAGTTTCACCCAAGCTTCCCCATAATTTGGTTCTTTGGGCCCCTTCTTCCAAATTGTCACCTGCTGCACAGCATTTCAGCACTACTGCAAGAGATGGGAGCGAGGCCGCGGGCGACACTGGATTAACCCCGTTTCTGGCAGCAGTGCTGGGCTGTGATCCCGTGCCTGGTAACTGCTTCTACAGGCAAGATGTAGACAACAGCTCTGCAGCTTCGGAGGAAACCTTAACTGCAAGAACAACTGTGACCAGGCAAGGAAACTTTCTCCTGGTCCCTCAGTAGGACTGTGACACCAGTCCTAGGGTGAGGGAAATCTCCTAGCTGGCACAACAGAAAGCTTATTTAGAGCTAAAAAGCTAAAAATCTGCTTCTTTTCTTCATTCCCTCTTGCCAGCTGACCACTGCCACAGCCCTTGGAGGGGTGCAAGATGAAAAAAAAACCCCAATTTATTTCCACATGGGCTGGACTGATACACAAAATGAACATGCAAGGCAACGGCCGGCAGCATCTTACAGGTGAAGATGACCACAGCGCTAACTGGAGATGGAATCGGTGCTCGGCCGAGCGAGGGCTGCGGCACCCACGCCGAGGCCGGAATCAAGCAGGCAGGGGCATGACCCGTCACACACGGACTCGCCGTGTGACACTGTGAAAGGCAGGTGACGTTCTATAAAATGGGCTGAAAAAAATGTGCAAGTGCCGGGGAAGGTTCTGCAGCTGAAAAGAACTAGGGAATTGCCAGACGTTCTCCTCTCCTTCCAGCTTTCTGCAAAACCTCATCAGATTTCCCTAAATAAACGATGCCATCTGCCAGTGTTTCCCGTGATAGAATAACACATAAGATCAAAATTACTCACTAAAAACTCATCCCGGATGAAGAACTTGGCTCTTGTGACTTTGGGGTCTTCTCCTGCATCTGGTGTTGCTGTTCAATTAAAAATAAACGACATGAGAAACATGAAAAGTAAACAGTCATCTAGTTTTCAAAAGAAAAGATTGAATACGGAGGAAGCAGTCCTTCGATACAGAAATCAAAATGCTAAATATCCACAGGAGATCCCTGATGGGTGATTCCATAACGGAAGGGTACTGGAAAACCTGCCTGTGCATTTAACGGATTTTTAAGAACTTGAAAACCGCTGAAATCGTTGCGACGATGTCACCGGTCACGGCACAAAGAGGCTTACTCACATCCACAGGTTGGTTCCTACAGATACAAACCAAGTGGGAGTCAGGGTTTAACTTTTATCAGAAAAAGCAGCTAAGCCGTTCAGTCCCTGCAGCAGAACAGCAGCTCCTGAATAAAGCTTCCACAGGCAGGAACTGGGGTTTAAAGAGGGTTAGTCCAAGCTTATGCTTGAAAAAAATTATAGTGCTGACACAGCTTTTCATATAATGTTATTTCCAGGCTGCAAGTCAGCGGAATATTGAGATACGCTGCCCAGCAAGGGGCCTTAGATGAAATTCTTGTTGAGTGGGAGACTCACTGGTCAGTGCTGACTGTTTGTTGGCATCTCTTTAGGCCGTGTAACAACTCTATTTACTGTATGGCCAAAAAAAACAACAGTGAAGAAACAGCTGATTTCCCTTCAGTGTCACTTCTCCTCATCTAAGATACCAGATGCTTATAAACATAATATGGTAAAGGGCAGAATGTATCAAAATAGGTAGTGTATTTTTTACTCTTCTCTATAGTGCCAGGAGCACAGAGCAGTGGCACAAGCAGCTCAATCTCGAGAGCTCAGAGCTGCTGTCCTTAAATAATATTTGGCAGATGAAATTAAGGAATAATTGAACAACTACAGGTTTAAAAAGAGAGAGCTGCTTCCTGTGTGAGTATTCTGGGTGACTCAGGATATCCGCTGTGAAACCCCACGGAGAAACACCAAAAGTTACTTTATTCTGACAAGTGGCTTACTATAAAAAAATATAAAATGTTTACTCAAACTCTGTATTTTTGGAGAGAGAGGAGAGGGAAATTTGGGTGATGGTGACAGAAGATGTCTTCTGAAAGCCCTTAGCACTGTAAAAGCAGTGCCAGGTGAACTCAGATTTTAGGATCGTTTATTTATCCTCTTGACCTGAACTCAGCGTCATGCTCCTGAAATTCCAGACCTGAAGGAAAGCTGAAAATAGTTTATGATCGTCTTGCCTTCCCTTCTATCATCTAGGCTGTGGTTGATGGTCAGTGGAGAAGGAACGCTCTGTCCAAGAGGTCCCTGGAAGCACTACACCAGCGGCACCACTTGGGTGAGGCAGAGACCAGTGGTCACAAAGCGCTGGTTTCACCAGCCACAGACCTAAGATATCTGGGAAGCTCTTTGGCTGGTAAAAAACTGGCATCATACCAGAGCTGACTTCTGCAGGAACCATTGTACTTCTTGAGATGATAGGAAACCAAACCCATGCTAACGCTGGGCCACAGCTCGCTTTGCATTTATGTGGTTTTCCTCCATTAAAGTGCCCTTGCTGGTCAGTGTTTGCAAAGGCTGAAGTTTATGGTGTTGGAAGATGCAGAACGGCCACAAAATCAGCCTAACGAACCCCTAACGAAGTTCAGCGCCGTGGGAGGCCCAGGCAGAAGCACCTGGTGGGGCAGAGATGCGTCCAGTAGCTTTGCTTTCAGACTCTGCCCGCGCCGGGGCACCTCTGAGCTGCGTGCTGCCGGCACAGTCCTTACCTGACCAACTGTCTGCGTTAAGGAAGGGGGTGTGCTTGTGAATTTGTGTGTGTCTGCGGGAGAAAGAGACAGAGAGAGGAACTATGGGCTGGGCTATGCCAGCAGGTCCAGTCCCTGCGCGGTGAAAACCTTACCATCCTCAGGTACGGTATAATGCGCGTATTCAGGAAAGTAATCTTCGATTTTGGATTTCCCTGCCAAGACTTTTTCAGCCAGCATGTCCTGTTTATTCAAGAACAAAATGATAGAAATGGTCCGTAACCACCTGTCAAAAACAAACCAAATGTTTGTGTTATCTCCGAGACGTTCATCCAGGAAAAACATATCGCTTCAACAGAAAATCTACCGGCACGGACAGAGAGGGAAGCCGCGTGGAACGCGCTCCAACAGAAACAAAAGGATGACCTAAATCACTGCTGCAATTGGGTTGCACCCGTGCTGGTGGATGTATGTGCAGGATCTGTAAATCTATCAAAACTTGCTTGAAGGGAGCAGTCTTCAAAGATTGTTATTCTAAATTATCCTTTTGATGCCGAGTTGGGATAACGATGACATTTCCTAAAAGCACTGCAGTCCAAAAAGAGACATTAACGTCTACTTTGGTTTTGCTGAAGCAAAAGAAAAAGGCTGGAGAGCAGCCTTCCCTCAGACTGCTCTGTCTTGCATAGTTCACCCACACAGACAACCTGTCTTTCAGGGTGGCCTGTGTGACACCTGACACATTGAGAGAAATTAATCTCTTTTCTTCCCCAATTAGTACCTTGCCATCACTGTGAGGATGTGCCTCGGGGACATTTTTTCCTGACTCTACCTTCAATCACTTCTCAGTGCAGAAAATCCTCACAGCTCCCCGTTGAAAACTTCACGACCTTATTTTGTGCACTTCTTCTCTACCAGGAACCTATTCAGATGGCTGTTAGGGCACCTAACTGTACTTTACACGTGCGGTGGCCGAGCGGCAAGGTAACGGCCGTCAGAATGAGATGTGATCTGCAATATCATCCCGCTCCCGCAGACAAGAGCGGCTGCCCACGCGGGCGAATCGAACGCAACGCCGACACCTCGCTGCTCCTGTTGCTGCCTTTGAGGAGGAGACGAAATGTGATTGGGAGGATGCTCTCTCAGCCTTGGCCGAGCAGCACAGTGACGCCGGGAAGGGGTCTCCCCTGCTTCCCTCAGCGCAGCCGGCACGGGGAGCTGGCCCTTTCCAAGCTGTCCTCGCACCCCACGTTATTTTGGCAGCAGCGGCCAGACGCCGTGTGCTCTGCCTCTGCGCCGCGGCCCTACCCAGGCACTTTCTGAATAAAGGAGCTGAGTTCTGTTCTGTAAGGAGTTGAACTGTAGCTAAACTGGGGAGGGTGAGGGAAATGAGAGATGTTTCACCTGTTGTTCCAGATACTTTTGAAAAGGTCCAGGGATTCCCGTAGTCTGTTTGTGTTATTGTCTTCCCTTATTACCATGTTGTAGCTGCTGCAGGCCACAACGAAGATGATGGCCGTGACATCTGGGCAGGGCACAGGAAGAAGGAAAGAAAAGACAGGAAAGAAAAGAAGGAAAGAAAAGACAGACAGGAAAGAAAGACAAGAAAGAAAAGGAAGACAGAAAGTAAGACAGAGAGAGAAAAGAACATCTCTGTTATCCCAGCACATAGTTCTCAGGGTAACACTGCCACTACTTCCCAAATTGCCAAAAATACCCTAAGAAAATATCTGTAACCCTGGACTCCTATATTAGCGGCACACTCTGTGTAAATGTGAACACCAAGCTGCTCACACCGCAGAGAGTAATTTCAAAATAAAAATGTGGAATATTTTTTCTTACCATTAAAGCATTGGATCCATTTTCTTCTCTCGTCTCTCTGGCCACCTACATCAAACATGCTGTTAAAAAGCCATAGGATGTTATATCACTGATGTGCTCTAGGAAAGTCACATGAAGCATGCAGCATGAGGGTTCAGCTTCAAAATCTAACAGCTCCAAGGACGGCGACAGGAAAACACCGTCCGAAGGGGAGAGAGACCTGCTGATGCCACGCTGCGGCTCAGAGCGCTGCGCAGCTCCACCTGCCCTGCTCTGCCAGGGGAAGGCGACTGGAGCCATAAAAGAAGAAAAATACTCCTTTTCAGGGCGAGTGTTGGCCTCTCCAGCCTACACAAGTGCGTGTGGCATGCAAGGTTGGACCTCTTCTGAAGGGTGGTGGGGAAAGCGTGTCTCTGCAAGGAGAAGGACACGGGGCAGCTCTGCCACCTTTCCGGGCACGAACCGGTGAGCGGAGGCAGCTCCATGGTGGGTGTTTTACAGAGACGCGGCATCAAACTTTGGCAAACGCAGAGCGCGCAGCCCTCCGGAACAAGGGAGATGTTTCACTCTCAACATCCCACGGTACAAAGTCTGACTGGTGCCACGATTCCCCCTGACTTCCGTGAGGTCTTATGCTCAAAAGTACTTTCTGAGGTTGCAGAGCTACACCCAGGAAGCAGTTAGTAAAACCACCCACAGAGCATCACTAATATGCACAAGTAACACCAGCAATTTGTACAAAGCACAAGGCAATTTTACCTAAGGAAAAAGAACTAAAAACCACACCAACCAAAAAACCCAAAGCACCCCAACTCCCACCCTAAACCTACTAGCCCAAGCATACAGGAGCACATCTGAACTAAGTTGCTACAAATTATTACAAGTTTCATAAATGATTACTAATAGACTTACTGGAAATTTACTTTATCTACTTGGAATCTTGTTTCAAAAATCCCTGATGTCAACACTCTGCATCTTAATAGGTCCTGGAAATGAGAACACAGAAGCTGATTAGCAAGGTTGTGGGGTTTTTTTTGATTTTCCTAATCTCATCTTGTTTTTAAAAGCATGGAATATTCCTTTCCATTGAAAGTTTTAAACGTTCCATTTAATTAAAATTCAATCAGACTTGGTAAACCTGTATTTTTGTTCATGCTGGAACAGTGGATAGATACAAATGTCACCTTTGTGTGTGGCTTGGGCACATGTGGAAAGCAGGACAGCCTATCTATATATCTATTTACCTATATATCTGTTTACCTATTTATCTTATAGCTATTTATCTATATATCTCTACATCTATTTATCTATATATCTGTTTATCTATTTATATCTCTATATCTATTTACCTATTTATCTCTATATTTACCTCTTTATCTATATATCCTCCTTAGTGCCCTGTCAATGTTATATGACCACCACCTGCTCCTGGTGGTCATATAACATTGTATGTGATATGGATAATGAATTCTGAAGTTGTATCAAACTAAGAAAAATATGTTTTTCATGTTGTAAAGTCAAGTATTCAAATGTTAAGAGAACTCCAGATTTAGAGTTGCCCAGGCAACCTTAATTCTGCCCTCTTTTGTACCGAACGAGCCACAATGGCTTGTGGCTGAGGAATTAAAGCTCTATCACAGAGCACAGGGGAACAGAATTTAGGCTGCAGGTAAATCCGGCATTTCTTTCTCATTTTTTTTCAAGAGAGCAATACTTCACAACTTAAATAACATTCTTTTAATAATTAAAAAAATAATAATTTCCTACATTCTCAGAGGAAGTAGGCAAAAGCAATTTGTGATGCATACCTCAGGCAACCAGCTCACCGTGTGCCACCGTCATTTTTAACCTTGACTGTCCAGCACTGCTGCTCGAGCAGCGGGCATGGAACAAAATCAGAGGCTGGAGAAAGCTGCTTGGGAGCCTGGTGGGGACGAAGCACACGGAGCAGCCACCTCTGGGAACTGCTGTCTGCCTGGGAAGGGGCGTGCTTCTGTCCTGGGGTGAAGGAAGGAGGCAGTCGGCAGCGCAGAGTCCGAGCACAGCCTGCTTTTTTTCCCTTGTCCTGGTTTGAGTCAGAACAGCACTAATTCTGTGCAGGGATTTTCCCTTCCAGCTCAGTCTCTTCTCAGTCCCTGCTCTGTCTGAAGCTCAGGGCGCATTTTCACAGCCAGTCTCTGCTCCCAGCAGTGACAACGCTCCGTGGTCAGAGTCACTGCCAAGGGTTGGGGGGAGCAGAAAGGCTCTGGCTCAGACTGGTTCCTGTGCAGCCCAAGGTCACTGCTCAATCCTGGGCCCCAGGTTGGGCTGTAGGGAGTAAGAGGTGGCACCTGCAGGGAGAAGCAGCCAGGGCAGGGGACCCCAAACTGACCAACGAGGGATCCATCCCTTGTACATCATATGCAGTATAAAGCTGAGGGATTACAAGGGTCAAGCCTCTTCTTCCAACGGCCAGTGTCCGAGGGGGACTCTGTCCATTCTGCCTTCGATTCTGATCTGTGTCTTCCTGAATCCAGCTCCTGAATCCAGCTCCTGAACCTGGTTCCCATCTGCTGCTGAGTCCAGCCTAGGACTTCCCTACTGCCTGCTCCACAGCATCAGTGGTGATGGCGATGTCATTGTCATCAAGGGGGTTGGGTTCAATACTGGTTTTGCATGTATCTGTATATATTCCATTTTGGTGTTTCATTAAAGCTGTTTTCTTTTCTAATAGGTAAGTTTCTCTTCCTTATTGCTTTTCTCTTCCCCTTTGGGGGGGTTAATAGAGAGCGCCGGTCATTCAGCGAGCGGCCAGCCCAGCCCTAACTCTGGACTCCTCTACCCTACTGCTTGAAGTACTCCAGTAGCTGGCAAACCTTGGCTTTGACAGTTGCATGAATCCATCTGAAGGTCACTTACTTAACTATTTTAGCTATTTAATATGTTACTGTCATTTTCTGTCACTTGCTGACATTTACTGATTATTGGACTCAGTCATTATCTTGGGATGGTGCATAAAAAAAATAAAGCAAGCAAGGGAAAAAGGAAAGTAGTGACTTTTACCAGTTAATTCAGCAGGACAACCGATATAGAAGGATAAAAACTCAGAAATGAAAAAGAATCCCTCCTTTAGAGTAAAAGTTTTCCACCTGCCAAATACCAAAGGCCTCTCCTGATCTTTGGAGACATGGGGCATTTCTTCCCAAATGAAGTATCTGAAAACTTTCCAGATGATGAATGACTGCTCCAGGTAGAGAAAGGCCTCCCAGGAACAAACATGCCAACACCACCATAAATAATGAAAGCAAAAAACGAGGCTTTGCTCCATTGACTTCTCTCTCCAGCTGCGCGATATCGATGCTAAAATCAGACCACGAGGTCTGGATGGAGTAAATCTACTGCTTTGCTCTGGAAATGTCTTGAGGGCTTTAATAATTGATCCTATATTGGGTTGACTATAAGGGCTTCATCTTATAACACAAGGTATAGTACTCTTTACTGCCTTCTATTTCAGGATATGGTCAGAGCGGTTACAGACCCGACCCAAGTCTGAAGGAACAGCCTCTCTCCACGTACTTCCTCCTGTGATCTCCGTCTGGCAGGTCACTTCATTTCTCTGGATTTCAGTCCTCACTTGCACACTGAGATTTGCCAACTGTATTATTATTTTTTTTTTTTTTTTAAGGGCATCCACCCATTTTACACCTGGTGTGGTCAGGCTGCATTACCCGCTGCAAGGATTCTCTTCTGCCACCTCTTGTTTGCAGTTTCTGGTGGCCCACAATCTTAGCTGAGACTAGTAGATGACAGGATTGTCATAGCACTGGAAAATAACCTCAGAATAAGTTTGCTGAAGAGATAATCTGCACAGGAAACCACACTGCCTGAGCTCAGCTGAAGCCATGCACCGTGGCAAAGAACTTTCGTACTTGAAGGCTGCATCACTTTCCTAAATTTCTTTGTCTTTAGAGCAATCTATCAAGATATATTGTGATATCTCAGAAAAAAAAGTGTACTGTCCTGGAGGAAAGGCTTAAAGAGAAACTATCCTGCCCACAGGAGAGGAGCACAGGCTGGAAAGGTGTCTGCAAGCCTGCAGAGAAGTCCACGAGGTCTGCTGCTGCCGCTGGTGCTCTCCCCCAGATTTGGCCGCTGGATGCACCAGAGGGTTCTGCCTTTGAAGGACCTGGGAAGTCTCCCTCTGGGTTTCCATCACCTCCACCAGAGAAATAAAACACTGCTCCTGTGTAGTGAAGGCTGGTGAGGGAAATCATGGGCTTTTACATTTACATTTCCTGTCCTCTTTGCTTTGTTGACGGGACACAGCACAGAAAGCGTATTTCACTATTACGTGCCAGGCCCCATTCCCAGCTGCTGTTGGGACCGAAAGAAACGACACGAAGAATTCGTATGAGCAGGCGCCTTGGTTCGGCCCCTACCCCGCGAGTTCCACCAACCTGATCTGTGGGTGTGTAGTCGTCCATGCTGACGCTGTCAATTCTTTCTAAAAAGCTGGAAGAAAAACAAACATGCACTTAGATAGGTAAAATCCTGCCCGGTACAAGAGTTTTCACTACCTTTTCTGGTTTAGGCTCCTGCTGTGAGGTGCAACACAAGTCCAGCGGTAAAGGTGTGAGCCTGATGATTTACTTACACCCACTGAGGTCACGTTTTCCAAGCCAAGCAACTTTTTCCCCAGACTTTGTTTCAACAACAACGCTTCCACACCTATCGTCAGGCAGTACACACAAGCAGTCCAAACGCAGTTAAATGCCATCATTTTGCGAGGTCCACTAAAAACTGCTCAGACTAACCAAGGGCCAGAATATTCTAAGGTTGTTCACAGGCATCAGAAAGATTTTGAGGGTTTAAAAGAGAAAATGAGGTGAAGGGTCACTTTTCTTGAGCATGATGCTAATCTAGCATAACGTTATGTGAATCAGAGTCTCAGCAAAGTCAGCAGAAATGCTTCTGAACAGCTTTGGACTGACACGCTGCCCTCGAACGCTGCAACTTCTGTAAGAACTGGAAAGCAAAGCTGACGTGAAGCGGAGGTCGCCCAGTCTGACTGGTTTGATGTCGCCAAGACTCGGTGAGATGTGTGAGGTGAAACAAAAACTTACGACTGCAGGGAAGGGCAAGAGAAAAGGGAACTAGAAAAAAAGAGGGGGAACCACATTCTCCAGTTATTAAAAAAAAACTCTTCAAGCTTTCTTTCCCAGAACATCAGAATGGCAGTATTAAGGACAGAAAAATGTGATTTTTACATGCACAGAGAAAACAGGCAGGTTCTCCTCTCTCACTTTCACCTATTTCTTAGATTTCTCGTGAGCCCATTTTCCCTACGGAAAGGGACTATGACTTAGAAGCTTTCTTGAATTTCTGCATTGCTATTTGGCAGCGAATATTCCACCAGCTGACTCATCCTGCTACAATATTATCAAGATTTCTTTACCAACTGGCAAGTTTTCTCCAATTTTACCTGGGTGTCCGTGTGGAATCTACTGAACTGCAGTGGGAAAGACAAAAAAGCCCAGTGAACTCTTGACTTACAACGTGACTCACTGTTAACGCAGGGGTCACACGCACTGACCAGTTGAAAAAAATACCCCCCTAAAAGCCTGTTTGTGATTCTCATACCACTTTCCCACGGATACGAACTGAAAGGAACAGAAACTACGCTGTGTATATATTTACTTCTACTACTTTTCCTTTTTTGAACCTCCATTGTTAGAACGGGGAAACAAAATGCCCTATCTACAGTCAGAATACCCGGCTTTTCTTTCTGGATGATCAAGGTGTGACGGCCGAGCTTATTGTTTAAAAAAATCACTGTTTAGCACAACACGATGGGTGCCCAATAACAAAACTATACTGAACAAATCCTAAAGCAAAAAAAAAAATTAAAATCACCTTCTTACAAAACCTCCTCCCCTGCCAAAAGGCACCATAAACTTTATATAAAGATATAAAACTCCAGTTTTAGAGTTGGCTACACTCACCATGAGAAAACAGCTCAGTTCAGAGAGAAAGTTCTGACTGAACTGTTGGGTCAGATGATTTTTATAGCTCTGAGAATATTGATTAAGCAAAGTTTACCTTCAGTTTCCCCTGTGGTTAATGCAGACACCGGAGCAGAGCGATGTGTTTTTAACTGGAGCACCTATCCTTGACACAACTCTCGTCTCACGCTTGCAGCGCATGAGATGAAAAACGAAGGCGAAGAATCCCAAACCAAAAATGCCTCCTAAGCAGAACCTCTTCCTAAATGAGAAGTGATTTTCCATAATACGGCTGTTCAGGCAGCACTTCAGTATTTCCAAGTCTGTTTCAAAGTTTTCTGCCCAGTTTCTTTACAATTTGATCCGAAAGGCCGAGAAACAGCCAAGGTGATGTCGGCAGAATTTATCCAAAATGATAACATAGCATTTAGAACCAATTCGCATCTCTCTCACCCCTACAACGAGCACTTCAGGAAGGTTATTGGTTACTAACGTTTGCATTTTCCAAACAGGCAAATGACGGTAAGGAACAGGGGAGTGAGCAACGCGGAGTTACACTACAAATATTCCATGGCAGGGCTGGGAACGAGAGAAGCCTCCTAATTAGATGCCCTCCATATCAGCCCAAGTCACCTTCCATTCAGAGATCAGCAGCCTCCTCCCTGTTTCAAAGGATCTGTTTCAAATTCTCCCTCTCTGGAGATTCTAAAACCACCCTGGATGCGATCCTGGGCCCCCGGCTCTGGGTGATCCCGCTGGAGCAGGGGGGTTGGACGAGATGATCTCTAGAGGTCCCTTCCAACCACCTAGCAGTCTGTGAAATACCCTAAACTGCAAAGAGCCAACTCAGACAAACACCATGTGCTTAAAAAGCATCACCTGGCGCAGCAGCTGTAATATCTTATGCTTTTAAGGTTGCTGGCCACATGTGACCTACACTAAAATAAATGTAATTATTTACAAGGTTTTACCTGCCACCTCGTTGCAGAGATGATACCATTAGGATCTGACAAATCAACAGGCAACTCCTGTTAGGGTCTGGCTGAATTTCACAGCTTTACAGAAAATTAACCTTTTCAGCACGTGATGGACAGGCTTCCCAAGCTTTCGTCGGCAACCACACTAACCCTGCACTGAGATTTCTAGACACTGGAACACAAAAAGCTATACTCCTTTTCGAAAGAAAATCAGTTCTTGAACATCCTTGGTATAAGCTCCTTACTTGGCTAATTAGCACAGTACGAAAAAATAGCTCTGGCAGGGAATGTTCCTAAGGAGGTACAAGTAATGGATTCGAACGGAGGTAAGGAGCCGGCACTGCCTCGTTACTAAATGCACTAACTTCATTCCCATTGCTGTATTGAAATGGGAAAACTGGAATCACTTCCCTAAATTGCTCTCTGAAGAATGTTCGTTTCTACTAACGCCACTAATAATTATGTTCTGGCATCGTACACATGCTCTCACGTATATACAGAAATACACACGCCAGCCCATTTGAAATTCCCATGACTAAAATTTCAATTTACAGTCCTTAAAGTACGAAGATACCGCCCAACCGTGGCAACGTTCGTCTCCACTCGAAGAATCAGCGCGAGGAAAACACGACAGCAAGAAAATGAGTAAAAATGGACACCAGTATCGCTTATTTTCTCTTTTTAGATCCCTGGGGTTTTTTTTTTTAGCTCAGGGATATTTTATTTTATTTTATATTTTTACAATACTGACAGGTCTCCTATTTATGCCGCTTCTACAGAAACCCATATTTAGGGTTTAAGTGAATTCTGCGGTGACTCCTTTGTGTGCATGTGCAGCGAACTTCAAACTCGTGCGTTCAACTCAGCTGTGAACAAAACTATAACATATTTAACGTAATCTTTACAGTTCTACTTCACAGTTGTGCTTTTATTCATAAAGGACTCAGTCTGATAATCAGTACGACTTTGAGGTTCTTCTTAAATTCACGGCAGGGTGTTTTACACTTCCTTAGGTGGATCGGCACTAACGATTCTTTTTCTATCTTTATTTAAAAATTTTAATTAGGCAAGATATTGGAAGGAAGGTCTTGGCTGCTCTGTTTGGAAATGCAGTGGTTTGGTTTGCCAACAAATTAAAGCAAAGAAACACGGACTGATCAAGTTAAAAAAAAAAATAACAATCACGAGCTACTGACATTATTATATCTATTATTAAGCTGATCTGTAGCTTTATAAATATCTTCAGCGAGTTTCCTAGGAAACTCAGAGCTGACACTCAGTTTGACAAGCAATCTCTAAATTTGATATTATGCAAGCTTTGAACACAAAAGTACAGGTTTTAGATGTGCCTGCCAGTGCATGTGGGAACTATCAATAAGCATTATTCTCTTCTAAAACCATGGCAATTTGAGCAGCAGTAGCAGCTATGTAAGAATTTCTGGAAAAAGGATTCATAAATGCACAAATAAAGAGGAGGTAATCGTACATGAAAATCTTTTTTTTTTTTATGCTGGGTAAAATCACTACGCGGCTCTGTACAGATATTTTGACCCCACAAACAAAATGATAATTAAAAGAAAAATCACGACTTGGAAAAAAACTGTGAGAGACACAAAGAGTATTTTGACATCCAAGGAATTGGGCAGATGAAGTGCTAAACCACAGATCAATACAATGAACTATACTTCTTAATAAATCTTCAGCTACTTCAACCATTTTTATGCTCTCACCCTAACATTTCACAGGCCTTGTATCACAGAGGTGCTGTGGGAAACAAGAAAGCAAACCCGTGTCGAAATGCTTGTCTCTTTAAAAGGGAAAGGTAATGTGGCAAATCTTTAAGGCTGCAGCTTTAAGTTCTCAGAGTGAAAAAATCTCAAATTTATCCTCAAGTTAAGTTGCTGGCATCAGCAAAACTTTACATTTCTGATGGACCAGTAAGAACTTTGTAAACTCCTCAGCCAGGCTCAGAAAAGAGCAGAAGCACCACAGTCTACTATATGAAATCACCCAGGCCCAGGACTTTGAATTCCATCAGTTCTGGGTTGCAGGAAGGCACAGGTGAGGCAGACATTTCACAATGAGAACACCCACCTCAGCTCTCTAGGGAGCTGAAATAGAAAAAAACATTTTCTTTCTTTTTCTGTTGCAATTATCAGGGACAACAACAAGATCCTTCTATCTTTCTTTCCATAAAATACCTCTTTTTTAAAAAATCAGCTAAAGGATTACAACCCTGGTAATTCTTCCTGCAGTATTTGAAATAGGAACCTATGGATTTCTGGTTTCAATAATACCTTAGGCTCCATGGTTGGCCTTCAAGCAACCTCGCATTATTCTGATATATTTCCTAGTAACTGAGAAAGATGTAATGAAAACAGCCCCCGCTAATATTCTAACCCCTAAAGGATTAGTATTCCCAAGTTGTTTGCTGAAAATACCAGCAAAAACCCCTCAGAAAACATTGGTAAAACTTTACAGCTAAGGATTTTCCCGTCAAATTTCACTAGTAACTATATTTTAAATACAGCTTCTATGCGGTAGTGGAGCTTTTCCCCTCTCTCCCTCCACATCACTCCGCAGTCACTTCCCACAAGCCGCAAGTACAGCAGCCAAGGCACAACGAGAGGGACCCAAACCTGTTTTCCTAGAATCAGAGAATCACTTCAGTCAGAAAAGACCTTCAAGGTCATCGAGTCCAACCGTTAACCCAGCGCACCACTAACTCCTGTCCCTCAGCACCACATCTCCACCGCTTGGAAATCCCTCCAGGGATGAGGACTCCACCCCTGCCCTGGGCAGCCTGGGCCGGGCCTGGACAACCCTGGAGGGCAAGAAACTGTTCCTCAGCGCCAACCTAAACCTCCCCTTTCGCTCCCGGTGGTTAAGTGGCGGCTATTCCCACACAGGCCGCTGCCTTTCCCCGGGTGTGTTTGACACACCTGGGAGAGGGGAGGTGACAGCAGCGAGGGGGCAGCCGCTGCCCTCCCGGCGCGGTCGGAGNCTCAGCCCGGCCTGGCTCCCTCAGCCCAGTCAGGCTCCCACTCCCCCATCCTTCTCCCGCCTGTCCCAATCCGGGTGTCTATACTGGAACGTATACAGAGACAGAAGCTCAGCTGGATCTTGCAGTGAGATTTTGCTCAAATAATGTGAAACCTGTATTTAATAAAGCTGTCCAGAATTTACCTTGCTTATCCTTTCTTCAATTGTCAAATCCCTATTTTCCCAAGAGCTCCCAGCAGACCACACACTGTCTTGCCCAGGTTTGGCAAAGGGCTGCTTGGAGATTACCAAAACCCAGTGGGATTTCCTGACAGAAACATACCTTAACGCATCTGAAACTCGTCTTGCCAGCAAGGAAACTGTTGTGTCAGGAGATGAAAAGGTTAAACAGGAGGCTAAGAGGGAGAGCAAAGTACAGTCATGCCTGAAACCCGCCGGTTCCTTAACAGGCCAGCAAAGTTGGAGGATTTGTGGTTGAAAGCCTCTGGCCAGCCCTCTGCTTGGGGTGAGGGGGGCTGTGACAGAGAGGCAGCTGGAGGCGGTCATCCCCTAGCCCGCCGGGGACCCACACGAAGCAAGTACGTGGCATCCTGGGCTTTTGGTGAAGCCATGTCTTTCTTCACGGAAGCATCGGCCGCTCTGAGCTTGTCAGCAAGACTGGGAAGGTCTCAGGCCACTGACGGTGATCTTTCCTAGACACACTGCTGACCCAGTGTCCATACTGGCTGCTGGTGGCACGAGCAGCTACAGGGCAGCATAAAACTTGCCTCGTTTTGTTGCCCATTTTGTTCATTAAAAGTGAAGCCATCATGAGATGCTTTACTGGTATCAGCAAGCTATGCTTCCCGGTAATCCAACAAAGCAGTAAAACTCTGGCTTAAATCCTATTTAAAGATGACGACAGTGCCCAAGACATTAAAAGCAAAGAAAGACAGATGACAATGGTTGCAAGTGTGGGCTCATCACCATTCACCAAGTTCCGCTTTCCCGCAAGGAGCCAGAGCGTTTGGCGAGGATAAAGAAGGACAGCTAAAATCCATAGGAGAATTTTCCCAGTTGGTTAAACTCAGTTAAGGAAGTCACTCGGTTAAGAGTTTCCTAGCAGACACCCATTTTAAGTTTACTTTCTCCACCTCTAAGTTGCCTTTTCTCAGTGTGTACTGCAGAACATCTGTAAGCTTCACAGGCTTTCACACGTGCCCAGCTGGTAACCCAAACAAACACACAAAAAAGTTCAAAAGGTGTCAGATCTATGAGTAGTACCCCCTTTCTGCTTAGTAATCGCAATCTCATTTTATTTTCCTAATTGAAAATGCATGAGCTAAACTAACAAAAATGCATCAACTGTGTGACTTCCAGAACTGCTTGCCCTCACTGGTTCCCTAAATTTGTTAAGAAGCAGTGTGAATTTTGGGAAATGCATTTCTTCCTTCTAAATTTAGCCAACTAACCACTTTTTGGATTAGCAGATGTTTTCTCTTTCCGAGTGAGAGGCCTGTGGGGACCATCATTAACCCTCTTCTTAACATAAACTCTGGCTAAGACTTAAATCTGGAAAACTGTCATTCACACAACAAGGTTAACAGGCGCCAGCAGCAACGAGGCTCATCATCTGCAACTTCTGCTATGAGGGATCCCGGAGGAAAGGCAAGAAGAGAAAGGAGCAAAGAGAGAAAGAAGAGGAAAGGTTATTTATTTAGTTAGTTATTTTTAAAGGGACAGTCTTTTTCTATGGTGTGTGATCAGATGCTTCATTCCTGGGGGTGCAAATGGCTGATTTGCTGCAAAACACGGACTAAGAATGAAGCACTGATAAAATCTGAGGCTTAGACCGGCACATGCAGACCCTCCTTCTGACAACATTCACACCAGCTTGAATCCACTGACTTCAGCAAACGTTCTTCTTCCTCATGAGAGGACAGTCCTTGGCAAATAACCATTATATGCACATTGATATACCCACAGGAGAGACACGGATTCGAGTTCCGCAATGTAAACGCTGCACGTTCTGCAAGTACAAGCGTAACTTTGAACTGAGGACCGAAAGGTAATAACCTGAAAACAGAAAGCTCATATTGCATTACCCAGAGAGCTCTGGATCCTGACTGCTTTGTGAGCTGATGTAGGGCAGCCTACGATCTCTCTATCCACCCTCTGAATGAAACAACTGTCGAACATCTTCCAGCAGCTACACAGAGCGGCGCCGGAAGGGAAGCGGAGAACACCTGAGATGTCAGAGCAGATACACGAGCAGAACTGTCCCATCAGAGCCTGGAAAATGCACCTTGAGACAGAACAAGAGATCAAAACCTTGGTTTTATGTCCTGCTGAAGAAGATCTCACCTCCAACTCTACAGGTGAATTCTTCAAAAAGAACCTGGGACTTTTTATGTTCAGTAAAGCTGAAGCGTGGGGAAAAAGCCTCAATAATATTTAGAGCTGTCAAATGCACCAGGTTTACAAGCACCAGCTATAGACCACCAAGCTGCCAGGGGATGTCAAAAACTGACAACAGGTATTTTCACTGGATGTTGCAAATACAGCTTTCCTTGTTACTTGCAAGTGTATCTTGCTGTGATACAGAAAAAAGTGATTTCAGTGCAACTTACACATTCTGGTTGATGGCTTTGTTTGCAAAAATTGTTGCACTGCGGATACCCTCTTAGCATATACAGAGAACGCACTCAGTGCCCCGAAGAACACCAAATCCAGGTCAGAAACAGCACCGGTGGTTGGAAATGAAAGACCTCTTACTCTGGTGGAAGCGGTTTGGAATAATAAAGTCTGCTACGGTGATTGCCAAGAAGGAAAAACCAGTTTGACTGGAGTTTTCTATAGAAGGCTCATAAAAGAGAAAGCAGAAAATCCCCCAACAGGAGAAGCAAAGGTAACAAGACACAGACTTAAAAGGAAGTCATGAGACATTCATGTTTACCTGTGGCACAGGTCCAAGCTCTGCGCAAGAGAACTTGCTGCCAAGCGATTTCACGTCTAAAAACCAAACCAGATGATTCAAAAGCCAAGAGGATGGTAGAAGCCCTCAGAAAACCCAGATCAAGAAAAGTGAACTCTTCAGGGCGGCGAACGCTCCTGGCCAGGAAAAGCGCCCGTGTGTTTATTACCGTTTTCAGGTCTATGCATTTTTTGTGACGCGTAAAGGAAAGGAACGGCCTGTTAAAATCCTGGCAAAATCAGAGCGTACCTGTTTGTCTCCTCCCACCACGTGTTTGTCAGGTGTTGACATGACCCCAGGAACCGACATGGCCAGAGGCCTAGTGAGTACTGGGGTTCAACAGGAGGACTGGCACTAGTTCCGTGGCTTAACGTCGGGATCACAGCATCAGCTCTCATGAGGATGTCTTAGAGGCTCCAAGACATAGACACGATCTGGAGGTCCTACAGATATCTACCATTTGAGGAATATGAGGGCTCCTAACACCAGAGAAGATGCTTTTCTAGGGTTGCGTGTAAGATATGGGGAGACCTTATAGTGGCCTCCAGTACCTGAAGGGGACCTACAGGAAAGCGGGGGAGAGACTTTATATAAGGGCATGTGGTGATAGGAGCCATAGTTTTAAACTGGAGCAGAGTAGATTTAGATTAGACATTGGGAAGAAGTTCTTCACTCTCAGGGTGGTGAGACACTGGAAAGGGTTGCCCAGCGAAGTTGTGGAGCCTCATCCCTGGATGTGTTCAAGGCCAGGTTGGATGAGGCTCTGAGCAAACTGCTCTAGTGGGAGGTGTCCCTGCCCATGGCAGGGGGTTGGAACTAGATGATCTTTAAGGTCCCTTCCAACTCAAGTCTTTCTATGATTCTATGAAGCATGTCAGCAGCACAAACTAAGAAAACAGAAAAAATTCCTCTATAGAAAAGTCAGGAAGGTGACCAACTTCTGTCACAGTGGGAAGAGCGAAAGTGTTACTGCAGACCTTGCAGAACACCTGGTAAAATGCCTTTTTCCTTCTTGCAGTGCATGAGTTGTGGTGGCAGATCATTTCTCTTCCGTGCTCTTTAATCCTGCTCTCAGCTCTAACGCTGCACTCTCACGCCATCTCCTCGTAAGACGGACACGCTTCGCGAAAGGTGAAGATCACGCTGGACACAAACTCCACGAGCAGCCCTTAAATCTACTAGAGCTTCCCTACTCATTCTCTGGAGCAGATGGTTATCCTTCCGATGCCCATGCACCACACGCTGTGGAGCTGTACGTGTAACCCAGTCTCAGAGAAATACCTGTGTCTGATCAGCTGCCTTAGAAAAGAGGAACACCACCAAGCAGAGGTCTAGCAGTGTAGACACAAACGCTAGACATAAGCATTAGACTCCTAAGAAAATCCCTTTTCTTTACAAATGCTGCTGCTGAAGTATTTTCATTAAATTACCATTGTCCTGCCCATTTTAGAACAGGGTATATTGAACCACCGAATGTATTGGAGCACTTGGTCATAACACCTACGGCTCGGCCGAGCGATCACCTCGGGTAGCTGGAGGAAGGCACGGAGCTGAAGCAAAATGAATTGTTACGACGAAAAGGGAAGGAAGAAGGATACAGTGGCCACCTCCAGCTTGCTGATAATTGGCCTAACTCCACTGAACAGTTACAAGCTATTTAAACAAAACAAGGGTTATGAAACTGAGGGTTCAAAACTAACCCTACAAGCCTGAACATCTGTCAGTAAGTCCTGTTAATAACACTGTTTACTATTAATATGGCATTTTGTGAAACGCATTCCTAACGCAGCACTCTCTGTACCTTTCTTTCCGTTCCCGTCAACTTTCCTCATTTATTTATTTTTTTTTTTGCCGTGCACAGCGCATTTCTACTATTAAAACAACAATACAATGAGTTGGGTTTGAGGAATGAGGAAAATAATTATGCAACAACCTGATTATGTCCTGCTTCAAGTTACTTTAAAGATTACATTACACTTCTGTTTTTAATCTCTCTACCCTGTACCCCACGGGCGGCTGTGGCCAAGAAGGCCAATGATCTCCTGGGGTGCATTCAGAAGAGTGTGGGCAGCAGGTTGAGGGAGGTTCTCCTCCCCCTTTCCTCTGCCCCAGTGAGGCCACCTCTGGAGTACAGTGTCCAGTTCTGGGCTCCCCAGTTCAAGAGAGACAGGGACTACTGGAGAGAGTCCAGTGGAGGCTATGGAGATGATGAGGGGCCTGGAGCATCTCTCTGATGAGGAAAGGCTGAGTGCCCTGGGGCTGTTCAGCTGGTGAACAGAAGCCTGAGGGGGGATCTAATCAATGCTGATCAAGAGTTAAAGGATGTGGGTCAAGAGGCTGGGGCCAGACTCTGCTCAGTGGGGCCCAGCACCAGGACAAGGGGCAAAGGGCACCAACTGGAACCCAGGAGGTTCCATATGAACAGAAGAAACTTCTTTGGTGGGAGGAGGTTGGAGCTCCCAGAGGCTGCCCAGAGAGCTTGGGGAGTCTCCTTCTCTGGAGAGATTCCAAACCCACCTGGACATTGTGCTCCTGGGCCTCCTGCTCTGGGTGACCCTGCTGGAGCAAGAGGGTGGCATCAGATGATCTCCAGAGGGCCCTCCCAACCTGCACCATGCTGGGATTCTGTGACTGTCATTTTGGAAGTCTGGTCCACAAAAACTTGAAGCAAAGGGCTCTTGGTTTGTAGATAACAGAGACTTTGGCACCGCGGGCAATCCTGGCTGCTCCCTGCATGGGCTCTGCGCGGAGGCGCTGGCTGCCAGTGCCAGCTCACCATCTATGGCCCGAGACAGGAGAGCAAGGGAAGGAGGGGGCTGAGCAGCACCGGGCAGGCTGCGCTGGTGCTGAACACAGCAGCCAGTAGCCCGCGGACACCTGCGTGGAGCCACCTGGAAGCTTGGCAGTCGCAGCTCCTTGCAGGACCGCGGCCGACGTCACCATCCCTTCGGGTATCACGGTGCTACTGTGAGAATCACTTTGGCCTTTACAGCTGGAAAGTCACCCTGCCACTCTGTAGGAGCTGTTGCTTTGCACTACGCACACACCGGCACGGAAGGGCAGATGCCTGATTTATTACAAAAATATCCACCGAGACCGATTTTAAATCCTGGACAACTTCTAAAGCTCCTCAGAACAGGCACTGAGAAGGAAGTTAACTTCCCAATTTGTCTTCTCCATCCATACAGTTAGTGGAAAAACCATGGAAGATTTATGCAATAACAGCAGGAGAAAGTTGAAAAAGAATATACAGAGAAGGCATAAATGTCAGAAATCCAAAGCCAATTGTCAGTTCAGATCTCAGAATGTTGTCTTTTCTGTATTTTTTTTTTTCTTTTAAAGAGAAGACTCAAAAATACCATTGCCAAACTCGCATGTAACCTGTGGTAATGAAAACCAGGAGTTCTTTGTTCTCTAACTATGGAACCATCACTCCCACGTTTACATAATGATGTACAGCCAGTGATATACTGGCAGGTCATCCTGCGGTCAGGCTGCGAAGGCAGGTACCAGTTTTGCATTCTCAGAGAGAAAAGTCGATGCATTTTTAACTTCTTGCTTTCCCACTTCAAACCTGAGAGCTCCTAGAACAATAAATTCCTTACCAGATTATTTATTTTTTCCCATTAAACTCTGCGTGTGTGTGATGCTGTGGCTCAGATGCTGGGAAATGCTCTGAGAAGGGCCGTGTCCACCACCAGTCCTGAGGGCAAGGATCACTTTTGTGATGGTCTCCAAAGACCTGACCTTTTTCCCAGGATTTGACCTTTTTCCCAGGAAAATCCGTATGAAACTAAATTCTAATATAAGAAGTCTTCATGCTATTGTTTGGGAGAGTGAGTGCCCTCAGGAGGTAAAGCCAGAAGGATCTAAATTAGAGCATGAAGAAGAACGAGGACCTTTCGCTTAAGCCTCTGGGATCTCGGCTCCACAAGGAGATGAAACTCTCAATCACACGGAGTTGGACATTTTTCAAACAACAAATCTGGGAAGCATCACTAAGCGGTACCAGACCTAAAATGCAAATTTACAGACAAAACTTCAGCCCTGTACAATTACTGTCTCGGCCCAGTAACTCAACAATGAATTTTAAAATTATTGTTGTGTATATATATATATTTATATATACATGAAAACTCTAAAAACCCTTTCTCCAAAATGGCTTTCAATAATAAGGTGCATTCTAGTTCACTGAAAAGAGTGAAGATTAATTAGAGACTCGGTATTTTATTGAAGTCATCCCAGAAACTGAATGAAAGCACAAAGTTTGGTTGTTGTTTGATTTTCTACTTCCGACTAAAGGGGATTTCTGACCCAAATACCAGAGCACAGGTACGGCAGCCAAATCTGGAAGCATTTACTTAATCAAATAAACACACAGCTAATTGCTAATCTTATAATCCCTTCAAATTGTTAGCAACCTTCTTAATTAGATTACAAATAATCCAGTCCTAAACCCAGCGGTTTAAATACTGATCTCCTGCCTGTGACAAACGTCTGTCCTGCAACAGGGTTAGACTTCAAAGCACCCAAAGTTCACCCTTCCTTCAGAAAAATAATTACTTTGCTCTGTGGAGGGGCGCATCGACACAAATGTTAAGTAAATCCTAAAAGTACATCTTTACAACCTAATTGTGATGACATTTTGAAAGCAAAAGCCTTTCCTTAATTTGGCCGGTGCTGACACTTGACCCGTTTTACAAGATGCACTTTTGAGAGGGTCTCGGTGCTACTCCTAGTGAAGAGTAAAAGAAATAATACATTTAAAGGAAACCTTTTTAACAGTGGTTTTTACATCGCAGAATTTTAGTAATTATTTCTTCAGCACAAACCCCTGAGAACCCTATGACAAACAGATCAAGAAGTGTAAGTACGAACCAACGGCCTGTCTTTAAGACGTGCATCATTTACCGGTTACGTGTTGGACCTGGGGCTGCTCTGACCTCCACTTCCGAGCAGAGTTGGTGTCACAACATTAAATGGCCAAAAGCCAAATCACAGAAGTGAGGAAATGGGGACGTTTCCAACTGTTTTTTATGCCTTTTGCGTGTGTTCCTTTCCGTCTCAACACTGAGAAACCACATGACAGGCTCCACCACAATGCTTTGCTGGTGTTCCCAGCCACATCTGTCCCTCCAGAGCAGATGTGGATGTCAGGCAGACCGACAGCCAACACCAGTAGGAAAGAAATGATGATGGGGATTAATCTGAAGCATACTAGAAGTGCATTGAAAAACTGCTGACCTATTCTTCAAAACTAACACTGTTTTCAAGGTGAGTCATTTTCTCACAGAAGCTGCAGGTAAGAGGGAATTTTAATAACTGCAGAACAAATGTTGATAAAATAAACACAAACAGTGAGACATTCTGACTGTGGGGTAGCTTTTTACTCTCCTGTACTATCTTCTTCTGTTGGTAGAATGACTAAATATTTCAGATATACAGAGGAACTAAAAAATTCAGTGCTAGAAAAGCTTTGGTTCTACCAAGACTCACCCACAAGCATAGTTTTAAGGATATAAGTAATCCTATTGAAGGCCAAAAGACTTTGGAATTCAATGGGATGGCTCAAACATTTAGAAGATCAGTAATTTGCACAAAATTTTGGATGGCTGGAGCCTGAGTGGAGGTCTTTCCCTTAAACCAGATGGAGACTCTGCTTCCTGCTCATCAAAGCCCAACTCCAAACGGCGTGGCCAGAGCTACGCTTCAACGACACGGGATGCTGGTACAGATGTTGTTTGTTCCTCTGGAGAGTGATCACACCTTGTGTCCTTCTCCACCACTGTAATTATCTTGCTATTAAGAGTAACATGGAGAGAGATTTTGCTAAAATCCATCAACATAAGATACAGATTGGTTTAGCCCTCTCTCGTATCTTCCAACGTCCAGCAAATATAATAAATGACACTACCTAACGGCGGTTTTGCCAGTACCTGACCTATGGGAGCCGTCAGCTCCTCCACAACCTCCATCAAGCCACCAGCAACAAGCCAGGCTCCAGCTTTACCTCCTAGCGTGGCACGTCACCATTTAAATCCTTCTCCTCAATACAATGTGGATGATCCTCTGAGGACACTGGAACAAAGCCACCACCAAGCTCATTTTCCAGAAGTGTCAGTCCAGTAACTGCCATGGGCGGTATCATCCACACCACCCCAGGAGTTGGTCTGTAAGCTGAGGGAGCCCCAGGCCATGCACTGCTTTATAAAGCAAGACCTGCACATTGATTTATTTACTCAACTAGGAAAATTAGCACAATTCCCAGGTCACAATTTGCCATCATGAACGCCAACTTGTCCTTTGAGAAGAACAGCCACCCAACTGCTACGAGGTATCTTCAATTACGCACGCAGAATTTGTTTTCCAATGAAAACGATTTCTTTTTTTCAGCAGTTCACCTTAAAATGGTTTCCGTTCTGGAAAGGAATACAACGCCGTGCAACACCCATGTCCTGCTTACAGCAGGAGCATTAAAAAGGGAGCGGAGAAGTGAATTAAGCTACAGGAATGAACTTCTCTGCACTCCACCGCCACGTGTATTCTTTTAAAAAGTGTTCTTAAGATAAAATTTGCTTTTAAACAAATAGATTATGGTCTCTATCTTTAAACATGACAAAAGAGAGAGGTGCCCGCATGGTCTACACAGACCAGCATGGCTGACGCGACGAGATTTTTCTGTCTTCACTTCTTCAGACCCAACTAGACTGATTATCACCAGCAGTCTGGTAATAAGCTGGCTACAATTACACTTTAGTATCGATGCCATAGAGACAGTAAATGTCAAGGGCATATCCAGGAGTAACACTGAAAATACAATTCAACGCGATGAGGGGAAGGAGCGAGTGCATCGTGCTGTCCTCCTTTCTACTAGAATGACCACCGTTATAAAATAAAACGTGGCTACAATTGTTACGGTAAGGAATGGAATGTAAGAGAAATCAACGGATTAATATTAACAAATCATAGATTCACAGAATGGTTTGGGTTGGAAAGGATGTCAAAGATCATCTAGTTCCAACTTCCCTGCCATGGGCAGGGACACCTCCCACTAGAGCAGGTTGCTCAAAGCCCCATCCAGCCTGATCTTGAGCACATTCAGGGATGGAGCATCCACAGCTTCCCTGGGCAATCCGTTTCAGGGTCTCACCACCCTCAGAGTGAACGTCTTCCTAATTTCTAATCTAAATCTCCCCTTTTCCGGTTTGAAGACATTACCCTTTGTCTTATCATTAGAGGCCTTTATAAAAAATTCCTCCCCAGCTTTCCTGTAGGCCCTCTTTGGATACCGGATAAATAAACATAGTACTGCAAAAAATACAACTGTAAAACTACACCCAACTGAGAAAACTAATTATAACATGACATGAAATACAGACGGAACATTTTGAAGGAAACAAAACGCATTTCACAGAAACTCACAACCGACCATTTTTAGGCAGCGCATAAATTAATTACTCCACTCTTTCTCTGTAATTGTTAATAAAATCATTTGCCTCGATTAGCACCAAAGCATCTTTAAGATGGCAAGATGGATTTTACTCTGACTTGCTCTAGAATATACATTTGAGTGATCAGGATTGCCCCAGCTAGCCACACAGCATGGTTGGAATATATAAATATATATATGCATCAGTATCAGCGTTGAAAAGCTTCCTTCTGTTATTTCCACCGTCTACTGAGCATCTGAAGGAGCATTTCAGAATCCGACAGTACGAGGAAAATTGTGGAAGGAGCAATTTAGATAGAAATATATCAAAATTGAAGCCATGAAAGGAGGAAAGGTTGGCTTATTTCTAGTACAATGAAATTCCATCTGGTTAGGCTGTGGGTTTTTTTTCCTTGTAGAAATTAAACAGGAAATTAATCTCTCCCTCTTCCCCCCACCTCCCCTTACAAAGTAAGGCATTTTCATTTATGATGCCAAAAGCCTGATATTTGTAGGTTTGCCTGCCATCAGTCGTTAATCAGCCTCGTATCGTTTATGGGTAGAAGGATATCTCCTGACAGATACAGAAAACAGATTTAGAACCAAAGCTGAAAAATTATATAAAGACAGCTCTATAGATACACATTTTAGCACCCTGGAGCACATTTCCAAAAATAAACTAGTCAAATGGATATCTTCCTAAAAAAGCCGATTGCATAAGCATAATTACACTAAACACAAGTACCTGCGCTCGCTCCCCGCGTGCTATAAATAGCTGCCAGTGACATGACACTGCCTTATTCTAAAATGCTATTGTTCCAAGTTCACCGTTTCTCACAACCCTCACAAAAAAAGGCTCCCAGCCCTCACCGCTCGCCCAAGTACTATTTTCACTTCTGAGAGCACTATTTCCCCCTTGCAACCCACGCTGATCATCTGAAGAAAAGACTATTCCAGCAGCTAAGAGAGTTGCTTGATCACATCACTCTTTCGCTACTAATTGCCAGGATTCCTCTGCTTGCTTACAGACTTTTCATCTTCTAACTCAACAATTATTTTTTTTTCTGGAAAAACCCACCAAGAGAGGCGGGTTTTTCAGGATGCAACTTATTAGAAATGCTGGGGTGGGAACCTCTTCAGAAACCTTAAGCCGAGATCGCTGAACAAGAGATTGGAGTTGGATCCAGAGATATTAAAAACCCTCCTGCCACGGAGTAGCCGAGGGAAGCCCCACCTGCAAGAGGCACACTGGGGAGAGACTTAACAGCTGGACTCGATGATTATGAAGGTCTCTTCCAACCAGAATGGTTCTACGATCCTATGAGATTGCTGGTTTTTTTTTCCCCTCCTATCTTGTTTTTTGACATAAAATCCCATTTACTGAATTTGTGCAAAAAGGACTGGATTTTGTCTTAGCAACAAGTAGAAAGTGAGCATGGAAAGCGCTTCTGAGCGGAAGGAGATGAACTGGCAATGCCAAGCACTGACACGTAGCAACGCTTATCAGTGCCAAGGCACCACTCAGGCAATCTAAACATCACCGTAGGCAACACAAAATACGTTTATTTTTCAGTAAGTTGTTCTATCCCTCAGAGATAGGCAGCTGCCTGACAGAAATTCTGATTTTTAATCCATCTCTCCTTTAAGGGTTAAAACCAGGGGGTAAACCCAACCCCAAGGAGGAAGCCCTTGTGTCAGCAGGAGCAGTTTCGCCGTATGACGCAAGTGTGACAACTCTGTGGGAGGGAGCCCTTAGCGTGAGATTTTGCCGACAGCAAAGGCTTTGCTTAGAAATCCAGGGTAGAGCTGAGCTGTAGTTTGTACTGATGCTGATGACAATCCAGATGATATCGCTTCTGTGTGCTGCACGCACAGGATGCAACTCTTCCTAGACGTTGTATATATAATGAGGAAGGTACCAGTTAAAAGCAAACCAGCTGATGTTACTTGAAGCTACCGAATTACCAACCTATTTCTGAGAAAATGCAAAGGAGAGAGAAACAAACAGCCGAAAAACATTTGGATGCTGTACGCAGTTCACAGCACCCAAAATAGGGATCTTTCTGCTTCCTGTTGGATATTTGTGACAAGGTTTATTCGGTATTTAATCGCAGGGGGGAAGATTTCTTTTTGCCCTGCATCTAGCTACTGAAACAGGTGTCTACCCATGTTTCAGATGCTGAAGGAATTAAGAAAATACACAACTACGAGCTGATTCTACACCCAGCGACATCACAGAATCACAAAGAATGGGGGGGGGGGCTGGAAGGGCCCTCTGGAGATCATCTAAATCCAAACCCCTGCTCCAGCAGGGTCACCCAGAGCAGGGGTGGCAGGATCCCCATGTTCAGGCAGCTTTGGAATCTCTCCAGAGAAGGAGACTCCACAAGCTCTCTGGGCAGCCTGGGCCAGGCTCCAACCCCCTCCCACCAAAGAAGTTGCTTCTCCTGTTTAGATGGAACCTCCTGGGTTCCAGTTGGTGCTCGGTGCCCTTTGTCCTGGCGCTGGGCACCACTGAGCAGAATCTGGCCCCAGCCTCTTGACCCTTGCCTTTTACATATTGATTAGCGTTGATCGGATTCCAAGTCAATGCGGCAACCTCACCTTCTCCCCTAGAATGAAACCAAGCACACTTTGCAATTTACCTTTAAGGTTCAGCAAGCTGTGTGGAAGCTGCCAAGTACATCCCATTTGCAGAATAAGCAAGAAGGATTTTCCCAATGTGCTAAGAAACATAAGACATTATTAAAATCCAGCATCATTATTTCAAATTACGAGTTGAGAATAATGCTGCAAGACGTACCATGCAGCTAGAAATGAAGAAAGAGATAAATATCAAAGAAAGGATGGTTCTGGCAAGGAAGAGGAAATGCTGAACTAGAACTTACGAAACTCACATTACAGAAAAAAAAAACCCACAAGATAGGTACCAAACCACGGATAAGAGAAAATTCTTACTGAGACGTTATCTTCATGGTGATCCACAGGCACACAGTGAATTACCGCAGACATCTACTGAAATTTAAATCAGCCAGCTCAATTATGGAGAGCAGTAGATCTGCTACGTCAAGGCTTCAGTGCCTGAGCCCAGCATTCTGGAAACCTGGCTGTGCTTAAGCTGCTCCTTTCTGCCCAGGTACCCAAACTGGTTGGGTTAATGGCAGGCTGGGTGTGTTGGGACAGGCTGCAATCTCACCCCTGGTCTGTGTCAAAAGATTCAAAGAGCCTGTCAAGGAGCCAGCAAAAAGAAGAAATCCAGAAAAAAAACTTCTGAAATACATACAGAGAAAAGTGAAGACTCATGCACAGCAGCTTCTGTACAAGACTGTGGAACAAGAAAATTACAGCCATTACAAGCCGATTACAAATACTACATCCTCAAAAAGGTTTTGCAACCATTTATAATAACACAAGCTTTGATCTACTCGTATTTAATTTACTACATAATTAAAACAGTCCTATAAGTCAAAGTTAATTTAAGCAATCATATGTTAAGCCAGCATAATTTTCAAGAAATCTTCTTCCTTTTCAATTATATCGCCATAAGTTAATATGACAGCTTTCTAGAGATTATTTTTTTAATTTATTTACGTACATGTTACAACTGACCCGCTGCAAGATTAGATCTCATAATATCTTTTATAGATTACCTTTTTTATAGATTATTTTTTAGATTTTTATAGATTTTTTTTTTATTTACATACATGTTACAACTGACCCACTGCAAGATTAGGTCTCATAATATCCCAGTAAAGAAGCATCTGTTCCAAGTTTCCCCTGTAGACAGCAGATTCATGGCAACGATTATCCTTCCTAACTCAACACTTTTTTGGCACGGCTAAGACCTCGACGCAATTACTCCCCGAGCGCGGTATCTCCGCACCGTACAAACCGGTTCAGAGATCACTTAGTGGTGAGCTGAGCCGCAGAAGGGAGCGGAATGTGACGTAGGGCTTGGCTTGGCGCTGCCTCGCAGGCACCACGTTTGATTTATTTCACATAGTCCCGATAACACCGAGGTGCGTGTGTCTGAAAAGGCCGAGGAGGCATCCACCCTTGGTGCCTGCTTCGGCCTCCTCCTGGGGCGGGAGCCGGAAACGCCGCCCTTGTGACACACGCAACTCCCCGGCCCTGCGTAAGCGGCGTCAGCCCTGCGCAGGCCGCTCCGTTTGGCCGCAGACACACAGGGGATTGCTAATTTCTGGTGAAGCGCGGCAGATTTGCTAGAAAATAAAGAGCCAGTCGTTTGTACCATCGTTTATTAGCGCTGGCGAAATCACCCCTCCGCATGCTGCTTGGCTGAGGGCCTAAAAACACCGTAAAAATTGGAGCTGAAGACAAACTCCTTTCCTGTGGTTTATAGTTACTTCAAATCAAAATTTGGTTTTTGGGTTCTGCACACAGGAATGGGGTATCAAAGAGGGAGAAGCTGATGGTCAGGTGTTTATTCAGAGATATTCACGGCCCTATCTTCTTGTTGCACTTTATGGGAAGGCAGCACAGGGCACTGCGTTTCTCAACTCAAACCGCAACTGTGGATTGCTGAAACTGGAAGAGGGTAGATTTAGATTGGAAATAAGAAGGAAATTCTTCACTTGGAGGGTGGTGAGACTCTGGAACAGGTTGCCCAGGGAAGCTGTGGATATTCTATCCCTTCAAGTGTTCAAGACCAAGGGTTCTGAGCAACCTGCTCTAGTTGCAGATGTCCCTGGCCAGTGCAGGGGGTTGGACTAGATGACCTTTAAAGGTCCCACCCAAACCATTCTATGATTCTATGACAAAAAATGTATAGCTGGTGGATCAGATGAGGTCACAGCTTCTCTTTTTGACATCAAAGTCTACTAAACTCACGATTTCATGAAAAAATCATAGTCATTCCCTGCCCGTATACAGGAGCCGTGCCATGTTTGACATGTCCAAGAGCTCACTCGTATCGTTGTTCTTACCAAGTGATAGGACCAGAGGAAATGGCCTCAAGTTGTGTCAGGGCAGCTTTAGGTTGGAGCTGAGGAACAATTTCTTCCCCACAAGGGTTGTCCAGGCCTGGCCCAGGCTGCCCAGGGCAGAGCTGGAGTCCTCATCCCTCAGGGGATTTAAAAGCCGTAGAGATGTGGTGCTGAGGGACAGGGTTTACCGGTGCCCTGGCAGTGCTGGGTTAACAGTTGGACTGATCTGAAAGATCTCTTCCAACCAGAATGATTCCATGATTCTAAGAGGGACTCGTTGCCCTCAAGAGTCCCTTTGTGCCAGTGCTGACACAGCTGGCACCGATGTTTGCATTTGTCTTTATGTGCCTATTGTGTATTAATCTCCTCTAACCCTTTTTTGCATAGGCTGCTATTGTAAGGAAATCACATTATCCGCCTTTCTCAGGCTGACATCCTTTTTCTCCACTCACTTTTTCACAGCTATTTGCATGTACTACAAGAGCAACAAAGACTCTCCCGTTCCCCAGGCTCCCAAAAAGAGAAACCTCAACAAATTCAAACCCTATAGTTCAGGCAGCTGCAGGAGCAACAGAGGAGGCATCACCTGAACAGATGATTTTCAGGAAGAAGGGAAGCAGCCATTTTTTTTTTTCTTTTTCTTTTTCTTTCTCTTTTCCTTTTTTTTTTTTCTTTTTTTTTCTTTTTCTTTTTTCTTTTCCTTTTTCTTTTTCTTTTCCTTTTTCTTTTCCTTTTCCTTTCTCTTTTTTTTTAAACTATCAACTGAAATGAAAACTTTCGACACCTTTTTTAACCTTCGTACAGGTTGTATCTCAACTGCTTAAGTAACAACAAACTGACGGTATTAACTGAGTATAAGCTTTCATGCCATGGGTTTGGCAAGGGATTTCAAGTACTAGACAGCCTTGAAATTACTGAGTTAAAAGACATTTGTGCCTTCAAAAGCATGCGGACACATGGAAAACAAACTAAACGCAGGGAGAAGTTAATCTTTGAAAGGTTCGCCGAGTATTTACTCAGGTTAATGTGTAATTTCTGAGGACAGATGCATTTTTACGCAAAACATCCAGAAAATAATCACAATATTTGTTGTGAATGGAAAACCACCCAATCTAACTCATGTGTAAAAGTCAAAATATTAGCTCATAGTGCACTTCTGCAACACCTCACAAACTGTAAGGCAGCACTTTCACAGCAAGGACACCCCCTCTGCGGGCACCTGCTTTTGCTCTGCTTATGTATCTTAAGACAACAATTACCCTTGATAAAAGATACAGATACAAAAAATAAATATTTCTAAATAAAATGCCTGGAGGTGAGGACTGCATCAAGCAAGACAATGGGACACCAGGAAAGGTGGAATTCTTATTATGCTCCCATGTTTGCAAAATAGGAAAATCTCCTAAGAAACACCCCGTTGGTAAGTTGGTGCATTTGCTTCTTGCGTGAGGCTTTGACTGGGGTGGCTTTTTTTGGTGGTGGTTGTTTTTTTTTTTTAATCAGTACCTGAAGCTTGTTTTTTTGACAGCGCCCTTGTTTTGTTTACAGCACACTGCTGGGATACTCCCTTTGATTCAGCCTGACACACGTGATGCTCCGCCAGCTTCTGTTCTGCAGTGCTGCTGCTGCTGCTGCTGCACTAAAAATAGCTTCTGCTTGCTTTGGCTCCACATCTAATTTATGGAAACTCACAGAAAAGAAGGCCCCTGTTAGTGGGCGAGCGACGGACGATTCTGCAGCTCGTTGCTGCTCCATCTCACTCGGCCTCTTGAAACGCGGCGCTGGCAAGTTGAAATTTAAGCCTGCGGTTAACGGTGGTTCGGGGGGGAAGAAGATAAAGCTTAATAAGTCTCATTAATTTTTAAGGTGGTTTAATACTAACTTAGCTGAATATGTAGAACAGTTGGACTACGCCATGTAAAAACGCCCAGAATTTAGAATACAAATTTCTGAAAGGCTACTAGTGCCCACACTTGTGTAGGGAAAGTGCCGTGAGGGTTTTCTTACATCAGTTTACAAATTACAGACAAATAACAAACCTCCTGTTTGCTCTAACAGCTCTCAGATGTTCTATTTAAACTTCCTCATTGTGCCATAAAGGTCATCACATGAGCTCGTCCTTCGAGAAATGCTGATTTTACCAACTTCAGCACAAAACCTGCCTCTGTGGGACAGAGTATTTCGGATGTGTACCTCAACACAAATCTGACATGAATTTTTTCTCTGAAAAAAATCAAAGTTTATGTTAAAATTCAAACGCCGAAGCAAGTTCAAGTAAGCAGGTATTTTTCTTTCTAGAAAAGAAGTGAGTTTAATTTTCTATAGTGGAATTTTTCATTTGTGGCACCACATCTGGGATTGTCACTGGCTGAGATGGAGCTAGTTTCAGGTGAAAACTGAATCAGGAACAGGGATGGAACGGGCTTAATATCTGTATTAATGCACTGCTTGTTTAATGGCTTAAATCTGTGAAGACTGGAACGCTGAAGGAATGAATAAAAATCCCAAAAGTGAAAAGGAAGGCCTGGTTTTCTTTAAAAGTTTTAGGGTGAGTAATGAAGATGATAAGGAAATTGGGATTCAGATTTTATTTCAGATACAAATGTTTAGGTTAAGGAAACATCAAGTGGCAAGCAGCAGCTTAAGCAGAGAGAAATTTCAAGGCTTTAATCCTGTAAAAAACCAGCAACTAAACTGTCTGGCTTTGTCCAGAAAGTCTCTCTGCATAAATTTCAGAGTCTGTTTGCAAGCTATCAATTTAAGGACTGGTATCTGAACTGTTATCCAAGTAGGGACATTACTTAGCAACTACCACGGCTAAAAAGGAATTTTCATAAGTCTCAAGAGAGGTTATGATTTATTGACCAAAAAACTCCAACAAAATCCTGAAACCAGTTTAGGCCGGCTACAGTTGGCTGCTTACGAGCTACAGGACTAAGCAATGGCCACGCTGAGCCTCTATCACCCTATTCAGGCAAAAAATAGTGTGCTGTGGTACCGTTAAAAGGTCTTTAATTGAACAATTATTGACTTCAGCACATCTTTTAGGCAAACCATTTTTTCACATCTCACATTGCGGGGGGGGAAAAAGGGCAAACAAAACCTGGTCGCGTGCACATGTGCTCAGAACAAGGGTTCAGTCTAAGAGAAGAATGAAAAATAGCAGCTCTGCAGTAGAGTTTTTGTATGTAGCTGTGTGTGAGGGAGAGGAAGAGGAAGAGAGCAAGGAAATAGTTGGATTTAATGCTCGCTGGAGTGTCCTTTCTGCCCTGACTGTGCAATTCTTTTCCTTTCAACGAGTTCAAACCAGTGTTTTAAGTGCCTCTTTTTTTTTTTTTTGTTTTCTGAGGCCTATAAATAAGAAATTTGGTTTATACTCTTCCTCCTAAACATCTATTAAAAACCTCTGGTCTATCTCCAATCCCAAATCAATCTGATAGCACTGAAATCGATGTTTACAGCCTGGCACTTGTTGCCTCTGCAGCCTCTACGCTGCAGACAGAAGCGTGAAGCGTCAAGTCCCGCAGCTTCGCGCCGGAATCGCTAGAAAGCAAAAAGAGAGATGGGGATGTAGATCTAAGGTCTTCAGCTTGGGAGAAGAGAGCGAGCAGAGGCAGCCACCCCTTTAAACACCTCATACCCCGCTCTGCTCATCTCTCCGATCAGCGCTGGGATAAGAGCCTGTGAACAGAGAGCTCGGCCCTGCCTTAATATAATTTGGATCGTTACGTAAGTGCTTGATAAACAAAGCAGGCAGCTCAAAATGAGATAACCCTGCCATGGATATATTCAGCTGACTACTTAACTTGGATTTCCAGCTCGTACGCTGCGATAAAGGGTAAGAAAAGGGCCATAAATACCAACCTCTAAAGGTATTCTTGGTTCTTTTAGGGCATTTCTGGTTTTGACGCCATTTGCAGGATAAACATCTCAATGGTTTAAATATGGGCAGATTGCCTTCTGGATTTCCTATTTTCCATCCTTGCTTCTAAAGAATTAAACGGTTGGCAATACAGGAAGCGTTTCAAAACCATTTTCCTACCTACCAACAGCTACCCAGGGTAGGCCACATCTTTTACAAAATGTGCTACAAACAGAATGATACTTCTCAGCTTTGCAAAGGTAATTCCAGACAATAATCATAGAACCATAGGATGGTTTAGCTTCGAAGGGGCCTCTGAAGGTCATCTAGTCCAACCCCCCTGCAGCGAGCAGGGACATCCTCAACTAGATCAGGTTGCTCCGAGCTTTGACAAGCGTCACCTTGAATATCTCCAGGGATGGGGCCTCAACTACCTCCCTGGGCAACCTCTTCCAGTGTTTCACTACCCTCAAGATGGAAGTTGTCAGATGTGTTACCTAAACGTCCCACTGCATAAAATACATGTACAACGTCACCAAAGATGCCAGGAAAAACCTCAGACACAATCTCGAATGTAGACCTTTCCTGGCCAGGTGAGAAATATTTAGAACTATGTTAACTGCATCTGTTCTTTTACTGCTGAACAAAAATAAGTGTCAGGCTATGAAAATAAAGTCTCTGAAAATAAATGCACGAAAGCAAAATGACCCAGCCTCACATGGAAAAACAATTATCAAACACAGTAAGTTTCTAGTCAATTAAAAACCTACTTTTAAAAAAGTTTAGAAACGCCTTAAACCAAAAGGACGCTGCTCCAGAAGAGCAGCTAGAAAAGCCAGGGAAAGGAAAGCAAGAATACAGGGGAAGTGCTGATAAAAGCCCCTGAAATAAAACGGAACAAACCAAGAATCCCAAGTGAGGGTTTGAACACAAGCTATGCTTCAGGAACCATCATCTTAGCTCTCCTAAAATAACACATCAAAATGCCCACTGCTGCTATCTGAAGCTGCCTTCTGCTGGGCCCTCTTCCTCCCGAGCAAACAAAGCTGTAGTAATAGTCAGTTCTCCTCCAGCTTCCCCCGTGAACAAGATCTGCCAGTGGATATAAGCGGTCAACCACTGCCACCAGTTCTACAAACTTCCACATTTCTCTAAGCCTATTCATTGTCTTGCCTTCTTGTATTTCTGAGCGGTTTAACAGCACATGCCAGTATTTTTCATAACTCCTCAGAGGAGTGGCTGCGACTTCTCACCCATCACCATCTCAGGTCAGCCAGGAGGCATCGTCCAAAAGTGACACATTTCTTACAAAGTCCAGAAGAAGAAGACAATTCCGACCTTTTATATTCAGTACGATTGGATTTGTCCTTTCTCAAATATCACAACTTTTTTAGAACCACAAATGATTTTTGGCTGCCATACGCTAGGAAAAGTAACGGCAAAGACATTCTCCCAGCTGCCACATGAAGCAGTGCTTCTCATGAAGACACGCTTTTAGGGATTTTTTTTTTTCAGTTATGAAAGAAAAAAAATCTAAATTTTTATGCACATGTCCATAACTAATGGAAGGAAATTGCTTGTTATGAGATTTATCTTGTAGCTACACAACATGCCATAGGGCCATCTGGTCATCTGCTGTAGAGTTGGGGTTGATAGAGCAAAGGGATACAGAGAAATATTCAACCACCTCCCTCCTCTGGAGCTTGAGAAAAGCTTTATTGACTGCAGTTCTATGCCTTGGTTTATCTCAGGTTTAAGTATGGGAAGCAACAGAGATCAAATCTATCTATGCATGCAGTTCTGAAGGATTGCCATGGGTCATCTGATCACCCGCACCAGGAACAAAGGTTTTGAAGTGATGTGAAGATTCCTTAACTGAGAAAATGTTATTTTTTTCACTGGAACTTTGGGATTGAGTGGCAGGGTCCAGTTTTGTCAGTGATCAGGCAGTGATGGTTCTCCTGTACTCAGCACTGGTGAGGCCGCACCTTGAATACCAGGTTCAGTTTTGGGCCTACATGTCCAAAGAGCAACAAAGGTGGTGGAGAATCTAGAGATTAAGTCTTGTGAAAGCAGCTGAGGGATCTGGGGTTGTTCAGCCTGGAGAAAAGAAGGCTCAGGGGAGAACTTCTCGTTCTCAGCAGAGCCCTGAGAGGAGGTTGGAGCCAGGAGGGGTCGGTCTGTCCTCCTACGTAACAAGTCACATGACAAGAGCAAGCAGCCTCAAGTTGTATCCAAGCAGGTTTAGGTTGGACATCAGGAAAAATTCCTTCACTGAAAGGCCTGTGAAGGCCTGGCCCAGGCTGCCCAGGGCAGGGCTGGAGTCCCCATGATCCCTGGAGGGGTTTCCAAGCTGTGGGGATGTGGTGCTCAGGGACAGGGCTCAGTGGTGCCCTGGTAGTGCTGGGTTAGCAGTTGGACTTGATGATCTTGACGGTCTCTTCCAACCAAAATGAATCTATGATTCTCTAAGTTCCCATGCTGTAAGCAGGAAAGCAAAAGCAAGTGACCGCAGCACGTAGGGTGCAGCGCACCACGGTGTGAGATAAAAAAGAAGAGGTGGCATATTTGTGAGTTACACTGACTGAGTTGGCTGGTGCAACTCCCTGCAATGTGCCATCAGCATTTCCCATAACGAGCTACCGTGTAATTCAAATATATCACCATTTGTGCTTAGACCTTTTAGCCCTCAGGACTTATTCTAGTAGAGTTACCTTTGAACTTCCAGAAACTTGTTTGTTTAGGAGGATGGGCTGCCACCCATGCACAGATTTGCCAGCACATGGACAGTGCCTCCTCATATCAGCTGGAAAATCCACAGTAAAAATAGCAAGGACTGCTGAAAATCTGGTGACAACTCTGGGAACTGCTCAAACACAAACTTTAAACACAGGCATGATTTACGCTGGGACTACTCGCTGCGTGACAAAGAAAACAGTATCAGCCTCACCAGTGGAAAACAAGTTTATGTGAAGAGTTGCTATCATTATTTATTGCTTTCCTTCCCAGTTCTGTTGTATCACCAATAAAATATGTAGATCTTTTTTTTTTTTTTCCCTAGCAGTTTTCAACTACCAACCAAAGCAACTGGAAGAAAGTACTTATTTTAAGATGATTATTACACGGCAGTGAACCCCTACGCTGTTTGCGTTCTTACACCATAATGGATTCCCCTATATAAATGAAAGCCACTCAAACGAGATTTTTAAAAGGTCAGCTCAAGCAACGGATCTAATTAAAAAAAAAAGCAGGCTGAGCCAGCTTATGGAAAGGATATTTCTGAACTGCAAAACAAAGAAAATAATTTGTGCTTTAATGATAGGCTTTTCAATTCTTATGAAAAATGCTTTTTCTTTCGAAAAGTCCTCACTTCTCCTCTAACCGCAAGGAGATTTTGCTGCAGTGTCTGCAGCAGACGGGGCAAACAGGCGGACGCAGAGAGAGTGGCTGCACTGGCTGTGTGAAGAGAGAGGGCAAGGGGACTGCTCCACTGCTGTCAGTCATGGAATCATAGAATTGTTTTGGTAGGAGGAGACCCTGAAGATCATCGAGTCCAACCATAAACCCAGCACTGCCAGGGCACCACTAAACCATGTTCTTCAGCACCTCAACCCTGGGCAGCCTGGGCCAGGCCTGGACAACCTTTGCAGGGCAGAAATTGTTCCTCATGTCCAACCTAAACCTCCCCTGGGGCAACTTGAGGCCCTTTCCTCTTGTCCTATCACTTGTTCCTTGGGAGAAGAGATTGACCTCACCTGGCTCCAACCTCCTGTCAGGGAGTTGTCAAGAGTGAGAAGGTCTCCCCTGCACCTCCTTTTCTCCAGGCTGAACAAGCCCAGTTCTCACATCCACTCGTCCTAAGACTTATTCTCTAGACCCTTCACCAGCTTTGTTGCCCTCCTTTGTACGTGCTCCAGCAAGAGTAGAATCGATACGAGACATCCTCACCACAGCTTGGGCCAGATGACCGAGTATGTTTCTCCAAGGTGTTGGGTGACCTAGAATAAGTCATTTTCGAAAATGCTCTTGGGAAGAGCCTTTGTATCAATGCAGGCATACTGATAAAGGATGTGAGTCTTCTCAAGTTCCTCTTCCAATAAAACCTTAGAGAAAAAGCCAAGCTTTTCTGTAAGGGATGGTCCCCCTGGGGTCTACCACTTAGCATTCCCAAAACGGACAGATGGCAGATGAAACTGTAGTAGAATTTAATCATCAGGAAAGCAAATAGCACATCTAATGTTAGCAGCCCGTCCTACGGAAGGATGCTCCATTCAAACCCTACCTACCTGTGCTGTATTTATTACCAGGTGCCTTCCTGTGCCTGTTCTAAATGCAATAACCCCGGATTAAAGAGCGCTATCCATTTTCGGGGCAGATTATTGCACCTAACAGCTCAGAGCCCCAAACGGTCACCTTCTTCTTTAGGCTGTTGGGTCACTGGAAATCCACAGCGAACAGCCCCGGCATGAACTCTCCTGAGAGATACGGTGGTTGCACTGGTCTGCTGCCTTCACTGATGCTTCCAAAATACAACCCAGCCTGAAGTGCCTCCTGGGTAACCTCCTGAAGACAATATTCCTTGGTGAGGTAAGCACCTGTGGGTGCTTTCTTCTCCAGCTTGGCTCTTCTCAGGTACCTTCCACGGAAGACGCTCTTTCTATCAAGAGGAGTAAAGACTCCTAACTTTGGCTGTTTTGCTCCGTTTGTTTTACATAGTCTAAAGCAAACAACCCTCAAAGTCATTACTGGAAAATATCTATTTTAATATCTACGTTGTTCCCGACAGTCTTATAAGCATTAACATCAGTCACGGATTTACCACATTTAAAAGCTCTTTGGTGTACGTATTTCACAACGAACAGCTTGGATTTTGTCTCCACTCAGCACACCGTAAAAACACATTGACTACTAAGCACAGTTTTACTGTTAGTATAGGAAGGGAAAATGGTACTTAATGACGTTTGTACCGCTCACAGTTTACCCAGTGGTCCTTAACACACATTACAGACAAAATCATTGGCTCACCGGTTCCCTACGTGGTGTATTTTCCCAGTGGGGACAAAGGGTTGAGCTGGTTAGGGAAAAATATTCCTCAATCATTTCCTAATTTTTCCCCTCCTGTTTAGGGGATCTTGCAACAACCTGTGCAGTACAGATGAGGTAAGCTAGTTATGCCGCTTAACTTGCGTCCTTCATTCTAATGTAAATATTTTTCTAAAAGCATGAAAATACCTGCCACGGTAAACAAACACAATCATACCGCAGAACTAAAAGATTTTGGCCGCATTCATTTTACTTCCACTAAGTCTGGTTATTTGGATTCACATCCCAGTCCTTACAAACTCTGAATTTGGTCTCCTCTAAAGCTGGAGCGAAAGGGAGCCGAGTGCACGTGATGTGCCGTAGGGAGAGAATTGAGAAGGACCAGATCTCTATCTGTAGCAAAGACTTTCCAGGAAGTAACAAAGCCGAGCTGATACTTTTCTAGACAGAATAATGATGTCTTTGGGAAAGAGCGGCACTAACAATTATTTCACAGCCATCAGAAAGACAAACCAATACCTATGACTGCAATGTACTGAAAAAAGCTTGCGACGCCTCCGCAATAACCTTTAATATCAAACACAGTAACAGCTTTTACAAGGTCTTCAGGAAAGCATTACCCTTTTTTTCTTTTCTTTCTTTTTCCACAGATAGGTAAACTGCAAGACATGGATAAAGTACCCTAAGGCCAAACCAGGTCACGCATTCTCAAGTACAGCTACAGCTCAAAGCTCCTTTTCCTGATCACAGAACGGTTTGGGTTGGAAGGGACCTCTGAAGGTCATCTAGTCCAACCCCTCTGCAGGGAGCAGGGACATCTGCAACTAGAGCAGGTTGCCCAGAGCTTTGTCAAGCCTCACCTTGAATATCTCCAGGGATGGAGCCTCAACTAGCTAGCTCCCTAGGCAACCTGTTCCAGTGTTTCACTACCCTACATGGTAAAGAACTTATTCCTCACATCCAATCTAAATCTGCCCTTCTCTAATTTAAAACCACTGCCCCTCATCCTGTCAGTTTGTCCTTTCGCTTCCTCTGTGTAAATAAGGAAGAAAAAGTCCTAAGAAACTGAGCTAATGCAAAACAGATACCAAAAATCAGCATGAGACGTGATTACAGCCTGCTGCGAGCAGCTCACAAATTGAGGAGAATTCAAACAATAGCACATGTTCTGTGATTTGGACATTGAGAATTCCCTTGACTCCTGCTCCGATGAGCAAGCTATTGAGAAACGCTGACATTTGGGCAATCAAAAAAAAACCAAACCAAACCAACCCCACACCAAAAGAACATTGATTTCCCAATACAACTGCCATTGTAGTTTTCCGAGCTGTAAACCGATTCCCTCCCTCCCTCTGCACTGCTGACTTGTCACAGGTTCTTTAACCAGGGCTGACAGGAGGCCGCTCACGCCGCTGTGCGCTGTACCGCGCACTTTCACGCTGATCCTTCGACAGGCATCCAGCTCCTTCTCAAACTACCGACAAGGAAAATACAAACCAATGTACCGTGGTTTCTGAAAGAGAGGGTGAGGGTGACGGGGAAAAAAACAGGACAAAAAGAGGAGGAATGCTTTCAGTTGAGTCCCATTCTTCAGCTGGAACAGAATATTATAGAGAAGAGCCGAAAGATCGCCAAACCTGTATAATTTCACTAAATGGGCTTACCAACAAGCCCGTTTTAAACCTGATAAACTACATAAGATTAGTGAAAAAACAGTTTCCATACTCTTTTATCTCACCGTAATCAGACAACTCACACCACCAGAACAAAAATCAGCCTTGAGTTTTGTGAACGGAAGACAATGCAACGTGAGCACAGTCATTCTAAGAAACGAAACCCAATTTACCTCTAATTCAATCTTGCATAAGAACAGAGAGTCACGCAGTGACCTGGAAGGATTTTTGTTTTTTTCAGATGGAGAAACACTGCTGCTTGCGATATTCTAGGAATACGCACGATACTGGACCATTAGAATTTGTTTCAAAGTCTGCAGAACGTCTTCGGTGTTATCTGACTACAGCACGAAGCTGCAGGTTTGGCTCTGTACCACATCTCAGCACACTCTTCTGAAAGCCATCAACCCCAAAAATTCCGTGAAATATTCATGAGCTGGAATCTCAACAGCACCTTGGGGAGGGGATGGTACAGGGGAAGTGACATGGGGGACTGGAGGACAAGATGATTAAGACAAGGGTGGTGAGAGCCTGGCCCAGGTTTCCCAGAGAGGTGGTCGCTGCCCCATCCCTGGCACCATCCCAGGAGAGGGTGGATGGGGCTCTGAGCAACCTGCTCTAGTTGCAGATGTCCCTGCTCCCTGCAGGGGGTTTGGACCAGATGACCTTGAAAGGTCTTTTCCCATCCAAGCCACTCCATGATTCTATGAGGGACTAAGAGGCAGAGTCCCATGTAGGGTGCGGGGGGAGGGAAGAAAAGGAAAGCAGCTTATTTTCGGAGCCCCCTTTACCTTCCCAAGTTGGTAGCAGATCTGGAAGTCATGATTGTGGGGAAAAGTATTCTGTATTACCTGCACACGTGTAACACACACCCTGTGGCTCACACAACTGTATATATGAGGAAATATGGCATTTTCAATGCAGAAAATAGCAACCGGCAAGTCACTTCCAGCTCAGAGCACCAGCCTAGGTAGGCAGAGGAGTGAGTCACCGATCTGAACGGGTACCTGCAACTGTACCACATTTAACCCAGAGGAGACATGCTGTGAGCAAGGCCTTGAGCTTAAACACCTGAGTAGCTCCAGGGAAGCCATGGAAAAGCCAACCTGGAGCCCCACCATGGAACCAAAAAGACAACGAAACAGCTGTGAAGGAAGAGGAGCACCAATTCTGCAGGGTCAGTTGCCCCTGTCGAGCCGTGTACGATCTGCTGTCGCCTCTCCTGTCACTCAAAATCTTCCACTGTTGATGGGAAGCATTTTTGTTGCTTTTATTGTTGTTAAGTGTGCTAAAAGTTAATGCAATTCTGTGTGTTTTCTTTCCTTCACGCTCCTTATTGACCTCCAGCACATAACAAACAGAAGATTGATTATAAAAGCCCTCTTCTACCTTCATTTTGAGAAACAATTATGATTTATTTCACCTCTAAGCAAGAGACATAAATTCATACATTCCTCAGAAATGATCTTAAGTCCTTCATCCAACTGGTACTTTCGCATTTTAGAATTTTAGCTGAGGCCATATAACTGGAGCAGAAATGCTCCTGTCAGTTGAAAAGATAGTTTCTTATGAAGAGTATTTCACACAAATAAATATTTAAGAGGATTACAGTTCTAGGAAGTTTGTTTCCTGAAACTAGGTTCCACTTGTTACTTTATTTCTGCAAGGCTGTCATCACCTGAGAAGGAGGTACGATACCTACCTACTTTTCAAGTATACAAAAGCAGAAATGCATCTAGAACTTAATATTTGACTTGTCAATTGTCTGAATATTTATGCACGCTGTGCAATATTGGGGAATTTTTCCAGCATACTTCAGTGAGAGTTTCTGATGAATTCTTTTCACTTGAGAATCACGAAGCCAGAATGGATTTAGTGAAAACTGAAAACATCTGTTCTGAAAGAAATGCCCAACCCTCCCCTTTTTCTCCTGTTGGTATGCTCTGACTCCATCAAAAGGGTGGTACTGTAAAGACCTTGGGGTCTTTGCCGCCGCTATGTCATCAAGCGTCTTGTGGAAACAACCTGCAGTGTAGGGCGGGAGGGCCAAACGCACCGTCCGGAATCCTCGCAGGGTTTGAAATGCCCACGACACTCAGGAGGTTTTCCATCTGCCATCCTTTCCCTATTGGATGTTTGGCTGCCTCCTAGCAGAAAGCAGAACTGTTTCACAATGCATGGAGAGCTGACTGTACTGCTGAAGTTGGTCTAAAATGAAAAAAGTCTTTTCCCTTTTTTCCTCCTTTTTTTTTGGTCCCTGTAAACTCAGTTTTGTGGTTCCCTCTCTGTCATGCACCCCCAGATCTAGCACTTATCAGGCAAAATGCTACATGTGATGTTCTCTTCCTGCATCTCAAGGTATGAAGAAGGAGCCACGTGCCCAGATAGAGCGGAATGGCCACAAAAAGAATTATGCAGAAAGCAGACTCCTCTCAAGATATTTGTCACAGACAAATGAAAAGACCCCCCAGCTGTGTTACGAACAGTAAAAAACCATAACTGCATTACACGATGTAAATGTGAAGGTCATTTCAAAGTTAGGTCAGATGAGTCTGATAATGGTCTGTTCCCTGACAGGATGCAGGAAAAAAAATGACACAGAAGTACTTCTTCAATGTAGAAAGGCAAAGCTCACTGAAAAAATGCTACAGTGCTCTCTAGTCTTTCCAGATACATGGGAACCTCTTCATGAACAGCCTGTGCAGATTATATTAAACAGAAAAGGATGAAATTATTTTAAAAAAAGTCAAAGGAAGCTTGGGAATAGTACATGGAATGAGCCAACGTCCCATAATCAAGGAGACAGGTAAACCTCACTGTGAATGCTGAAGCTGAGACATTACCTGCCTATCTCAAGACCCATATCAGAGCAAATGGTCAGGAGCATCTGAGAAGAATAAAACAACGAACACACAAACCAGGGTAAAGTAAAGAAATGGATCTGCAGCTACTATTAGTAAGTGGAGAGAAGAAAGAGAAATACATCAGGCAACAAATTTAGATCCACAAACCAGTCATAGGTCTGTGAGCTGGAACAGAGGAAAAAGAACAATGCAAATAAAATCCAAACGTGCTGGGCTCTGCTCAGAAGACTTCCAGTCAGTGTTGCAGTAAGTCTTGCACATGCATATGGTGAAAAGCTCCAGAAATGAAGTATTTTTTATGTTGAAATCTCTCCAAAACAGTGTGATAGCAAGATACACCTCTGTCTCCTTTTTAAAAGAAAAAAAATCGGTAAAACATCAGCAATTCTTAACTCGTCAAGAGTTGGAGAAAGCCAGCGAGTCCTCTGAAAAAGTCATGATCTTTCACAGGTTTTCAGGGCTGTAATAACTCTTGCACACGTGTTAAGGTGAAAAGTTCCAGAAATGAAGCAGTTTTTATGTTAATATCTCTCCACAACATCGGCTGCCTACAAACCATGGAGGAAAGAGCTGAGTAACCAGCGCACAACACAAGTTAAAACTAACAACAAACCAAAACCAAACCACAAAGATTTCCACTTAGTTCTTAATAAAAAATGAAACTGGGGGACAACTAGTGACTAAATTTGACCTCTAGATTGTTGTTTGTTTTGTTTTTTTAACAATAGTAACAACACTGATGTCATGAACTATAGTTTGCTGTGATTACTTCATACCTGGGCCTGTCTCTTCTGTAGAGTGTAGTAAAATGTTTCTTCACTGGCATCTGTCTCTAAAAAAAAAAGCTTTTCAAAGCAGAATCCAGCATGTTCATGGAGAAAATCTAGTTTATGGCAAACTTGCTGAAAAAAAGAAAAAGGTTCCATGATCCAGTATCAGGTAACAGGCCAAACATCTCAGTGAATATAAAAGTCACACCAGATAATGAAGTTCCTTTACCAGCAGAGCTTAATTCTGCATTCCCTGAACAGCATAAAACCTTGTGGCAACAGTGCTCTTTAACACTCTACTGCTCTTTTACAAACTGTTTTATAACAAGCGCTATATTTCATTAATAATCGCTGTAGTAATGTTGGCAACTACAGGTCTGACATAATCGTGCCGGTAAATAAGTAGAGGCCAAGAAATTACACCCATGCTGATCATTAAACTTCTTCACAATGTGGCTGGAAAGAAACTTAACAAGAATTATTATCCAAACACCGTAGCGCTGGACTTTGAGGATGCTAATGTCCAGGATGTGGCTTTTCCCAGCCCCAGACACACTCTCCTCAATCAGAAGAAAGGCAAAAATCAAGGCAAAACCAGCAAGGAGGCATAGGCAGGGAGTTAAGAAATGTATCAGCAGGCTTTGGAGAGAAAAAAATGTACTTAAATATTATTTTGCTATTCAGTCCAATTAATTTCTGTGATAAAATATCCAAAAAACAAAAAAAAACCAATGAGCCCCAACCTCCCCTGCAATTTTCATGAAAGGAAACGAGAATAAAAAACTGTTCTCAGTCGCTCATATAACTAATTTCCAGATTCACCTTTTCCCATCTTAGCAGTGAAGTATGGTAACTGCTAAGATCTTTTTTTTTTTTTTTTTACAAACTGAGGACTTATCAGGGAAGAAGTAAAATGAGGAAAAGCTAATTTTTGAACCGATTCTAGAACAAATGAACTTTCACAAATTGTATTTGGGAAGAATTTGGTGTGTCCGTTAAACAGGAAGTCTACTGATAAATGTTATACATATTTTCTTTCCCACTGCTTCATTCAGGCTCAAATTAAACTTTGTGTAAAAACTCACCATTATAACAAACACTTCTAATTAAATCAGAAAAAAAGACTTTTACAACAGACACAACTGAGACAGTTTCTCTAAAGTCAAATAAACGTTTTAAAAATTCTGGCAGTATCATTGTTGCCTTATATTAAAATGAACAAAATCAGCTTTAACTTAATTACGAGAAGTAAAGAGACACCCTTAAACTGCTTAGTCTCCCAGTCTGATTTACCTTAAAATTGGGATTACAACCAAACTGACAAATACCATGACTCTATTTTGGTTTAGTCTGCAGTGTAAAATTTCTTTTTTTCCGGCGTAGGTGCTTAGCCTTTACATTTTTCCAACACAGTATAAACTGTATTGTATTTTCTTAACTTCTGCATTCCACCATCTTTTTCTTTTTTTTTTTTTATCAAATCTGTTGGTGCAGCATTAATTTAGAAAAACACAGCCGCCCAAACCCTGGATTCTTGTAGATCCCAGCATCAACGAGGCTCTGCACACATGTCAGTGTACGTCTGGCCACTGAGTTGCTCCTTCAGGAATAAATATGGGTCTTGGCCTTTCTTTATCCTGTGGTGTGAAACCGTCTACTTGAAAAAAGACAAGCTGACCACCTCTAAGTGCGAAAATGCATCTGGCATTTAAGGGAAGTGTAAATAATTTGACAGTGTCCCATATAACCTGCTATTAAATTTTCAGCGCTCCTTTTTTTTTTTTAAGCATCCAACTTCCAGTTATTATACAGTTGTTGTATTTTATTCAATTTATTATGTAAACAAGTGTTTCACAGTAGGTTAAGTTTAAAGCAACAGAATGTGGAACGTGCTTCTTTCTAGAGCATAGTTAAAAAAAAATCCCACAGAAAAAAAATTGTGTTACATAATGATAAGCTTATTAAAAGGCTAATGTATTCTTTAAGTAACTATTCTCTTCCAGCGAGAACACGTACACACTCGACAAGGAATTGCAAGTGAACAGACTGAATTAAATTCTGTATCCATCAACATAACCTGGAGGAGTGGAGTAAATATAAGTGACTCTTAACGTTCCCTGGGATATAATGAAGCTGGCTGTGGTCATATTTCTCCCACGCATCCACTGGAAGAGTCCTAAACCAAGAACAGCATGTAAATAACACCAGAACTGACAGAATGACCTACAGCTTCCTTCTGAAATCGACTCATAAATCCTGCGCGCAGATCCTAGATAACCAACATCTGCAGTCGGATTGCATCGGAAGACATTTTGAGATGCTGACGCTGAGCAATGATTCACGACCAGGCCTTCTGGAGTTAAGCTGTATCAGCACGACTGTTGTAAGTCTTGCTTAGTTTTACTCTTTCTTTGACTTGATAGTAGGGAACACACAGGTTTTATGGTTCTCTTTATGGGCAGTTATCTGTTCTCTAGACCGACATCAACCTTCAAAGCAACTTTCAAAGTTTACTTATTAACTTTGTTATTTTCCATTCACGTATTTTAAATAAGACTTCATATTATTTGTAATGCACAAAATTCAAACAAAATGGCCCTCAATCAAGATGCGTCCTACAGAAAAGACTTCCCTTTTTTTTCCTGCTCAATATCCCAGATTCTGGCCATTTTCACCACACTGGCCCACGGTGCCAGGTCCCCGACTCAGCCCTGTACCAGTACCTACCTACTTCTGTCCTCACTGCTGTGATATAAAATAAACAGCCTTTCCTCTTTAATAATAAATTCATCAGAAGGTTCTTTCTTTGTTCTAAAGGACACCAGTGCTTTCAGTCTCTGTACTAGGGGTGATGCCGAGTATCTCGACTCTATTTCCAAATGGGGCTGAGTTGCTGCGTTACACCAAGACATCCTGCACCTACTACGACAGCGCGGGTGCAAACAGTCAGGACAAAAAATAAGAAAAACATTCATCAGGCGTTCAGGAAAAATCGAAAAACATTCTTGACTAGCAAAGAAAGGACTATTTCCTCAGCAGAATAAAGTCAGCTTTGTTTATGCATTTCAAAGGAAACTAGAAATGTTTAGTATAAAGTCTTAAAAAGAGTTGCTTCTTCTTCCATATCTTTGTACTTCTAACTACTAGTACTGTAACATCACGGATACATTTTGTTTACCAAAATTAAGATAGAATTGGTTCGGTCTAATGATTTTTTTCAGAAGTGAGAGCAAAAAGGGCAACACAAAACCATCATAGCAACAGGTAACAGATGAAGAGGTTATACCAGAGAATTCCCAGTGCATATTTTAAGAAATCACAATTCTGCCTCTCAAGAGTGTGGTCTGCTAGTTAGTAAACAGTGAAAAATGTAAGCATTACAACTTGCAGACTGACTTTTGTCCTATCTGGCAAATATCTCTGTTTAGAAGGACTCATCAGTAAGGCTGAAGTAATTACTCTATAACCACTCTCTTTTTTTTCTGTCATTAAACAACAATTTACTGGTTGGTTAAGGTTTAGAGTTAAAATCAGGTAAAATGGAGAAAATCTGTTCTTCAATTAACCAATTTTGCTTCTAACTTAAGTACTGAATTTTTAAGGTTTGAAAGTGATACTGCTTCTGAGTTCCTCAAAAGAAAAATGAACAAAATTCACCTCTAGAGATCATCTAGTCCAACTCCCAGCCCCTCCAAAGCAGGGTCACCCAGAGCAGGGGGCCCAGCAACACAGTGTCCGGGTGGGTTTGGAAACACTCCAGAGGAGACTCCACAAGCTCTCTGGGCAGCCTGGGCCAGGCTCCACCCCGCTCCCACCAAAGAAGTTTCTCCTCATTTCCACAGCTTTATTTCCTGGCCCTGCTCCCCTTTCAGGGAGCCCCTTTACTTTCGCAAGCACAAGTAGAGAAATACCAAGGCGTCTTCAAAGTACCCTGTGAGCAGAGAAAGCATCTAAGGCTGGACATGTCATGCTCTAAGATGGACATCTGCACAAAGCCACTTGATTCTCTCCCTCTCCACACTTGATTCTCTTCCCTCTCTATTCCTGTTTTTTTTTTCATGGCCACAACGGCCCTAACAAGAACCAGGTCTGGCATTGGATTATCAGCACGCAGGCGGTGTGTTTTGGAGCAACAGGCCATCAAAACCTTTCCAAAGACGGAGATGCAGCACTCCCGGGTGGTTGGACAAAGCCAGCACATTTAAAAGAAATCCTTTTTCATTTTGTCTCAAATGATGTCACACAACACAGACACCACTGCTCCTCCCTTGGACAAAATGAAAGCTTGACGGTTCCTCCTCTAAGTGGTGCAGATACTCTGATTATTGATCTTTGTTACTTGTCAGCTTAAATATAGATTGCTGGACTAATGATTTCACAGAAAACACATCTGCATAAGATAGAAAAGTCTCTTATTCAACAGTAACTCCATTTGGATTTTCTGATGCAGTTTTGTCACGCTACACACAAGCACACCAGGCCGGATTTGTTTGGCCTCTTGTCGATCATCTTCCTGGAGAACATACATGATGAAGAGAGTGTTTTGTTCCTCTCAGTGATGGAGAACAGGGGTGCTATGGGGCTTCAGGCATCCAGCTTTGGAGGGTCTGTTTTTTGGGGGACTTTCAATGACCTTTACTAAGTTACTCCTAAACAGCAGTTACTATGAAGAAACCTGGGACAGGGCCAAGAGCATACAAATCCAACTGAAGGAATCAATTTCATGCATCTCTTTTGACACATACATATGACATGGGATGTATCAAAAATGTTGGATAGGCTGCAGCTAGTCACTCACTAATTGATACAGCCAATTATCAGAAGCGGTTTGTAGATTTCTTTTTTTGCAACATTTCAATTTGGATCTCGAGGGCGCCCAAGATTCCTTTTCTTCATGTTCCAATGTTCTTAAATTAGACAGAGCTGAACAGTGTAGGCCGATGGAGAACCTATGAACACATACACAAAGCAGGGCATAATCCCAAGATTTAATCCTATATACGGTGGGAATTATAAATCACACAAAAAGGCTGAGATGATAGAAAGCACCTCCTTCCTACTCTCTAATGATAAATAAGAAAAAAAAGCAATTCTGCTATTCCACTACCCAAGCTGGGAAAAGTTGAAGCCTCTTACATTGTCAGAGTTAAATAAATCTGCTTGATACCATCATGACACCAGGAGTTATTACTATGGCACTTTCAAAGAAGACAGAATTAGGAATGAATAAAGACCTTGGCATTGAAAAGGTTACTACTGAGAAGGATGAATACTTGGATTCACCATCAACTGGCGTTGAGAGGGAGCACAGGGCAGACTTTGCTCCCACTGAACCGATGCAGCCTGTCTGTGACCTGTCCCTGTGAGAGCTTTAGCAGAATCCAATTTGGAGTATGATACAGCCAATCTCCTAGGAAAATCCCTGGAAGAAGCAGTTATTAAATAACAAATCCTGAAGCCACACTGAGCAAAAGTATAGAAACTGCACCGGTGGTCATATTTATTTCCAGTCACGCACGTAGCCTGTGTACCTACTAATGCACTGGATGGAAGAGCCACCCTAGACAAAAGAACCTGATAATCCCCAGGTAGGTTTTCTGACCTTAGGCCGTAAGAGGGAATTTAGGGATGACTACGCTTCTGCTAGTAATTAAATCTTATAGAATCACAGAATCATTTCGTTTGGAAAACATCTTTAAGATTATCAAGTCCAGTTGTTAACCCAGCACTGCCAGGGCACTACTATGTCATGTCCCTCAGCATCACATCTCTACGGCTTGGAAACCCCTCCAGGAATGAGGACTTCACCCCAGGCCAGGCCTTGACAACCCTTTTGGAGAAGAAATTTTTCCTAATGTTTGACCTAAGCCTCCCCTGGTGCAACTTGAGGCCATTTCTCTTGTCCTATCATTTGCTCCTTGGAAAAAGAGCCCGACCCCCACCTGGCTCCAACCTCTTGTGTCAGGGAGTTGTGAAGAGCGAGAAAAGTCTCCCCTGAGCCTCCATTTCTCCAGGCTGAACAAGCCCAGCTCGCTCATCCACTCCTAGTAAGACCTGTTCTCTAGAGCCTTCCCTAGCTTCGTTGTCCTTCTTCGAATGTACTCCAGCCCTTCTTGGAGTAGAGGGGCCTACAAGAGAGGCCTATAAGGCTCTTTAGAAGAGCACAAATAAAGCCAGAAATATATTTAGTTTCAAGAAGTGCTGCTGCTGAGGAAAAAAAGTTCCCTGTTTTCTCACTTCAGGAGTTTAATCTGTGGATAACACCACAAAGAACTTTTTTGTTTTATTTCTTAAGCAGGATAGATGCCTCACAATTTGGCTGAAGCAGTTGTCCAAGATAGAATAACTACAAAGAAAAGGAACACAAGGTGTGTCTATTCCATGTATATTAACTCAACAAGAAAATCAATTTTCTTTGGCCAAGATCACATCCCTTGTGTTTGCTTTCCTGAGAACTTGCATAATCAAGTTTTATTAGCCAACATGTTTGCATAGACATCAATTTAGGCCTTCACACTTAAGTATATCAGAAGTGGCATATTTTATCAGGGAAAGAAGACTGATAGACAAACTGGGATAAAGTATTGGCTGAGGGTAGGGTTCCCTTAAATCCCTGGTTTCCTTCCTGCACTGAGCGAGCCGAAGCACAACCCTTCCAGGTAGGGCCACCCATGTACGTGCACGCTGTTATTTTGTGTGAATGCAATGGGACCAAATTCAACTCTGGAATCTTCCAATAATCCTGAAAGAAGTAATTTTTTTTTTTTTTCTAACACTAACGCCTTGAGAAAATCTTGAGACAGAATTGGATGTTCTAAGTTTTTTTCTCCCCTTTCAGAAGCGCCTAGTTCTGTTTGTTTGCTCTTCTGCTCTAAAACCCACCACCTTTCCCTGAGAGTGTCTAAGTGCTCTAAGTATCACCTCATTTCTGATCAGTACAACTAATTTTACCCAGTCAGCTGAATAAAGGACATTTACGTAACAAAAACTAAGATAACTCAACCCTTCCTCAAAGCCATGGATGGATGTCACCAGACTGGGGATGACCGATATCCCTCAAAAACGGCGTTCTGCAAAGGTCTTCACCTTCACTGCTGTCTGTGGACAGATATGTTGGATTTCCAAGCAAAGCGTAACTTCAGTGGCTCTTCTGGGATTGCCAGAGAGGCCACCAACTAACAGAGGGTATATTTTGCAGTGAAGAAAGAGAGCTTATAATACAGAAACCATTTCACCAGTATGATGGCGATGTCAACCCACTTACACCAAGCAGGTGGTTACAGCCTGTAACTCTACCTTGCGGTATGCTATGAATTCAAAGGAAATTTTCTACCCCTTCACTGTCGATTAAACTAATTTAATTAAATTTCTGAAGTTTATAAAGACATGTAATCAACTCATCAACTCTTTTTCCGGATGTTTCTTTGAAATGAAGGCAATCATAGCTGGATTTTATTTGCTTTGACCTGATCTACCTTCACAGAAGTTTGCTCTGCAGTTCCCTTCCCTGGGTACAATAACATTTGAGCATTCCATAACTAGTATGAAGAAACTGAAATACTAAAAAATAGAGTTGCATTGATCTTACAGGAAAGTATAAGATAAACCCACTATAAACCCTAAGATTTTAGAAAAAATGTCCTAGGATTAAAAGCTATTTTTAATTAACATATTTTGGTCTATTATTTATCTACTAGACAGCTGAATGCCAAGGCAGCACTAAATCACAATCTGAAAGTCCATTACTGACCTAGAATTTGCTGAATATAAAGTATGTGAATATAGACATAGTCACAGTAGTTCAAAGTAAGCTAAAGTTAACTAAAGATTTATCATCACGAATAAAACCACTCTGCTGAAATCCCGGTCAGTCAAACGGGGACACAACTAAATCAAATCAACTTTTCAAATTAAATATCATTTTTTTGAAATGAAACCTGAAATTTAGCTTGAAAGATATATTAAATCAGAAGACAGGGAAAACAATAACCTGCCGGTTTTACGGTATTAATGTCAAAGAAATATATGAAGGTCATTAAGGAAAAAATACGGTTGACGGCCACGCGATACTTCCCCTTCCAAGAGTTCTATAAATATCTTTGTAGTTAGTGCTAAAGAGCAATTCAGATCTTCGCTTATGATACATTTACTGCTGTCAGACCACAAGGTCCGACCTTCGGCTTGGTCACAGATTCGTATTTGTTACAAACGTCACATGAGGCACCAACACGACACTTAGAAGTGCAGAGACACGGAGGGAGTCATGTAAGAATATTAAGAGCCCTTGTCCTCGTTTCCCTGAAGGAACGGTACTCTGGTAATTCCAAAGGGCATTAAAGACCGAGTCCTAATGTAAGGAAAACATTTGCCTTTGTGTTCTTCTACTACCTCTGCTTCCAGCCAAATATTTCTCCCACAGTAATAAAGAAAATTAGGTTAAGTTTTAAAAATACAGAAGCTCTGTACTGCAGCCAGATTAAACTATTCCAAAATACACTATTTGTAGCTCACTTAACAGTCACTCTATAATCTGCTAATAATGCTCCGTCGTATTTTCACTCAGTCACCCGACTTGCAGTCCAACGATATTTTAAACACATGGTGGCATTTTTTTGGTTCTGCTTTGTTGTGATTTTTTTTTTTTAAGGAGAGAAATTAGTGGTGACTTGCTGATAACTATTCTTCCTTCCCTATCAAGTAAAAGATTAGGATTCAGCTGATGGCGTGGGATGCTTTCTCCCAAAGCCAGTGTACTGAAAACACCGCTGGTGTTTCCAAATCCCACAGTTATCAGCATCTCACTCCTCTCCTTTGTCCTTTACCAGCTAGAGATGACCGTGGATGGATTCTGAGAGAAATCCCATCGGCTCCTGCTGAGCCAGGAAGACGACACCCTCACAGTTAGTATCTTCTAAGGGCACACAAGCAAACATATCTGCCTAGCATCAGAATTGTGTTTCTAACCTAGTCTCACATGCTCTGGCTGTTACAAGGCTGACGTTAATGACCCCATCACTCTGAATAAGGCCCATCCAAGGCCAGCACAGAAATGTCCTTCTGGATAAAGCTGTGCAATACAGAAATACATATATAAATAAATACATGTGTGCAGCGAAGACACAGAAACTTCTCAATCTCCTTTTCATTGACTCTATTGGTAGCATTTTAATTTTCAGGGAATGATGGAGGAGCAGATAAAAGTTTGGTCTATTTTTAGTATCTTCTTTCTGTTAAGATTACACTTAACCACTTGAAATCATGCAATACCTGTGAGGAAAAGGCTGTTTGATCAGATCAGTAACATGGATGTTCCTAAATTTCGAGTCTCTGCTCTGAGACTGAAGGATTCTAAGTGTGGTTAAGTCACTCAGGTGTTAGGTTTTCAGGTAGGTCATAAACTGGAAAGCACAGATACACTCAAGGGATATTTAAGTATCAAATACTATTTCATGAAGTGTCTTGAAGGAGAAGAACTATGCAAGCATTATATCTACTACTGTAATAAATAAGCTCAGAAAAGCAGGCCAGTTAGAAGACCTGGAGAGAAGCTACACAGAAAAAAACCTAAAATCTTCCTTTTAGGAAAAAAAAGGATTTAGTTTTATGTTTCAGGACAGCGGACTTCATTCTAGATCCATCTTTTTCCACATTTGTATTTCGGTTTTCGACATTACACGCGACTTAACCTTCTCCTCCTTGTCAAAACCTGTAGAAAGGCAAACTTTTTTCTAAGGGAAAGCACAATACTATTAATACCATAACTCAGTGTCTTTCTTTCAAGCCTGGTCCTTTTCAGCACCTGGTCCTTTCAGCACAGTTTTCCAAACCAGGACTGGGAGACACATTGAACTTCACTTACCAGTAAAGTAAGTTTTACATTCATTTATTTTAAATACATGCCGTTCTGTTTTCTTAGTCTGATGTCTGATTTGAGTTTATTAATAGATACCACAAACAGTCAGTGTGGACTGTTCAGCAAGCAGAGCTCAGACCTGTACCATGGTGGGACATCTGTAACATGGAGGAGGGCAGAAGGGAAACTCACTCTCACAATTTAGGACAACTTTCTAAGGGTTTTCTTTAGCGTACAACCACTGCTTTCATTTCTACCCACTCTGGACTGTGAGCAAATGCCCAAGTTTTAGTAAAATCCAACCACCGAGGTCAAATGAGTTCCTTCCTACACAGATGTAATTTTCCCTCGCTTCCACGTGCTGATGAATCATTACTGGATCCTTCTCTTTCCCAAGAATAGTCCAGAAAGAGGGAAAAGGAACTATGACCCGAGGCACCGAAATTCCCCGTTGTGGCAGAAGCAGGATGAGTCCTTTAGTGACAGGGCCCGGCTGCCTCTGCTTCAGCCTTGGCACCGAGAGCAGAGGGGACGGAAACACAAACCACCGAGCGCTACAACAGACTTGTGGTGGTGCTGGTGACCACACCGCTCATCAGCCAAATCACAACGCACTGGAGTGTGTTCTCTGGAAACCTTAAATCACGTAGCAACTGGAAGAGTAGACACTTTCGCAACGGCAGTTGACACGAAACGTGTATTTTTGGTCAAAGTCTAATTCAGAGCTGCGTTATTACCGAGGACGGCTGAGATTTGGAGCCCTAGAGTGATAACGGACTGCTTGCTGAAGAATCTGTTGTCATCAGCTGTACTTTGAGTTTAGGATTTGCACCATCAGAATCTACTGCACATCACTTTTCAGAACATTTCCAATCAGAGGAACCCATTTCAAGATTCTGACTGTTATGCACATGATGTTTATGAAGGAGAGAACACCAAAGGTACTATTACTTTTACTGAAATCCTGCTTACCATTTCCCCCTACCCCAAAAATCGGCTAGTTATGCAGGTATGGATCTGGTTAGGTAAAAATCTCACCAGCTTTAACGGAACGTGGAAACACGGAGCAATTTCAGCATCGTCTGGGTCTCAGAATTTAAACCAAAACATTAGCCTTAGATTGGCTCTAAAAAATTTAACTTAATAGTTTCAATTGAAACGATTTTATGTAAATCTATTCCAAATAGAGTACTTAAAATGATTTGTTTTTTCCATACTCATCATTATTAGTTGTTAAATACTCGCTGAAGAGAAATATTTGTTAAATATTTGCAGAAGAGTTGTATGATAATGGCCAACTGTGATAAAACAATCAATCACTTTGGCTCAGCCAATACAGAGAATGCAAACGTAAAAGCTGCACCGCAAACCTCCCGGCTCTTGCTAATATAAATACATTTTCTAATTTGTTATAGATGATTGCATCCTTGGTTATCAATTCCATAAAAAAAGAATACTTACTACTGCGCACAGTCAATCAGTTGATACTCGTTCGACCTCTCGAAGCAGGCCTTTACGCCTTCGTCGTCCCAGAGCTTTTTCGCATGTTCGAAGAATTCCTGAAAAGTGGGAAGGGCAATAAAATAAGGGAACGGTTCTCAAACTTTTCAATCCCCAGTCTGTAGGTGTTGCTCCGTCCCCGCAACCTTCCCGCTTTACAAGTTTGCAGAATGGTAAATTACACCTTTGAAGAAGAAAAACAATAAACACTTATTAGCAAAAATGCAGTAAAATAGATGGAATATATGGCTGCTGACAGTTTCCAGAATGATATGCAATGAAGACTCTTCAAAATTCATGCCAGTCCATATATAAAATTTACCGGGAGTACAAATATTACCCAGAAGCACGTTCACTTAATTTTTAAGTGAATTTATCCTTCTGTCAAGGAAAAGGCATAAAAGTGATGGAAAAACCTGCTTAGCTTATAAACACGCGCTTTCCAGAGAATGAACCAGTCTGTAACTTTAAAAACATTGTGCAATTTTTCCTGAAAAACTCAACTTTCTGCCGCTCGGTATTTTCTCATGCAATGTAGTAATTTGATTGCAAGACTTCCAGAGGCTTTGCTCAACATCGACCGCTTCCTCCGAGCAGCTGCCTGGCACAATGTGCTTTTCCCAGCAGCTATCCCAGGCAACTCAATCCAGAAATATCTGCTGGCAAGCCTATTCCAGAATTATTTGAAAGAGGAATCCAGGCTGTTCTTGGTGATGGTGAAGCCATAGCTCCCTTGCATAAAATGAACACACGCAACCAATTAGGGAGGAATAAACCCCGGCACCAGTACAGATTAGGGGTCGTCCTGCTGGAAAGCAGCCCCATGGAGAAAGACCTTGGAGTTCTAGCAGATCGTAAGTTCTCCATGGGACAGCAATGTGCCCTTGTGGCCAAGAGGCCAATGGTCTCCTGGGGAGCATTAAGTAAACTGTGTCCAGCAGGTCGAGGNAAGGGATCTGATTCATGTCTATAAGTATCTAAGGGGTGGAGGTCAAGTGGAAGGAGCCAGGCTCTTTTCTGTGGTGCCCAGTAACAGGACAAGGAATAACAGGTACAAGCTGGAACACAGGAGGTTCCACCTCAACATGAGGAGAAACTTCTTTCCTGTGAGGGTGACAGAGCCTGGCCCAGGCTGCCCAGAGAGGTGGTGGAGTCTCCTTCTCTGGAGACTTTCCAAACCCCCCTGGATCTGTTCCTGTGTGGCCTGCCCTGGGTGATCCTGCTTTGGAAGGAGGGTTGGACTAGACGATCTCTTGGGTCCCTTCCAAACCCTACCATTCTGCGATTCTATGATTCTATGACCCTGCCTGTTATCTCCTCCAGCCTGTGCTGGAGAAGCTGCCTCACATGCTCCAGTTTCCTTTAAAGCTGGGAGTCCACTGATGTTATATCAGCACTCGTAAGTCAAACCAGAATTGAGTTTTTCCAGTTACAGCTTTCTAAAACCAGAGGAAGAATGGTTAGACAAATTAATATTTTCTTTATTACATGACTTGAGCCTTTTCTCCCCCAAACCAAATTGTCAGAGCAGCACGTCAACCTAACCACAGAAGTTGTTCGTAATCTCTTAACACCTCAACACTGCTACTAGATCATCAGAGTCCTGTGGTCAGTTGTAAGTTTGCACAACCCAACAAACCGCTTTTCCACAGTGCAGTTTAGCTCGGTGTAAAATGGGTGTAAAACCACCATCGATTTCATGATTCATAAATATCTGAATTCTGAAACTTTCTGGAATTGTTTGCAAGTCCTTCCCCACAATGTTATAGGGTCAAAAACTCCTCTCAAACTTGTAGTGGAAGATCTCAGCAGTCTAGTGAGTTCACCTTTGGCTCTGTATGGGTTTCCCAACCTTGCATGTCACCTCTGTAAGGTGTCCCAAAAGGTGACATTGCTCCTCAGCAACCGCCTGGGACCCACTGGCGATATTTTCAGGGAGAGACAAAACACAAGACACGATTTTCGGAACAATCTAGTGCTGAAAGTTACTTAGTTAAGCTTTGAACATGGCTACAGAGGTCCTGAATAACCCCAGAAATGCTTTTTTTCCTTTCAACTCTATTCTGCACAAGGTGGAGAGAGAGAAAAATCCATTATTTGAGAAGTTTCCAAAACTTCAGAGAAAAGGAGAAGTTAAAGCAGGTGTGAAAAACCTTATCAGAAAGTCTTGGAAGAAGAGCGGAAGCAACACTAGAGATTGGTAGATGCTTATACTGCCCTGGGAATTTATTTCTTCACCACTGTGAGGACATCTTTATTTTGCCTTTGTTATTTTAATGACTTATGTAATGACTGTTTAAAACACTGCAGATCCACCTTCCGAAGTTATGCTACGGACATTATAAACCCTGTTCCTACAGCAGAAAGAAACCAAAAACAACCTCAAGAAAGGACAAGATACCATAGTACATAAGTAGAAGGAGAAAGTGGACATGCAGCACAACTACTACAGCCTTTCAGGGCTTCAAGGGGGCCTAGAAGAAAGATGGGGACAGACTTTTTTAGCAGGGCCTGTTGGGACAGGACAAGGGGGAATGGTTTGAAATTTAAAGAGGGAGATTTAAACTGGAGAGAAGGAAGAAATTTCTGATGTTGAGGGTGGTGAGAGCCTGGCCCAGGTTGCCCAGAGAGGTGGTCGCTGCCCCATCCCTGGCACCATCCCAGGGGAGGTTGGCTGGGGCTCTGAGCAACCTGCTCTAGTTGCAGATGTCTGGGCTCCCTGCAGGGGGGTTGGACTAGATGGCCTTGGAAGGTCCCTTCTAACCCAGACCAGTCTATGATTCTGTAAGAAAAAGAAAGAACTGGAAAAGTCAAAATGATAAATGCCAGAAAACATGGACCACTCCTCGAACTTGAAGCTTATGCCTGATTGATATTTAGGGCATCAGCTGAATGCATCTCACTTGTTGGCACCTCTGTCCAAAGAAAGGCACTGTCTTCTCAACGGAAAGAGAGAGCTCTGGATAAGCATCAGGATCCTGAGGCAAAAGGACCCAGCTCTCCCACCCTCTTTGATGGGTGCAGGCACAACCTCAGCCCTCCCTCCTGCAGGCTGTCGCTGCAGGGGCCGAGTACAGTGAGGCTGCCTTCCCCTCCTCGCCATCGGCGTGTGGAAATTCCCATCCACTCAGAAAGCCACCTCCAAGGGGAACCTACATCTCAAAAATGGCCCCATCCAGCCCCGTGTGGCCTATGGGAAGGGGACAGGAAGAGTAGAAGGATGTTAGTATGAAAACTTCCTTTCCTTGGGGTGGGAAGGATTGAGAGTCGGCTGCAGATGTAAATAAATAAAATTGTATAGCTGCAGCAGTTTCTAACTTCCCTTTTGATTTTACATCTTCCATAGGAGCTTTACTTACTCTTACAGATCTCTTCTGGAAAAGAGTCAATCTTTTCAGCTCACCTTTTGAGGCCCTACAAATATGTTGTAAATACAGGGTTTTCCATATTACAAGCTTCCAGTATTTCCACCTGACCCGTGTTATCTCCAAGTAGTCTATTCAAAATGACTTCCAGACTTCTAGACCAAAGCAAATGCTCTAAAACGGAGCAAATATACTTACCTCATTAAAATGTACCCATCTCCTGCAGAGGAGTACACTTGCCTGCAAATTGCCTCCCACACACCTACCCGAGCCTTCTTTCCCAGGTGACTAAAGCCTTCCAGATAAATCCTGCTTCATTTCAAGACGCCAAGTACCACGATCCAACTTTTCACACTTGTTTTTAACCCCTTTCTGGTCTGCTTTCAGTTCTTCAGTATTTTTTCTCCTCAGCTGCTGAAGGCTCCCACTGCACACAGTCAAGGATCCTGCCCACACATGCCAAATGCGGCTGGATCGCAACCTACTCTCCATCGCAGGACAACATCCAGGTAGCTCTCACCACGTTCGCTTCAATCCCTGCCACCAAGCCCCTTGGGTTTGAGTGGCCTTCCAGCAACTGCTCCCCACTCCCCATGACCCATTCCTATAGACCCTGGGGGTTGCCACCTCTTCCTCCCGCCATGGCCACATCACGGCCATCATTGGCAAGCCGGCACTGGTGCGCTAGTGAAATCACGGGCTTTGAGCTAAGCCTGTCCTGCAGCACCTGCTTTGCGGCTGCAGTACCCTTGGGGTGGGCAAACTAAGCTTTTCTTAAGGGCCTGACTTCTGGAAAGTGGCTGTTCAGAAGTTGTCAAAAGTCATGAGCTAGATCCTTTAAAAAACCTCAAGTGGGACAAGTGAAAATAGGGACATGGAAAATCGCTAGAGGCATCTGATGCACTTGGTTTGCAAGCACATGCAGCTGACCTTTATTGGATCAAAGTCACCAAAATCTACTACAAATATTTAGTATACTGTAGAGAATCAGGAATAATGTACCACGTCTGAAAGCAGAAGAACATCTACATCATGCCTCGTCTACAAACACCGACCAAAACAGAGCTGTATCACCCAAACTCTTCCTTAGGAACAAGAGACGTAGAAGTAATTGCACCTATTAAGATTCATAGAAAATAAAATCATTAACCGATTTCTTGATGCGGTATTTTAATTAGAGAATCAGAGAAGTAAATGATGATGCCTCAGGATTCAAGAGTTACAGGTCTCGGGAATTACAGGTGCTTTTTACTTTACACGCATTCGCTTCCCCCAGTCACCTAAGAATTTGTAGCCATCATTAGACCATAGTATATCAAAATTCCCATGTGATCAAAATGCAGATGTGACATAGATCATCTCAAATATTTCCTAACATAAAAGTAGCTGGAAATTTTTCACTCTTCCTGAGACAATCCAAAGAATTCAGCCCCACATTCCCAAGCTTCGTTTTCACTAGGAGGTAATTTTTTCTAGACATAAATATTCACGTGTCATCTAAAACTCAGGAAGTGACATAAGCAGATTATGATTCTTTTTTTAAATGTTTTTTTTTTCCCAGAACAAAGTAAGTTAAGATGTCCAGAAATGTAGAAACACCCTGAGCTGCTATCACTGATGTAAACAGCATCTTTTTTCACTACATTTTTAAAAAGTCTTGTAGAAATCTTTTTACTCACCTATTCCAAGGTAACATTTTCTGGTTGAAAAATAAAGAGGGAATATATTCCTATACAAAAACATTCCCAGAAATCAAGACAGATAACAAATGCAGATACACGACAACTAAATCTCAAAGCCTTGTTTTTCAACTTTGTTCCACCAGAAGTTACAGCGTGTTCTTGAAATTTCATTTTCCTTATTTTGGAAATAAACTTATTTATTGGTAGGTTACCTTAGAAACCTCCTCCCCCTTGGAACTCCTACAAAAAATTTTCAACTAGCTAAAAAATGGACTTGTTTCACTTTTCAGCTGTCTAAATCGGGAATAAATATTCGTGATGAGTGAACAATGACATAACTTCACAAACAAATCTTCATGTATTTTGGAAACAGAACTTTCCATCTAATTGCTTTACAAACCACAGAAGTTCATGTTAGGTCAGGAACACGATTTTTTATTCTACTAAAATTCCTTTCTGTCTTCTTTCCAGATGGAGCATACATTTAATAGCCATCCCGATGTCACCTTTCAGTCTCCCAGAAACTGGGATGGAGAAGGTTCCACTGTATTTTCTATTTTGCATATTTGTCCTGTTAATATACACACACACATATATATATATATAACCTGACAACTGTTGCTCAGATCAATGTGAAAGATGGATCTCCCTGAAGCCCAAAGCCATGCTCTTATTCTCCTAAGTTTCAGGATTGTAAGACAATTTCTCACCTAAACCATGGATTCAAGCTGTCTGATTAGCCTGCCAACCATGTAAAGACGTAGCAACTGCTACACACCTTCATGGTTCTGTCACCGCGGGTGTGAAATGAAGTCGTCGCTTCTATTCTCAATTCCAGTTACTACTTCTTCTCTCGTGCACTTCACCAAACAAAAAGAAAATTACACAACGCATTAAAGATTCCCACCCTAACACCTCCCAAACTCCCAATGAGTGTAGTGAAGGATGACCTACGGAATTCATATGGGAAGGGAGGTATGTTCAAGCTGTACCCTCCTCGTATCTCCCAGTGCAGAGGGCAGGGGGTACAGATGCCCCAGACTGCCATCCACTGAACTATGGAAAAGTTTTGTGGAATAAAAGAGTGATGACTGATGGGTAACACTGTGCTAATACCATGAGGATGACACCCAGTGGAGGCAAATTAAGGTTGCACAGGTAAATGGCCTTCAGGATGGTGGTGGGTTGGCCCTGGCTGGACACCAGGTGCCCACCAAAGCTGCTCTGTCGCTCCCCTCCGCAGCTGGACAGGGGAGAGAAAATATAACGCAAGGCTGTTATGGGGGGAGGATGAGCAGCAACGTGGTCTGAGAGAGATGTCTAGGAGGAACAACTCTAACCTAGAACTTTCTCCACTTCCCAGAGAGCTGCGAGGAAGCCCTTTTCCATGTGGTGCCCAGGGGATGACCAGAGGGACATACCAATAAAAATATCTGAAGAGTAGATGTCAAGAGGATGGGGCCAAGAGTGGATGTTGAGAAGATGGGACCAGACTCTTGTCAGTGGTGCCCAGCGCCAGGACAAGGGGCACCAGGCACCAACTGCAACCCAGGAGGTTCCCTGGGAGCAGGAGGAGCAACTTCTTTGGTGGGAGGGGGTTGGAACCTGGCCCAGGCTGCCCAGAGAGCTTGGGGAGTCTCCTTCTCGGGAGAGATTCCCAAGCCGCCTGGACCCTGCGCTGCTGGGCCCCCTGCTCTGGGTGACCCTGCTGGAGCAGGGGGGTGGCACCAGAGGAGCTCCAGAGGGCCCTTCCAACCCCTACCATTCTGTGAGGCTGTGATTCCAGGTGAAGGGAAGCTCGGCCGAGCTCCCCGCCTCACACTCCAGAGAGGTTCTAGGGGTGTTGTGAAGCTGCTGGTGCCGCACTGGCTGCCACAGATGCCACAAATCCGATTAGCGTATCCGTGCTCTGCTGGGCTTTGTAGCATAAGTCACGTAAAGTAACAGAAGAACAGGAAATCTAAAAAGTTTCTGTTTCAGCCAAGTAAAACCTGGAAATAACCAGGATAAAGCAAATGCTACTTTCGCTTTTGAGTCTGAATAGAAGTTTCTCTACAACAGAACTGCTAAAAACGAAGGGAAAAGAAACCAAACCAGAGCAAAATCTCTGTGTTTCTAAAGACGATGACCAATATAATCACTCAGGAGCTACAAATCTGGTCAAAGAAGAAACCCACTTTTCCTTGTGGAGGCTATTAACATATTCCTGTACATTTTTACAGTCTACCATCATGCTTACTTCATGTAAGCACCTCTAAATCTCCAAGTAGGATGGTAAACATAGCAATTTCTTAGTCTCTCAAAGCCTTTAAATCACATGTGATTATCTTTCCGTGAGATATACCTGGCAGCTCAACAGAGTATGATCCAACAGCTAAGATTTTTTAGTATGCAGCGAAGAATAAATCATCTACTTCTTGTTTTAGAGAATGTACAGTGATACTATAAATAACGTAAAATAAAAGTGAAAACTTGCTGAGTGAATAAACTTGAGGGAATAACACCTGGGGCTTCAGAGTGAGCGATGAGAATATTAAAAAAGGTACTTTTATGCCATGCAACAAATCCCATAGGCAGGTGGGTGATGAATCTAAGTCAAACAAACAACCTTTAATTGCAATTTTGGGTATAGTACTGATTTTCCATTGCCAAGGATTTTCTCTGCAATGCAAGACTCAGGGCCTTAGAGAAAAATAAAAAAATAAATAATCTAAAAGCTACCTGCATAATCTTGTATATAGAGGGGTCATATAGCGACTCTTAATTTTGAAAACCTGAGTTGAAAGTTGTAACAACTCAGTTTATAACTGAGGTGGTTGTGAAATGATGTGACAAGAAACCCAGAATGGACGGTGAGCGACATTTTGCCCCAGTGCCCCCCCAGTTACTACTGGTTTGCTTGCGTCAAGTGTAGCAACTAATTTTCTGTTAAAAATACTCTTCTCTCCCAAACACCTACCCAGTGCAACTGTAGGAACAAGTATTTCTAAATGGACTTAATGCAGAAATTATGGTGTAAAGCACCAGGCAAGAGACCCAAGAGAGAAGGAAGCTGCTCCGTTACCTCTTCCACAAACAAGTGTAGTCCCTTGGTAACCAGCCTCTTGTTTATGAGCCAAAAGTGTCCCCTATGGCTCAGCCAGCTCCACTTCTTAAGCCTTTATGAAATGCTCTGCCTATCAAGGGAGCTGTTTTGCTGTAGGTATACAAAATGCAGCTGCTCAAACTCTTAACGCCCGTAACAAAGAGAGGCAAACAGAGTTACAATTTAAAAACAAAAGCAGAATACACAACTTGAATTTCTCCTACCCCAGTGGCATCAAAACCTTCCTGAGCACCCAAAGAATAGCAGGAGAAACACTGAAATTAGGCAGGAGTCGTCAACCAGCACGCAAAGCCCATGCTGACCGGTAGGGTTCAGATGTTCGTAAAGCACCAGCACTCACAACACATTAACTACAGAGAAACCTTCAGAAAAGTACAACCTCTGCCCACCGTGAGGTGTTTTCTGTTGTAATTTGTGGGTGTGTAACAATCAACGCAGTCACTTTGCTAGTTAGTGACTCACTCCAATAGGCAAAGCAGCAGTTTGGCCTCTAACCCTCCTCCAAAACGTAACTTTGCATCTATCAAAGAGACTTACAGAACAACACATCCAGAACTACCTTCTCTCCCTCTTCATTGGACTTGTTTGGCCTTTTTTTTAGGCGGGAGGCGACAGTCTTGAAGCACGACCGGTCTGCACTAAGCGTAACCTCAGTTCGCTGGAACCGAACATGGGAGGATGGTAAACACCACCCTCACAAAACAAGAAAACAAAGTTAGTTTATTAACTCCTAGGAGAATCTTACCCAACTTGGAAGCGTAAGAAAGAAGCTGGGGAAACAAATAACATTTACAAAGGTATAAAAGCATCTTTTTCACACAGCTACCACCAGCCACGGCATCCAGACAAAACGTATGAGTTGTGGAGCTCGTTGGCAGTGTTGAAAAACCAGGAGTGCAACCAGGACAGTACATTCCACGTCCCTTTCTTGAACTATTTTTGTGACTTGACTTTTCAGCTCTTACTCTACACTATTTCCAAGAAGTATGTACAGTTACGGGATCAGCCCGATTGCCTTTCCAGTTCTATTTCTGCCTGCTAGAAACATGTTCCATCTGCCATCTTCTTTTATACAAATCAACAAGTTCACTTTTGTAGACCACAGAACTCATCTGCAAAGTCTGAGAAATATATTGATACATTTTTTCAAACTCATCTGTGACAAACACCCAAACCAGAAAGTTCTTTAGATCATACCAGGAAAAACAAAAATAAAAACCTAATTTTGGGTTTTCACAGTATTTTGAGGCCAGCACTGTGGGCAAGATAAGCTTTGAAGAAAAAAATGCGGTGTAAGTCAAAGAGAGTTCAATGTTTTTTCCTTCACTACTTATGAAATAGTGGCTTTTTTTTTTTCTTCTGAGCTAGACAATGAAGCTTTTATCATACTTAAAACAAACCCCTCTGATTCAATCTCCTAGCTTCCATTATAATTGTGTATTTCAACCTTCCAGTCTGCCATCACAAATCCTTGAGCGCTGCTGCTGCCTACTTGCTATTTTGAGGAGGCCATCAAGCTCTCTACCAAGGAAACTGGGAGAAAGAATTTAAGCAAACTATTTAGTGTACGTAGTGCATAAAAAACGTGTTGTGCCGAGGATGCAAATTCCACGCACATTCTTTTCCTTGAAGGTGTTTTAGTACATTTCCTCACGTACATCAGGAAAAACTTTGCTGTGAGGTGACAAAAGTCTTGGAACAGGCTGCCCAGAGAGCTTGGGGAGTCTCCTTCTCGGGAGAGATTCCAAAGGTGCCTGGACCCTGCGCTGCTGGGCCCCCTGCTCTGGGTGACCCTGCTGGAGCAGGGGGGTGGCACCAGGTGAGCTCCAGAGGGCCCTTCCAACCCCTACCAGTCTGTGAGGCTGTTTGTCTATGTTATGACCTCTTTCTGAATGCACATAAAAGTCTCTTTAAAAAAACAACCAACAAACAAAAAACTCTCAAATTAGGAGTAAAAGTAATTGCAGGCATGTTATAGAATCCTGCAACACAAAATCCGAGTGTCACCCGCACTGGGAGATGTTTGCTTGCTGTTTGTTTATTAAGAGCAATGAGAACTACAAAACCATACAGATTCTGTACGTCAAAATTTGAATCCTTATCTCATTAGGCAAGATTAGACTGAGCAGAGCCATTCAGAGCAAGGGAGGCAGTTTTGTTACGGCTTTTGGTTCTGGCACCGTTTAACTCCTGGGCCTCTGTGTAACAAGCTGCAATGAACTTCATCTTCTTGTAAAGCAACATAACGTCCAGTTAGTGAATACGTACAAACCACAAACCACTCGGCAACTCCCAGTTATGGGACTGCTATGGAAGTGAGAAATATTGATTTCTCACTAGGGCAGGGATTGTCCCACCGTACCGGGCACCAGGGAGGCTGCCTGGGTTCAGTTTTGGGCCCCTCACTTCAAGAAGGACATTGAAGAGCTGGAGAGTGTCTGAAGAAGGGCACAAAAGCTGGGGAAGGGTCTAGAGCAGGAGTCTGGTGAGGAGCGGCTGAGGAACACGGGCTTGTTCAGCCTGGAGAAAAGAAGGCTCAGGGGAGACCTGCTTGCTCTTCACAACTCCCTGCCAAGAGGTTGGAGCCAGGGAGGGGTCAGTCTGTTCTCCCATGGAACAAGTGACAGGAGGAGAGGAAAAGACCTCAAGTTGCACCAGGGAAGGTTTAGGTCAAACACGAGGAAGAATTTCTTCTCCAAAAGGGTTGTCCAGGCCTGGCTCATGCTGCCCAGGGCAGGGGTGGAGTCCCCATCCCTGAAGGGGTTTCCAAGGCGTGGAGATGTGGTGCTGAGGGACAGGGGTTAGTGGTGCCCTGGTAGGGATGAGGGAACAGTTGGGACTTGATGATCTTAAGAGTCTCTTCCAACCGAGATGATTCTTTCTGTGGTTCTGTAAGAACTGCATTACTAATTGGTAAACTTCAGGCGTTTAACTGCAGGAAATACTAACAACAGTTTTTTTTTCAAAACACAAGCCAATAACAATAACTTAGAAACTGTAATGTGGCTGAGTGGAATCCGAACCCCCTACTGTTTTAACTCTTGGGTAGTATTGTATCGGACCACAGATTTTATTCTATGCTACAATGCACTTTGGCACAAACTAGTACCAAAAAATCGAGATCCTCTGGTGGATTATTATTTCACTGAGCACAGAAAATCATGGAGCCCATCCTTGGCCACCGCTTTGAAGTGCACTTTGTCACCTTTTGACGACGACAACTTGATCCTTTAAGCGAGTCGCTCCTGCGGTGCTCTCAGCATTTCTTCCAAGGCTCCCTCAGTTTTCATTATTCAGAGGGTGAGGACATCCCAGTGAAATCAAACTGGTGGAGTACAAAGCTGAGGGACACGGCTCTTCCCCGTCCCTGCCCACAGGGAACCAACCCCTGCTGCTTCTCTAAATACAGTTTCATAGTGAAGACGACCGTTGAGCGAGCTGAGAAAACACAATCCTGCGGCTTCTAACTCTTCATTCCGAAAAGTTTCGACTCCTCGCAGCTCCGACTGTTTTCCTTAAATCAGTTTTGAAGGTCACACATCAAGGAACTATTTTACGCTCTAGTACGCACTTTATTATTTGTAAGTGATTTCCTACCAGACAAGTGGTTTGCGAGGACTGAGAACTCTCATTTCCTTTTATAGATTTGATTCGGAAATAAATGCCGGCAACACCACGCGACGAACAGGCAGCATCCACAACTTGAGCAACCGGTAATTAAACTGGAAAGTAATGGAAAAGTCAGGTCGCTGCTGCCAGATCTATTTAGCCTCCTACTCCTCTGCACAAGTTTTATCTACATTTTTCAACTTTATCTCTCTTCTTTGACACTTCTTCCTGCCCTAATCCACGTGCAAAAACCTGGATTAGCTTCAAAACAGTAATTTATTCATTCTGAACTATTTATGACAGTAGGAAAAGGAAATACAAGTCTATTATATCTCTGTGACTAAACGAAACTGAGTTTCAGCAGTTTGGGAAACTCACTGGAGATGTAAGTATATGAATAAGGATTCCAAAAGGAAAAACTTTTTGACTTTTCTATCTGATGGCTGTTGCGTTGAAGAGTTATTCTGGGAAGAGACTGGATACAACCACAGGAACTAGTGATCTGGACTATCTGAAAGTAATACACTTTAAAGGAAGCCCAGCATTTAGAAGGCACATGAGCATGACTATTTCAGAAGCAGAACTACATTATCTCATTATTCAGTAAGACTGAGGTGTCTTAATAAAGCTCTGAAAAGTAATGCAGAGTCTTGAGAAAATCCTGGCAACGTTTTCTGGAATTTTCAACATTCTCCTAGTGCCAGCCCCCATAGATCTAGTGCTGACGAGCCCCAGAAATCAACTTTTTCAGACTAATTCAGAAGAAATTTAGCTAATGGCTTCAGAAAAGTAAGATTTTAATTCCTAGCATTTGGTTCTTAATTTTTGCTCTGCAAAGGATGTAATTTTGAAGAACATAGATATTGCCATCCTATTATGTATAATATAGAAAAAAATGTAAATACAGTAATGAAATTGCTGAGGCACAGGAACCTAAATATTTTGTGGCAGCCCATAAATATTTGTGTAAGTCAGAAACTGCCTAGAAGACAAAAGAAATCTGTATCTGTAGGAATAGAAATCTCTGTCTTTGTGAACAGAGACTACCAGTGGCAATGAACAACTTGTGGATGGGAAGTTTTGCCGGAATTTCAGAGCTGGAAGTTGCTCAGCGGGTCCAGCTTCTTGGGATGCAGACATTTGTGGGTTACCTGAAGTAAATATTTTCTATAGCCCTAGCTGGCTTCTTCCCTTTCCTCCCAGTCTTTTATTTACTATTTGCTGCAGGATTATTTCTCACTTCTAATGTAATCTAACATGAAAGCTGCTGATCAATATTGTAAACAGATGATTAGCGTCTCGTGACTGCCAAAGAACTCTTAATGAATCTCAATACATGATGTTGAAGCAGGGACAGGAGATAAAATAATTGAATTGAGCGAAATAACAAAACCAGGTAATTCCCTCAGTTTAAAAGGCAAATATTGCCAGAGCTCCTTCAACAGAAAGAAATGATTCACGCCCGTCTCAGAAATGGCAGGGAATACATTTCTTTGGATTAATTAAAATGAAAGAAGAATGAGCTACTGGATGTTATACTTGGCAGAAAAAACAAAGTGAACCAACTAAATGCAGTCAGATCTGGAGAGAAAATCTCAGCTAGGTACGTGCAAATAGTGAGCAAGGCCTTGAACAATGCAAACGCAATTTGGATAAAGATATTTCTTGTCTTTTGTTACAGAATCCACCCAACTCTAAAATGAGGCAGAGAAAGAACTTCTTCCAGCAGCAACCGCCCTAAATTTCTAAGGAAACTCCATTCCATGACAGTTTTTTTCAGATCTCTAGCTTCCTATGAATGACTGAGAGAGAAGATACGGGGCTACAAATGCATACAGGCCATACCCAATGCCTTAAATATCTCCTTGAAGGACACTCGGAGTAGGTACACTCTATAGTCTTTAAGTAACCATAAACTTCTGAGAACCGAGGGTAGTAAAATCACCAGTAGTTACTTTTAATTAAACAAACACACCCAAAACTTTTCTTCTTTCTCTCTGTGCCCACTGATCCCTTTACTGCTCTGTAGCTTTTTTTCATTGTCCAGGTTGAAATGCACCTCCCTAGGGAGGGGAAGAGCCTCCTTCATTATTCCCATCAAAGATTTTTTTTCTGCAGTTAAACCAGAAAATGGCTGTAAATAACAGAAGTGAAATTCTTTATCAGTTGAAGCAAGCCCAAGCCTTTAACACTCTGAAATTCAGAGTTCAATGTATCTGGAGAATATCGACATTTAAAGCTAACAACCAATTTTTAAGTATAAAAAGGAGAAGCTGGTTTACTTCCAGGAGAAAATATCAACTTGGAAAACTGAAGAGTCCAATGATCTTTCGATCCGTCCCGCTGGGCGTACGGCACGTTTGGTTACACATAGATGCTCTCCTCACGTCGAGTTGTTTCTGTTTGTGAGTTGTGGCTTTCTTATCTACTTTTTATAGATCAGGTTTTATTTCTAATGCAATATAATTTAATTAAACAAATATTCAATATACATTTTTAAGCTATTTCTACAGATAACCTCACGATAGTTTGTCAGATAAGGAAATTCACTTTAAAGTTTGTCCGATAAAGAAATTCACTTTAAAACTTTGGTTTCAGGATTTGCTTTCTGGAGGATTACACTTTGAAACCGTATTTACGCTGCGCTTACAACAGGAACTAAATAATAAAGCCTTTTGCCTACTATCCTTTTCCACACAGTTTTCTTTACAAGAAACTATAATAAAACACGGACAAAGAGCAGAGCGATCTTCACATGACAATAATGATCCACATACAGAGTTTTGTGACTTTTCTATTCAAAATTACAGGACACCCACCCCGCTCATATAAACTCTGATTTTTGTCGCTCAGAAATCACTATAAATACGTAACTTAATTTTGTAACGTGTTCATTGACTTTTTAAAAGCCATCTCGAAATCTGATAGAGCATAGGCAAGTATTTTAATTCCCTGGATCTTCAAAGCACTGTATTTGTTCAGCTGCTAGTTTCTTCGTATTTACCCAGGCAGCCCAGGATTTAGCTCTGGCAGTCAGCGACGGGCGGATTCCCGCAGCGAACGGCTCTGCCCTGCAGCAGATCTCGGCAAGGTTACAGGACGTTTTGCTTCGGCATCCTCTGGCACCTCCTGTTGCAAGGGGACCCTGCTGTTGATTTGAACCTTCTGATGCTTTTATTATGGAAGTGTATAAACTATAATCCCTGTAAGACTCCGACAGCCATCAGCAACTTCAGGCATCACCGATGCTTTTCAAGCACTGACTTGGTGTTGGGATAGGCTGAAGCCTAAATGGTAGTGCTACCAGAAGGGAGCTGGAGGAACTGCTCGATGGCTCCTCAACTTCTTCTCAAGAAAAGACAGTTGTTGCCACAGAATCCAGCCCACATAAATTAAAAATATCAGTGTGGAAGGAAACCTTAAAACAGCACAAATAGAGTTGTCTGTTGTCAATAACTGATCTATGATCATAGATGTTTATTAGACACTTCTAAATTACAAGCCAACGCCGATAGTCCCTTCATGCCCAATTACTGTCTGGTTCGTTGTGAGATAGACTTCTAATGGTAGGAGCTGGTGAACTCCAAGCTAGGTATTAGCAAGGGAATACTGAAAAGTGGTTTTCCCTTCAGGAGCAAGTGACAAGATAGAAAAGACAAACAGACCTGCATGAAGGCAACTGGCCAGCAGGATTCGACAGACACTTCAGGGTTTTTTGTGAAGCAACAGTTGGCCAGAATATCTATTTTTGTATTTATTTGCTACATTTCAATTATATAAGTTGTAAAGGTTTGTGCTAAAAGAGATGTTAAATATTAGATGGCTGAGTGAACTGACTTACACAGGTCATGAGAAATGGTAAGCGGCTCCTGTGAACTGGCTTCAGGGAAGTTAAACCAAATAAACATTTCCAAAAGGAAAATCGTATTAAGTTCCTAAAAAGACTGTAGGCAACAGAATTGCAACAGAAAAATTTCACCCTTTTTATGGAGAAAAATGACTACAAAGGTATGATGGAACATCACCACATCAATCAAATCTTTGAAATAAAATAGGTATTTTTGTTTGGTAACAGCCACAAGAATAGAGTCTTTTTATGCATTAAAAAAACCCAAGAATTTTTAGAGAAAAGCTGCAACTGGTTTGCTTTTTTTTTATTTGCTTGCAGGCAGAAATTAGTTGTCTATCACGAGGTCTTGCTTGAATAATACACCAGGTTGGTGTGTGAGAGATTGATACCTGCAAAGTTGCAGCAGTGTAAGAGAACAAACCTGGTGTGACCACAAATATTTGACAGGATCACTCCTATCCGATAGTTTAATTGTACCGTTCAAAAACAAAGCGTGACTACGATGATGGAAAAACTCCTTCGGTCAGAATACTTCGCTACGCTACCTTGATCCATCAAAACAAGTACACTGGCAAGTATATAGGAATTTAATTTCAGAGATATGATTCAACTGGTGTCACATTTTCATATATTATGCTCTCAGTGACTAGAAAAAAAGTGGTTATTGAACTCTTTGGTGAAACGGCGACATCTATCAACTTCCTTACCGGTCCTAGAGCTTGCAATTTTTATTTTATATCTATAGATTGGTTTTATATATGCTTATATAAAAACAATTAGTCCATGTTAAATTTTAGTCCTCGTATCTCCTTGCAAATGTAATCCACTGTTAGTGATTTGAAATGTTATTGAACTTCATGTGTTTGACGTGGCACTTCAGGACGTGGTTTAGTGGTTATACTGTCAGGCAGATGGATGGACTTGAGGATCTTGGAGGTCTTTTCCAACCTTAATAATTCTGTGATCACTAATTTAAACAGAGAAATTCTAATGGCCAACTTGAAGAACAATCAAAACCTCCTCCTGGATACACAAAATGACTCTCCTTTAGTGCAGTATAAATCTGGTACCTTCTGAAACGCGGAGTCAAACCTTTCGCTTGGAAATTTTCTGTTTGCAGATTTATAGCCACATTAGCAACTCCCAAATGCAATTTACTGCTCTACCACCCTCTATTCCCATGTAGCAACTGGAACGATATCTGCTCAGAATGTTCTTAGCAAAACGAAAGATAAAATTTCCAGGAACTAAGTTAGAAAACCTACAGATTATCTAACACATGTCACAGAAAACAGCTGCTGTATGACCGTATCATTAGATTACATGTCATAAAACACAGAAGTATTCACAACCATCCTTCGAGTCCTTTTGTTAGACCAGTAAATAGATAAACCAAAGAGTGTTGAAATCTGAAAACGCTTCCCTCATCTGCCTTCCTTTTACTCCTCACCTAGACCTTAATGAAAAGCGAACAGAAATAAACTGTATTTTTAAAACTAGCACCTGTAGGATTCACGCATCTATTTGTCTATCAACATCCAACCTGCTCTTCCACCGCCGGAGTGTTCGGTGTCAGCACCAACATTCTAAAAGTCTCCAGAAGAAAAGTATGGACTTAATTTGTGGATGTGCCGATGTTTCCCTCCTGGCTTGTAAACCAATGCAGACACCTCTTGCCTAACCCGGGGCTCCCACTCCGTTGTGCCAAACCACTGAGATGCCCGAGCCGGAGGATGACAGCGAGGTCACTTTTGGCTTTCCCCAGAGGCACCTGCCCGCTCCATGGAGTGAGTGTCTACATGGAGCAGCTCCCTGGAAATGTTCTTCCCCGCCTTTCCAAGGGTCACAACCCCAGACATCCGCATCACCTGCCCCAGTCCTGGGCTGGGAGCACAGCTGGGGCCAGCGTGAGAAGCAGGAGAGAGAGGGGGACACCACCGGGATGGGGTGTCCAAGCTTGGTCCGGGCACTGAGGCTGCCCAAAGCAAAGACAACCTGATGCACGTGAACAGAGTATATTTTACCTGCTTTACAGTCAAAACCTTTAAGAGAGTGAAATCAAACACGGCTCTAAATAACAGCACAACCCACCCCATTCTCTTTGGATTTATGAAACAACTTGGACATCTTAAGAGGCATAAAAAACCCATAAATCTATTTTCAGCAAGTTATTTAAGCAGTTAAGTTCTACACTGATATCCCATGGAAAACAACTATTTTCCAGAGCTTTTCCAGAGCTCTTTTCCACCCTGTACTGGTGCGGAGGGTTATTCCTCCCCAGGATATGGACCTTACACTTGCCCATGTTGAACTTCAGGCGGTTCCTCTCCGCCAAACTTTCCAGCCTGTCCAGATTTTGCGGAATGGCAGCACAGCCTTCTGGTGTGTCAGCCACTCCTCCCAGTTCTGTATCATCAGCAAACTGGCTGAGGGTCCACTCCATTCCTTCATCCAGATTGTTGATGAGTATGTTGAACGAGACAGTACCTAGTCTAGACTCTTGAACCCTGGTTGAAAAATGCATCTGTTTCTAAACCCAGCCAATCCAAGTCCCTCCCCAAACCCAAAACTCAACCACCCAAAATACAATCGCTTTGCCTTTTAAATATGGAGAGACTTTCATACTGACATGGTGTCCCATCACAGTTACACTGTCACCAGATGAGTATGAGAGGATCCTCAAGCAGATACAAGAGTATTTGGACAACAGAGAGATATGTCAAGGAATAGAAAAATTAGTAATATATTTGAGAGGGCAAAAGAAATAAGAAAAGCTAATTCAAAAAAAAAGTACAAAAAATATCCTTAGGGTATCACCAAACCAGAGTTACTTCATTAAATTGGATTACTAAGCCTCAATATTTGAATTTATCCCAAGAAGACTAACATACAAATTTTAAAAAAGCAATTATAGCCATATAAATTATGAAAAAATATAAAATACACAGCAAATCTGAGTTTGCTTGAAAATTTCCATGCAATAACCCTAACAAGTTTCAAATGTAACAATAAGAGGTTCTGGAGATGATTAAGGAAGACACGTTCTGCTTATGAAATATTTTGTACATTAAACTTAATATATTTGAGTCAGATTCCCTAACCCTCTGAAACTATGGGCAACAGGCTAATGAAAGAGAATCACAACGTTTGGACTTCGGAGTACTAGGACAAAAATAAATAGCTACTGCCAAGAAGAAATCAGTTTTTCTGACAGAAACATCCTGAGGAGTGGAAGATGGCTTAAGTGGGGATTTTACCTGACAAAAGGGGTAGTAGCTATAGAGAGAAGCTTCTCTCTGGCTACCTGAGGAAAAGGGTACCTTGTGTGACAGAGAGAAAGGGTAAAGGTGGCAGGCACTGTGGGGAAAGATTCCTTTCTTTCTGGAGGAGAAGTTACCAACAAGGAGAGCAGAAGGAGAAGCAAGAATCTTACAGGCATCTGACTTCGGCTCAGCAGATCCTCCAGAAGAGAGAAGAACCTGAGATGGGAAGGCGCTCATGACAACGACTGGTTTTGTCCAGGTTGGGTTTTCCCTTTTTTGATTTTTTTTTTTTTTTTTTTAAGCTGAAGTACAGGGTTTGGAGAAAATTTTTCTTAGTATGATCTACATATGTGTCCTCTTTGAGAAACTGCCTGGAGAACATGACTCTACTCCAGTTTACATCAGATGCACCATCCCTCACCTTTAGAGAAGGAGCAATTTCTGAAACTCTCCTCAGGAATGCATTTAGGTTTAGGTTCTACAGTTAAGCAGCACTTAAGTTTCAAATCAGAGGCGTTTTTCAACCTCCAGACTATTTAATTTCTCTTATATTGCTAAAAGGCCTAAGATATGGATGAGATCTAGCCTATGAGTAGCTTCGTAAGAGATTTTTTTTGTACCAGACAGCAAGCAGCTTCTAACTATTAAATAGTATTAACTGCTGCAGCTCCACAGGTTCATCTCAGGATTAGGGCTGGCAGAATCCCAGAACGGTAGGGGATGGCAGGGACTTCTGGAGATCATCTCATCCAACCCCCTGCTCCAGCAGGGTCACCCAGAGCAGGCTGCAGGGACGCTGATACAATCCACCTGATGCCCAAAGGCAGATGGACCAGGGAGAGACAAGGGGCTGACCAACGTGTTCTCCGTGCAGAGAGCACAAGGAAATCTGTAATGGACTCATCAGTGGTGCTACCACAGGGTGTGGAGAACCAGGAGGAACCCGCCGCAGCGCTGCCGTTCAGGGCGCCAAGGGGAGGCTGCGATACGCAGAGGATCCCGGGGCAGACGTAGGGACATTCCTGAGGAAAACACTTCGACCTTCCAGTCCAGCTGCAGAAAACCACTGGAGGTCTTCTCAGGTAGGGAACTGCCTCTTCTTAACGTGCTAGCTCTAGAGCAAGACACGGTTTTCAACATGATTTTATTTGATGTACTGTTATAAAGCAGCTTCCTCATGTGAGGAATAGCTGGGAGGTTGTTTTGGTTTTTAGCTGGGTTTTTGTTTTGTTTTGTTTCGTTTTTGTTTTGTTTTTTTAATGGGCTATCTATTCCACTGTACAGCCGGGAGGAGAGGGAGGAGGCAGAGGGAGTTTGCAGAGAAAAAAAGCACTCTAAATAATCCCAATAGGAGAAATTAAAAATATTATAAAATAAATATTCCTAACAAGAAATTAAGCATTCTTAAAAGGAACTTTTGAAACTTGAAGGAAAAAAGGGTCAGCTATAATAACTAATTTATTCATCAATAAGAATTTACAACCATCGCAGCTGACCCTTTAGCAACTACAAAAACGCCCTGACGGTGCCGTCTTGTGACTTCCACAGTATTTTGCAACAAAGTATTACACAAAAGAGTGATTTTTAATGATATTTTTTTCTATCATTCAAAAAAACTTTCTTTTCTTCATTCAATTCCTGAAATCCTAAAGACCTCTCTATCC
>VWZK01010829.1:32656-53184 GCA_013396935.1 Baryphthengus martii | reverse complement strand
CTGGGATTCTATGAGATAACCCAAGCAAGAGTTCAGTGAGGCTGGTGCTCGGTGAAAGACAACCATCTTCTGCCAAGGCTGAACCCGTGCACGTACCAGGTCATCCAAGAACAGCAGACATTGGGTTGCTCCCTTGCACGAGCAGAACTTTTTTCCCTATTACACAGGATTATTCTGCAGCTTCAGGCTCTCTTAAAACCAGAGGTGGGTGATTTGCAGCAGCAGTGGGAGCACCACGGGTGTGTTTCAAGAAAGCCATCGTGCCCTTCACTCCCCCACCAGCGCGAGGCCTCGTCAGCACTCGAGTAATGCGCTTCTAATCACTTGTGATTCATAACCAAAGCAAATCAAGCCACGGGACAGCTTCGGCTCGCAAGGATCCAAGGCAGTGTTTTTCTGCAGAACCGCTGGAGGCAGTTCTGTGGAAGCTATAAACCACAACGTGGCTGGGGTGGGGAGCAGGTCCCATCCCTTTTCCTTCGGTGGTTCCACGGCCCCACCAGGAACAGCCCGGGTAAGCAAGTGACTCGCAGGGCTCTTCACCAAAAACTGCCTTGGATGCAAGGCCCACATGGATCAAGATGAGATAGACAAAGTCTTAGAGATTTACTGGTGGCTACAAAGCAGATAATTTGAAAGGTGGTGGAGACTGAGACAGCGGAGGAGAAAGAAGCAGCATAAACGTCAGTCTTGTTCTTTCTTAGTACCCAAAATATCGTTGGAAACAGCGCGTTGGGGTCAGAGGGACCCTGGTTCTGAATCAGCTCTTATGTTCTTAAAAAAGTTCAGCTCCTTCTCATCTCGGGCAGGCAGGGCTATAAAAAGGTGCAGGCTGGAGGAGCTTGGCACTTAGCCCACGGAGGAGAAAAGAAACAGGGACGGGGTTGGATTTGGGGCAGAACGGACTAAACCAGCAGAAGCAGTCTAGGAATGATGGATTAAAAAAACAAAATAATGGAGCTGTAGGAAAAACCGAAAAGGAGACAAGAGGAAAAAAAAAACCCACAATGCAGAAACTACCAAGGGCTGAGGAGCTGGGCAGGAAATGGCTGCTGGGTGGAGCTGTGTGTAATGTAACGTCCCTACAATTTCAGGGTAAGATCGGAAGAGAAACAGGCCTCAGAAGGTGGGTGGTAAAGCTGCAGCCAGTGACTTCATATTTTAAATATTTAAACATTACAAGGACTTGAAGGTGTACTTTGCTCTTACAGAAAGCTATCATTTCATGCTTTTAACTTTCTGCAGGCACAGGCCCTCTCATTCTTTTCTTACGGAACCGTACAGTGAGTAAACATGTTTAGTGCTGGGAGCCCAGGCAGCTCTGGGAGCCACTGACAAATCCACCTGGGCCGGGAACCACCCCAGGAGAGCTCCTCTTCTCAACCAGGGTTTGCTCTGCTCTATTCAATTCATTTAAGGTACTTTCCCTACCAGGCCTTCTGTGCTCCGGCAAGAGAAGCGTTTCCTTTTGCCCAGACTGCCTTTCTTCACTTCCTTAACCTTGAACTGCCTCCTTTTGTTTGGAGGCTTCAGATCCCTCCATGGCTTTGCTTTTCATGCAGCATTTCAGCCCTTTCTGTGAGAGGTTCAGGAGTTGGTCTAAAACCCAGGATGATGGGGGTTGGAAGGGCCCTCTGGAGCTCCTCTGGTGCCACCCCCCTGCTCCAGCAGGGTCACCCAGAGCAGGGGGCCCAGCAGCGCAGGGTCCAGGCGCCTTTGCAATCTCTCCGGACAAGGAGACTCCCCAAGCTCTCTGGGCAGCCTGGGCCAGGCTCCAACCCCCTCCCACCAAACAAGTTGCTCCTCCCGTTCCCAGGGAACCTCCTGGCTTCCAGTTGGTGCCCGGTGCCCCTCGTCCTGGCGCTGGGCACCACTGAGCAGAGTCTGGCCCCAGCCTCTTGCCCCCCGGGGGCCCTTGAGCTCTTGCTCAGCCTTGCTCAGCTCCCCTCTGGGGCTGCTCTGCTCCAGCTGAACAGCCCCAGGGCTCTCAGCCTTTCCTCACAGCAGAGATGTTCCAGTCCCTTCAGCATCCTCACAGCCTCCCCTGGACTTTCTCTGGTATCTCCCTGTCTCTCTGGAACTGGGGAGCCCAGCACTGGCCCCAGTACTCCAGAGGTGGCTTCACTAGAGCAGGGTAGAGAGGGAGGAGAACCTCCGTCTCCCCGCTGCCCACGCTCTTCTTGGTAGGTATGGTTGGTACCTGTGCCTGATCTAATCTTGCAATCACAGAACACAACAGAAAACCACACCAGTGTTTCTCAGTCCTCTGGGCACCCCTGTGTGTTTAGAATATACCTCATGATGCTTCCTACTGAAGCCCTCCACTCTCTCCTGCTGGTGGGAAAACTTTAGGGTAGTATCAGCTCTCAAATAATTTAGTTCAAGTCTTAGAGGACAATTTCGAGTTTGAGATCCCTTCCATTTTCCTAACCTGGACACTTCAGCTTGGTCTGCACAGGGATGGCGGTGAGATCCAGTCAGACCTCAGGCTAGAAGCCAGAGACTCTTTATGGGGATGAGTCTCGGATGTTATTTGGCCACAGAGGTTTTAGAGGCAATAGCAGATAAGGAACAGAACGAAGAGAGATCTGCAAGCAGAAGAAACAACCTTGAAACTCCGACAAAACAATACCAGGTGAAGGATTAAGAAAGCAGGGAAGACGTAGTTACTGCAGTAGACAAGGAACTGCTGCCTCCAGGGATCATTTTAGGGAGGCTGGCAGGGAAAGGCAGCCGCTCAGGGGCCAAGGAAGACGTAGGAACCAGCCCGATGAAAAAGGGAGGAGAGCTCTGACATGAGCCTCTCATCTCTTTCCACAGGAGAAGTATAAATACACCTGAATCCTGCTTTCAAATTTGAAACTCCGAGTAATAACGAAGTTGTATTAAAAGCACGAGAGCCATTTCCAGTGATTACCCCAAACAAACCGCCCACCCACGTGCCAAATACATCTCATGGGGCAAGGGGAAAATAACAGCTCTCTAGAAAGGACTTAGAGTCTGCAGAGGAAAGAAAGTCTGCTAGATGTGACCACAGGAAACCCATCATTAAAACTCACTCAGCTCCACCAGCGGCGGTTATTCACGTTCAAGAGAACATTCTTGGACAGTTAGTACCGAGATTAATCTGTCTCTTCCAAAGATTATCCCCCGAGCAAATCTTTACAGAAAGAAAAGCGATTCAGGTTCGGGAGCAACCTCAAACCTGCCCTCTTACGTGTACGAATTAGTATTGCAACAGACTCCGAAGCGCGGGAGGCTCGATGCAAGGAGATAAATCGCTACTAAAATCCACCTGAATGGCAAAAATGGAGTGGGAGGGAACATCAATCAGCTGCAAGGACAAGCAGCAAGACAAATCATTACACATGTAAACCTGGCTCCGGAAACCCGCCCCTCGATACAACCATCAGGGTTGTTGGGTCAACGATATTGGATATTAGGAAGCGTTTCCTGACGGAAAGGGGGATGAAACACTGGGATGAACTGTCCAGGGAAGTGGTGGAGTCGCCATCCCTGGAGGTGTTGAAGGAAAGATTGGAGGTGGCACTTAGTGCCGTGGTCTGGTTGATGTCGGGGTGTTAGGTCATAGGCTGGGCTTGGTGATCTCAGAGGGCTAGTCCAGCCTCGAGAATTCTGGGATTCTGTGACATCACACAGCTCAATGCTTCGCCTCTTTCGGAGAGCGCTTTCTGTTCCCAACTGGTGATCCAGCACAAGTTAAAACACCGCCTCATTTTCCTGATCTAAAGCCTCACTGGGAAGGGGCTGTGATGCCCACCAGGCCCCGCTCTGGTGTGGTCAAGAAACATTTTTGCTCCCAGTCAGCGTTTCAGCCTCGGTTCTTTGTCCTTAACTGCTGAGCTTTGAAGCTGACCCCTCCAAAAACCAGTTAGGACCAAAGCAGCTCCTCGAGCTCCCTGCTTCCAAAGTACAAAGTGTAAAGTCCCACGAATCTTAACAGTGATTTGGGAAGGACTTTGAGTAGGGGCCACACGGTAGTTAACACTTTGTAGTACTCTGGGTGGTGGTGTCCAGACAGTTTAAGGGACTCAGGAACATAACAGAATTAAAAAAAAAAAAAGAGAAAAGTCACCCACAGGACTGAAATGGCTCACTGGAAAACCTTGCATCTACAACAGGCTCCTCTCACCGAGCAAGATACAGAAGCAGTTAGAAAAACCTTTTGACGTGCGCGGGGGAGGGAAATCAGCTTAATTGTAACTTCGTGCAACAGGCTTTTTGCGGTCTCTCTGATGCCAAAGACTTAACATACTCTGGGTTCTCAGGGAGAAAACCTGAAACCACCCAGACGGCTTTGGAGAAGAGCTTTCAAGTGAAGATGCAGGTGCTGAACGCTCCCAGCCCTGCCGCGTTCCTCCTCCAGCTCACCCACGGCCTTTGGTTCCCTGCTCCATTTTCTCCCCCTGCCTCCCAAGTCACCTTTGAGCTGCCTGAGTTTCAATGGTTTAAGGAAAAGGACGTGGTCAGCAGAAAGTGTGTCATGGAAGAACAGTAATTCAGGGCAGGAAAGGAAAAAAAGGCAGCCTGGAGTATTCAAGAAATGCTTTTCCTATCATGCTGGGTGGGGAAGCACTCTCCATCTGACTCAGGGAAATGAAATTAATCCTAAACCGGTCAATTTATTGTAAATACCAAGCTCAAAGCTCAGGTGAAAGGAGGAAAAGGTCCATTTCCCAATCGAGTGGTGACATCTGCAGGGAGAAGATTTCACTGCGTGTTCGGCAGCTCCCGAAGGGACTGGGAAAGGAACTGGAAAGCTCTGCCTGAGCTGGCTCTGGAGCCCCTCATTCCACACTCTGGAGTCCCTTGTGCGTGATCCAGCACGGGAGGACGGCAAGAAGAAAGCTCCTGGAAGTAACCGCTCCACAAACACAGAAGAAAAGGTGGCGGAGAAAAGGGAGAAGCCTGAGCCTTTTCCAAACGGCGCTGGAAGGGGCTCTGCCTTCCCAAGAGCTCTCCTGCAGCAGCTCCTGCTGCCTGGCCACCCCTCACACCGTTGGAAGAACTAATTATTTAGCACAGGAGCATCAGTGGGATGCAAATCACGCTCAGCCACCTCTGGGATCAGAGTGCAGGAGAACCCAGGCCCCCAGCAGCGAGTACATCCCTTTATACCTTTCCTAACAAATCTTGATCTGCCTTCTCCAGACTCAAGGGCTTGATTCCCACTTTTTTTAATTTTTTTTTTTTTTAAAGCCTTTCTCTCAACTGTCACACCTCAACCACAGAGGTGGGGAGAAAAAGACATCAGAGAATCCAAGCACAAGCCAACTCGGTAAGAAACCAGGCTGTGTTCCTGGCTGTCCTGGCGACTGCTGCCTAAAACAGGCAGGAAACTTCAGCCAAGGTTGTTCCCGCTCCCCCACAGAAGGTGGGGCCCACCTGGATTTGCAATTCTAACCTGCTTTGTTGGCCTTGTGCCTTTTTTGTTGTTGTAAAGTCTGCGTTTTCGTTGCCTTCGCCAAAATAAGGATCAAGAATAAAAGGGAGCAGTGAACCATCCAAATGGGGTAAGGGTGGTGCTTGGAGCACGGAGCCGGTACGATCGTGATTGCACAGATGGACTTCATACTCCTCTTCAGGGTCAAAATGCTTCTTTAGCTTGTTGACAAACACGAGGTCCTGCTCAAGGGACAAAGAAAATACCTTGTCCACCTGAGATCCAGCCAAACACTGGACAGGTAGGTCTGAAATAACNTGGAGCTGTGGTGCTGAGGGACAGGGCTCAGGGGGGCCCTGGCAGGGGTGGGTCAGTGGCTGGACTCCAAGATCTGAAAGGTCTCTGCCAACCCAAAGGATTCTATGATTATAATCTGTGCCTTTTTCTTCCCTGTTAAGATTCCTGGGAGGGCCTCTGTCCTCACTTTAATTTCTGAGAAGACTTCAAAGTAACCCCAAATCAAACTGCCTGAGGAGATCCAGCACCGGGAAGTCAAAGCCTGTGATCAAACCTCCCTTCCTGTCCATTGGCAGGTAAAGTGGAAGGTTTGGCCAGATAATTACTCACAATTATGTCAGTACCTTTAATAAGGTCCTTCCCCTCTCGCCAGGATGTGGTAACTGTGGGACCACCAAGGCCATGTCACCTCAGATACACACATTTGTTGGGTGGGGAGAAACTGCCGAAGGATTTACATTTCTCCCAGCTGAGGGATGAGGGGGCCCAGCTGAAACAACAAAGCTGCAAATTTTAAACTGTTTAAAAGACCGAGGTACGTATTTAGAGCTGGGAATCCTCCAAGAACCGGCAGCTGCTTTCCAGGCACCGCTGAAACTTGCTCTGTGGAAAGCAGAAAAACTGGGAAGCGAGGAAGACGCGCAGCGAGGAGGAGAAACTCAAAGACCGTTTCAAATCCTAATATCCTCATCTTCCAGAGCAGCTCCGATGCCAACACGGCTGCTCAGCCCCCACGAGCAGAACTGGGAAACTGAAAGAAGAATTCGGTGTATTCTGAATGTTTACGTCTCTCAACTCAAAAAGCAGCCAAATGTTGCCTGGATAAAAGGAAGATGAGGAGTCAAATTCCATTAGCTGCCCTGGGAATTGTCCATATAGAGCTTAATTAAGCACTGTCTAATCAATCAAATGATTGACACTGGGGCCAAAGGCTTTTCCCTCGGTAACTGCTTCACCTTAGCAGCCTCAGCACCATCACCAGCTCTTTCCTCCCCACTTACAAATGATTTTCTAGAGAAATTTCCACAGAATCATTTTGTTTCACTCATCCCACTGCTTCCCAGTGTTTGTTCATCTCTCACTATCACGGTCCTTACTGGGAAGAGCTCTTCCTTCCACATATTCTTGTCTGAGCTTCCTTTTCGCTGCTTTTCTTTCTCAGGCCGTTTCGAAACTTTCCTTGAAGTTTCCTCACTGCAGTGGATTTGATGCTCTCCAGAAACCCCACGTTTCCTGCTTTTTCTTCGGAGCAATACCCCAGATGACAGAAGATTTAATGCCGATGCAGAAATTAAAGCATAAAATACACCAGCAGATCTGACAGGAAAGGAAGAGAAGGGGAGAAAAGGGAAAAAAACCACAGAGAGAAGGCAACAAATTGCCTCAGCCAACTGATAGCAGAGGTAGAAAACAAGCGTTAACGGTAGGGATGGAATTTTTCCAGTATCCAAAGAGGAAATCCTTGCAAGTCGGTCGAGATGGGAACTTTCTGTGGATGTCAGATTGTTTGGCACTTGAAATGAATCCATTGTACAAAGGGGTCTAGGGTAAAATCCTGGAATACTATGGAAAAATCTGTGAATTTCCTGGGAATTTCCCCAGCTGTTTCAGTGAGGTCATATTTTTAGCCTTACCAATGTTTTAAAACAAAAGTGTTGCTGAGAAGCCCAACAAGAAAGGATTTGCAACTCAGGAGATCAAACAGTAATGACAACTTCTTGGTGCAACCAAGGTCTGTAAGAAATTGGGAGGTCTAGATCCATCTGAGGTTGATAGAATCAAAAGGGTTTGGGTTGGAAGGGACCTTAAATACCCAGTTCCAACCCCCTGCCATGGCAGGGACACCTCCCACTAGAGCAGGTTTCTCAAAGCCTCATCCAGCCTGGGCTTCAACACTTCCAGGGATGGAGTATCCACAGCTTCCCTGCACAACTTGTTCCAGTGTCTCACCACCCTCAAAGTGAAGAATTTCTTCCTAATTTCTAATCTAAATCTCCCTCTTTTGGTTTAAGGCCATCCCTCCTTGTCCTGTCCCAACAGGCCCTGCTCCAAAGTCTGGCCCCATCTCTCTGACAGGACCCTGAAAGGCCCCCAGAAGGTCTCCCTGGAGCCTTCTCTTCTGCAGGCTGCACAAGCCCAAGAGTCCCAGCCTGGCCTCCCAGCAGAGGGTTCCAGCCCTCCCAGCATCGCTGGGGCTCCTCTGGCCCCGCTCCAACAGCTCCCTGTCTCTCCTGGGCCGAGGCCTCCCGAGCTGGAGCCAGCCCTGCAGGGGGGGTGTCCCCAGAGCCCTGGGAGCAGAGGGGCAGGATCCCCCCCTGGCCCTGCTGCCCACGCTGCTGGGGATGAGCCCAGGATAGTTTATAACTCTCAAATCTAAACTCCATCACCGGCACAACTTCCTACAACTGCCAAAAGGTACCACTCCCATAGTTACCATCTCACAGGAGATATCAATAAATACAGATTAAAATCCATTACCCTGCATTGTTCTTCTCCAAGCCTCCAGTAACTATGTGCCCCTATTTAGGAACCATGGATAAAATGATGTTAATAAATTCCTTTAATTAGTTTTTGTTCATTATCTTTCTGTAGGAAGATTCATGGGTTATCTGCAGCCACTCGGCTCAATAAAATGTTCTATTTCTCCAGACTTTTAATACAGCTTAGCAGAGTCCCATCTTCTAGATCACGCAAAAATGGAGTCAATCTTTCTTTTCAGGCAGTAAAACTCGACCTGCAGCTTACCCTGAGAACTTTTAAAAAGTTATCGGTGAAACAAACCCCCTGACCTTTAATAAGTTAAATCATTCTGCATTTCTTTGGTGCTATTGGCTAAAAAACCACTGTTTCTGTGAAGTGGAAGAGGAAAAGAGCTTGACAGATTTATTACTACTCGAGAGCTGATGGGGGACTTTAGTGCAGGACATCAGCCTTGACATTTCTAAGGCGTTTGCTCACGTACTTCTGCATGTAAACGGTTCCCGAAAACCGAGCCCAGAGGAAGACGAAATGTTTTCAGATCTTCACGGGTTGGGTTTCCCTTGGCAGAACTTGAAAAAATGAAACCAAAAGAAATAAAGCAAAAGCTTCATAATACGACAGAAAGTGAAAGCCTGGGCATCAGCTATGGCATCAAGTGTGACTTTGGAGCTTTTAGCTCAGTAGGAACAATGAGAATAAAGGAAGGAGCTGTGGCATTTGAAAAGCTTGAGCCAACAGTAGAAGCTGAAGATCACTGGATGCCAGCCTGGTGAGAGTTGGAAGGGACCTCTGGAGCTCATCTGGTGTCCCCACCCTGCTCCAGCAGGGTCACCCAGAGCAGGGGGCCCAGCAGCGCAGGGTCCAGGTGGGTTTGGAGTCTCTCCAGAGAAGGAGACTCCACCACCTCTCTGGGCAGCCTGGGCCAGGCTCCAGCACCCTCACACCAAACAAGTTTCTCCTCCTGTTGAGGTGGAACCTCCTGGGTTCCAGTTTGCACCCATTGCCCGTCATCCTATCCCAGAGCACCCCAGACAAGAGCCTGGCCCCTTCCACTTGACCCCCACCCTGCAGAGATTTGGCACCAGGAATCAGCTCCCCTCTCAGGCTTCTCTTCTCCAGCCTCAACAGCCCCAGGGCTCTCAGCCTTTCCTCACAGCAGAGATGTTCCAGTCCCTTCAGCATCCTCACAGCCTCTGCTGGACTCTCTCCAGTATTTCCCTGTCCCTCTGGAACTGGGGAGCCCAGCACTGGACACAATACTCCAGGTGTGGTCTTGGGCAGAGTAGAGGGAAGAAGAACCTCCCTTGTCTTGCTGGAGAGATGGATCAATCCCACCTTCCAGATGGATCCCTGCCAGCTTTCCAGGGCACCCTGAGACAGCTCCAGCAGGCTCACTGAGAAGAGGGTGAAGTTTGCTGGCTGCCATTGCAGACCTGCACCAGGAAGTAATCTTTATATTTTCCATCTCTTTGATTAGACAAGAAAAAACCCCACACTTATCCAGAATCTGATTTTCCAATTCTTTTCCATCTGAGATCTTGAAACAAAATTGGGAGGTCAAACCATTTCAAGGGGTTAAGGGCAAGATAACTTTGGTAGGACTTGGATCTCACGCTTCAGCGTGTGTCAAAATCTTGTTGTTTTGACAAAAATAAGTGTTGGGAACAGACACGGCCTTTCCCAACAGCTCAACTCTGCTGCCTGTTTGGGTGTGTTCCTGCTGTAACACTTGCCCTGACTTCAGCAAGTACCCAGGATAACACTGCACATTTCTTTGGCAAACCCCTACAAAAATAATTTTTACCCCTCCAAATGAATGCCTTTATTCCTCTCTGTACCTTCCAGCCTCCGCTGGAGAATCCAGCTTTTTCAAAGTGTAGGTGTTAACAGAGTGCATCACTTTGGAAAGAAGATTTTAACAATAGCAGAAGAGTGATACCAATCTCAGCTGCAAGTGCTTTGGATAAAGAGCTTCCGGTTTGATTGGGGGTTTTTGCTTTGTTTTGGTTTTAATTAATCATAGACTCATTTTGGTTGGAAAACATCTTTCCAAACATTGAGCCCCGGAGTTGCTCCATCCCTGCCAGGGCCCCCCTGAGCCCTGTCCCTCAGCACCACATCTCCACGCCTTGGAAACCCCTCCAGGGATCAGGGGGACTCCAGCCCTGCCCTGGGCAGCCTGGCACACGCCTGGACAACCCCCAAGGGCCTTGGGGAAATTCTTCCTCAGCTCCAACCTCAACCTCCCCTGGGGCAGCTAAAGGACATTTCCTCTTGTCCTGGTGCTTGTTCCTTGGGAGCAGAGCCCAACCCACCCTGGCTCCAAGCTCCTGAATGTCAGGGAGTTGTGGAGAGCCAGAAGGTCTCCCCTGAGCCTCCTTTGCTCCAGGCTGCACAAGCCCAGCTCCCTCAGCCGCTCCTCCCCACACTCCTGCTCCACACCCTTCCCCAGCTCCACTGCCCTTCTCTGGCCACACTCCAGCCCCTCCAGCTCCTTCTGGGAGGCAATTCCCAAAAGTGAGCCCAGGATTCCAGGGGCGGCCTCCCCAGTGCCCAGAGCAGGGGGACGATCCCTGCCCTGGCCCTGCTGCCCCCCCAGTGCTGCCCCAGCCAGGATGCTGGGGGCTTCTTGGCCCCCTGGGCACTCTCGGGCTCATCTCCAGCTGGATGTTGGAACAACTCCAGGGCATTTCCCACCGGGCCCTTTCTGGCCACTCTGCCCCGGCCTGGAGCGGTGCCAGGGGTTGGGGTGACCCAAGGGCAGGGCTTGACACTTGGATGAAGAGCTAGTGCAACTACTCACAAGTTAAGAAACAGGGAAGGGTGAGGTCTCCTCTACATCACATGGAATCATGTCATTGCTGTGGGCTCATCACAGAATGGGGGGTGTTGGAACAGACCTGTGGAGATGATCGAGTCCAACCCCCCTGCCAGAGCAGGATCACCCAGGGCAGGCCACCCAGCAACAGATCCAGCGGGGGTTGGAAAGTCTCTGGAGAAGGAGACTCCACCACCTCTCTGGGCAGCCTGGGCCAGTGTCATACCAACCTTTGCAAGCTACTTCAGCCTGCAGCAAGACCAGTCAGAAGAGATAGTGTTAAGAACATCCTCACTTATAGAAGAGATGCTCCCAGCACACACAAAGATCACTTCTCTGGGTGCAAAAGCACCAAAGGGCTCATTCTTATCATTAAGGGACCATGTTCCCAGCAGAGACGCTCTCCTTATCTTGTGACTCGCAGGACTGATGTTGGCTTGGCAGAAATACGAATATATATATAAAAAAATAAATATGAAAAATAAAAGTAAAATAAAAAAGAAAAGTAATAACAAAAAATCTTCATGTACTGCCACTTATCTGAAGAGAGTGTTCTGGAAGGCATCGGCAACGAGCTTGCTCTGAAAATATTACCTGAAGGAGTAATAACTGGGCTTAAGTGACAGGATATTGAGGAGAACGATTTGTGAGTGAAGATAATTATTTGGGAAGTGCAGCACGACTTCCATTTGACACACCAATAACAAGTTTTACCCACTTGTGTGGGTGTTTTAACACATTTCACACATCCCAACAACAAAAAAAAAACCAAAAGACCAAACCAGGAACTATTTCCAGAGTGGAGCAGCTGAGTGGTCAGGGGTGCTCCCATCTTTTGTCCCTTGCAGGAAAACACCAGGTAGAAGATGGTTCGTCCTGCACCAGTTGTTAACAGGCGTCCAGTGAGTTAATAAGTGGCCAGTAAGGTCAGAATTTCATTCCAGTTTGCCTGATTTTAATAAATGACATTTTAACAAACCCTCTGCCACTCAATGTTTATAACCACTTGAAGGGTGAGGGGCAAGGGGCCGGGGCCAGACTCTGCTCAGGGGTGCCCAGCGCCAGGACGAGGGGCACCGGGCACCGACTGGAAGCCAGGAGGTTCCCTGGGAGCGGGAGGAGCAACTTGTTTGGTGGGAGGGGGTTGGAGCCTGGCCCAGGCTGCCCAGAGAGCTTGGGGAGTCTCCTTGTCTGGAGAGATTGCAAAGGCGCCTGGACCCTGCGCTGCTGGGCCCCCTGCTCTGGGTGACCCTGCTGGAGCAGGGGGGTGGCACCAGAGGAGCTCCAGAGGGACCTTCCAACCCCCACCACGCTGGGATTCTGTGAAAGCGTAGAGAAAGATCACCTTAAAATGATACTATTGCACACTGAAAACCAGTTTAGAGAGGAAGACAATCCAGCATCACAAGATCACCACCCTCAGTGTCAACAGTTTTAGGGATCCTTTGTTCCTCGCCCTGTCCCGGTTGTTGAAACATCTCGGAGCTCTTGTGCTGAGAACAGCAGAGGAGAAGCACAAGTAACAAAGCAGACAAGGAAGAGTTTTACCCCTTAAAAACCCCAAACTCTTATTTTGATTTTTATAGGTGATTGCCAAATCATCACCGTTCTGCAGCGACTTCAGGCCAAAGGATGGTCACCCCATTCCGGATACTACGGCCGGTGCAGCTTTGCTGGTCTCCTGTGAGGTGTGTGTTGGAAGGACAACCCACTGAAGTGGTTGGGGAGAAACCTTCTGTGCCTGGCAACATCTTCAGCCCCAGACACTGGAATAAAACCCAGTGGGAACAGGAGAGCCTCCAGACATTTTCTGAAAGCTGCACTGTAGCTTCCAATTCCTTTCAAGTGATGCATTTTAATAACCGGCTTCTTCAGGCCAGTAAAGGGTTCCATTTGCAAACTTTGATGTGATAATAGGAGGGACAAGTGGATGTTTGCCCTCTTCATTACTGTTTTAACCAGCCCAAGAAAGTCTGGTGGAAGAGAGGCTTTAATCACCACCCAGATCAAGAGCGAACAAACAGTCATTTCAGAAAAGCCGTAATTAAGGAGAAGAAAGGCAAGGGAGAGCCCTCGCCCATCAAAACCGCTTGGCCTACGCAAGAGGAGCCGTAGAGTCACCGGCCAGCAAACAACCGACTCGAAATGGTACAAATATGCGGAGCAAGTCAACAAAAGCCAAGTGAAGAGTTTACTGCGGATTGTGGAGAATGAGGGGGTGATCGGGGAAGAATTTTAAAAGCCCTTTTAAAAAAAACAAACATATGTAAGCATGTAATTGAGGAAGGGCTTTCACTTCAGATGTCTCCTTAAAACCCATTCACACCCTTAACCGTAGGAGCTTCACCGAGGCCAAGCGCCAGGTCCTGCACTCGGACCACAACAACCCCCTGCAACGCTCCAGGCTTGGGGAAGTGTGGCTGGAAAGCTGCTTGACAGAGGGACCTGGGGGTTCTCATCAACAAGTGGCTGAAGATGAGCCAGCAGAGTGCCCAGGTGGCCAAGAAAGCCAAGGGCATCCTGGCCTGGATGAGGAATAGTGTGTCCAGCAGGAGTAGGGAGGTGATTGTGCCCCTGTACTCGGCACTGGTGAGGCCACAACTGGAGTGTTGTGTCCAGTTTGGGGCACCTCAACACCAAGAGAGATATGGAGGTGCTGGAGCGAGGGCAGAGGAGGCAACGGAGCTGGTGAAGGGGCTGGAGAAGAAATCTCAGGAAGAGCGATTGAAGGAGCTGGGGCTGGTTAGTTTGAAGAAGAGGAGGCCAAGGGGAGGCCTCCTCACTCTCTACAACTACCTGAAAGGACATTGTAGAGAGGTTGGTGCTGGGCTCTTAGTGATAGAACAAGAGGGAATGGCTTCAAACTGCAACAGGGGAGGTTTAGACTGGACAGTAGGGAAAAATTTTTCCCAGAAAAAGGAGTCAGCCATTGGAATAGACTGCCCAGGGAGGTGGTGGAGTCCCCATCCCTGGATGTGTTTAAAGGTCGCTTAGATGTGGTGTTGGGGGATCTGGTTTAAGGGTGAGCTTTGTAGAGTGGGGTTGAGGGTTGGACTTGATGATCCCAGGGGTCTTTTCCAACCTGGATGATTCTATGATTCTCTCATGTGGACAAACCAGCTGCTTTGCTTCTGTTTCTGCTCCAGAAACAAACCTCTTGTTCACAAAGCTCCTGCACAGACTTCACATGACATTTGCCACCAAAAAAAGGGCCATCTTTCTCCCTTCCAGCCAGATGCCTGCAAGCCTAATTCCACAATCCTGTGGCTATAGGGAAAGGTGCTCCAGCTGCTGATTAAGCCTAAAATCTCTTTTTTTTTCATGGGTACAGGTTCAATAGAAAACCAACGACCCAGCTCACCCCGTGGCTGACACCGCTGGAAGGAAAGCGGCGGGAACGGAGCTGGTTCGGGACACCCAGCCCCCACCTTTGGCAGCAAGTTCACAGTTGCACCGTCTGTGAGAAAACACAACCCCAGACTCTGGGCTCTTCTCCAACACCTGCTGCTCTGCCGAGCTCCTTTGTCAGCCTCGTCCGTTGGTCGCAGCAGACAGAAGCTGTCTGTCCTTGTTTTCTCAAGTCAACACCGGACAACCTGCTTCAGGCCACCTTTGGCTCCAGGGCTTGCCGTGAACACCACCCCTTTTCGCCCCACTTGACAACTGAACTTCTTTTCCACCTGACTCCCTCATGGGTCCTACCTAAAAAACATTAAATTTCTTTTAATCCTTCCAGCCAAAAGCAGCCGGTTAATTGGGATTAATCCCATTTGAATAACTACTGAGGAGCGAGAAGGTTACAATGGAATTATTTACAGGAATATGCACAATCTGTGACTCTTCCTTTGCCACTGCAGAGCTCATCTCCCAGCGACAGGCCACCGTCTCCCGTTCACAACACCTTCTTTACTAGGTCTAGGACCCCAAGTGCTGAGCAAGTACCAACAGATCACAGAACAGGCACAACACCGCACGTGAGTCGTAGGGTCGGTGGTTGAAAAGAGCTTGTGGCTCTGCTACTAAAGATACAGATGCTCTAAAAGGGGACCAGGAGGTTTTAGTTCGATGGGTGACTTGACAGCTCCATCTCCATCCTCAGCAGTGCTCCAATGGAGGCTACGAGGAGGATGAAGGGCCTGGAACATCTCTGCTGTGAGGAAAGGCTGAGAGCCCTGGGGCTGTTGAGGCTGGAGAAGAGAAGCCTGAGAGGGGAGCTGATTCCTGGTGCCAAATCTCTGCACGGTGGGGGTCAAGTGGAAGGGGCCAGGCTCTTGTCAGGGGTGCCCTGGGATAGGACAAGGAATAACGGGCACAAACTGGAACCCAGGAGGTTCCACCTCAACAGGAGGAGAAACTTCTTTGGTGTGAGGGTGACAGAGCCTGGCCCAGGCTGCGTAGAGAGGTGGTGGAGTCTCCTTCTCTGCAGACTTTCCAACCCCCCTGGATCTGTTGCTGTGTGTCCTGCCCTTGGTGCTCCTGCTCTGGCAGGGGGGTTGGAGTCAGTCTCCAGAGGTCCCTTCCAACCCCTACCAGTCTATGATTCTATGAACCCTGCTCGATCACCTCACGGTGCTTCTACAGTCTGAAAGCTACTGAATGTTTCTAGATATCAGAGGGAACAGCTGACTCTGGACAAAGATAAAAAAATATCTGCCAGCTCCAGGCTCGCTTGGGGTCAGAGGGGGCCCGTCTCCTCCCAGTGGGGTGCTGGGCAATCCCAGTTGGAGGGAGCTCTACACCAGCTCTTGTAGCTTGGCAAAAGACGCCGGCAAGACGCAGGCCGGGGTCAGATAGCGTGTCTGGGGCAGGAGGGAGGCCTCGCTACTTGATTTACATGTGTTACCTCAGCAGAGATAACTCGCCCCGGAGCTGTTGGCTTCACCTCGATTCACCTTCAGACCAGATAAACTATGAAGTCAGGAACAAGATTACAGAGCAAACAAGCTCCAAAACAAGCTTTCTTTTATCTCTCCCAGAAGCCTACCTGTCACTTTTTTTTTTTTGCCATCTTCTATCTGCCAGAGGCAGGACCATGAAGTTCAGAGACCAGTAATGGTCTGATTCTGGGTCAGAAACCAGCTGGAAACAGCAAAGAACTTCCCAGTAAACCCATCCCTCACTCTGCCTCAGGACTGCTGATTTGATCACAATTTTTAGCTTCCTCTCATAAAATCATAGAATGGAAGGGACCTCTGGAGATCATCGAGTCCAACCCCTTTGCCAGAGCAGGATCACCCAGGGCAGGCCACACAGCAACAGATCCAGGGGGGGTTGGAAAGTCTCCAGAGAAGGAGACTCCACAAACTCTTTAACAGCAGTTCCCTCTCCTGTTCATACCTTGAACCGATTCGCTTTGCCCTACGAGAGCCACAGCGGTATTGCCCGTGGGGGAAAGGGATGATGGAAAATAAGATGTTCAAGAAGTTCCCAGATGGGAGCTCTCCAAGGAAATATTCACCCTTCGGAGCTGCATGAAGTCACTGTCTCCAGCACACTGTCGACTGTCTCCTCCCTTTATAGACACCACTCTGGGATCACACGGACAAGAGGCTGACGACAAATATTCCAGCCAAACCACATCCCTTCACCCCTCTCCCTGGCCATCCCCTCATCTCTTTTTTTGGAAGAGTCAGGAATTCTCTAGCATCACACAAGTGAAACTTGATGCTGCTTAGGAAAGTCAAATTAATACTTCAGAAAAAAAAAAAGCCAAGCCCAAGCAAACAACAAAAACAACCCAACCACCTTCTTGAAACAGATTTGAGACTACTTAGGAATGTTGCCACCATGAGACTACTCAGGAACGTTGCCACCGTGACAGTTTGAGGGTGCAGAAAAAAAAAATAGGCAGGGTCTGCAAGGGGACATGGCTAAAAAAGGGCTATTACCTCGCCCTCAAATATTGCTGGGTGTATTTAGTGCATTCGCGGTGTCTCAGAGGCTTCCAGCCGTCTGCCCCCACAGGCATTGGGCTAAAATCCAAGCTGAGAGGGGGCTGAGGACTCTTCTTCCAGTGTCAGATGATGGGATTGGACACAAAAAGCTTTTTCACAAGTGTGTGTGTGTGTGTGTGTGTTCACACTCAGGAGGTTAAAGCAAATTAACCTGGGGAGGGAAGTGATTTATCAGGAAAATATTTATGTACAGTCACAGAACTTGTTTTGGGAGTAGGGGCTTTTGCTGAAGTGCTCCCTGGAGGCCCAGTTGAATTCAGCCCTCTCCAGTACATAGATTTTTATTTTTTTTTGTTGTTAAAACCAGCCTTGTGAAGTCACCATGAACAAGGGGAAAACCACAGGCTACCCTAGATCAGCCTGTGCAAGGACTGAGCCTGGTTTAAGGACTGAAAGGACTAACTTAAGTCTAGTTTAAGGACTGGTTTAAAGCTCCAGACTTGAAGCCCAGCAGCCAGACCCAAGTATAAGACCCAGATTTTACATATTTGGCTAAAGTGGATGAAAAAGAAAAGCTTTCCAGGATTTTTTGTTTGTTTTTAAACTGTCCTTCCATTCCAATTTGCCACTTCCCCACCAGCTGAAGGGATGAAACAATTTAAATGCTGTTATTAGTGGTTTGCAGCACAGTGGTTGGTGAAAGCAAAGTGAGCAGGTCAGATAATGCCAGTCAGGATTTGGGAGGCTCCAGCTGGATACCAGATCCAGCTTCCAGCCTCCCAGTACAAGAAACATCGACCACTGGAGCATGTCCAGCCAAGGACAAACAAGGACAGGATGAACGAGGAGAGACTGAGGAAAAAGAGAAGGCAAAGGGGGTCTAACTGCTCTCTCTAAGTAGCTAAAAAGGAGGTGGAGAGAAAACTGAGACAGCCCCTCCGTGGACACCCACAGCAGAATGGAAATGGGCAACAGGCACAAGCTGCAGCAAGGAAAAGTCTCATTAGATAGAAGAAAAAAATATATTTTCCCCCCACGATGAGTGTGGTCACACTCCAGAGGGGTAAGAAAATCTCCGTCCTCAAAAGTTTCTGAAGCTACGCGGCCAGTGCTCTGAGCAACCTCGGACTGGAGACCTCCCAGAAGTCATAGAATGACTAGANTTCTCCTCCAGGCAGCTCTCCAGCCGCTCTTCCCCAAGCCTGTAGCGCTGCCGGGGGTCGTTGTGACCAAAGTGCACAACCCAGCGCTTGGCCTTGTTAAACCTCGTCCAATTGACCTCGGCCCATCGCTCCAGCCTGTCCAAATCCCTCTGCAGAGCCTTCCTGCCCTCAAGCAGATTGACACTCCCACTGAGTTTCATGCCATCTGCAAATTTACTGAAAGCACGTTCGATCCCCTCACCCAGGTCATTGATAAAGATATTAAACTTCCACTTAAACCTTTCTAGAATCCTGGGAACAAGCTTCTAGCCAGTGACTCCTGGCAGGGCTCTCCTTACCTCACCAGACCACAGTTGGGTGCGGAGCTGCCAGCATCTCACTTACAAGGGAGGATGAAAGACGGAATACGGACGCAGCCAATTCCCATTAACTCCCTTCCCAGTTTTATCACTGCTTCCCTGGACCTCTCCACGCAGACAAACCTCCCAAAAGGGCACACAACCATCCCAGAAAGGGAGCCAGGGGGTTTCATCACCTCCCTGAATCATTCAAAGCCGTCAATTAGGCGACGCTTTTCAAGCCCAGTAATTAAGGAGCTGCAGTTTGATATTCACAGCGATGCTGCCATGTGTCTCTCTGAAAATATTTAGTTTTAAAAGGCCATTCAAATGTTCTGCCACCCAGGAGGCACAGTGGTTGCTAAAACCAGCCATTAGGAAAAGCAAGCTCATCGATGTTTACCTTAAATCACCTCATAAAAACCATCCAACTCCAGCCCAGGGGGAATTTCACCTGATTTTAAGACAAGGGACTGTCCCAGTCACCACCTTCTCATTCCCATGGCACAGATGAAGCTGGAGGGAGAGCAGGAGCGTGTCTCACCATTCCAACCCAAGCAGCTGCCAGATTGGGACACAAAGAGCTGGAAACCCCCATCTGATCACATCTAGGGGTGAAACCTCTGCCCAAATACAGCACCTGGAAGTAGAAGCTGGGCTGAGGCAACTAGAGCTGCGTTTGTTCAGAAAAGAGGGGTTTCTACATCACCCGCACGCTTGGAGGAGTCATTTCCTAACCTTGAGGGCAACAGAAAACACAATTCTCTGCTGATCGACCTGGGTTTGTGTGGATAGGAGCCAGCAGGAGATGGGATCACGCAGGGGTCAGCTGTTTATAAACACGTCCAGGTATTCTTAGCAAGGTCAACGCAGATAAACTGATCTTCAGCTTAATTTCAGAAGTAACAGTTTCTCACAACACAGGGGCCTTGGGAAAGTCTCCCAAGCTCAACATATCAAAATAACAGTAACAGGCAGCACGTAAAGGGATTAAAAATCAGAGTAAAAGCCGGGGCTGACACCAGAGCTGAGCCACAGGCACCTCTCCCCATTCCCAAGAGAGGTTTGATCTGATGTTACAGCCTGTAATCACCCTGGAGGTTCAGCCAAGCTCTCAGAGAACGCAAAAAACACCCCACCTCCGAATTATTCCCACTCCAAGGAACATCAGCCACCCTCTTCTTCTCCCAGGCTGATGGGGGCTGTAGGCAGCCCACCAGTGAAACCCACAGGAGATGGGGGAAGAGGAAAGTCTTTGCAGGAAAGCCTTGGGGTAGTTCGACACACAGGGGTAGAAATAGGAGCTGTTACCCCCCCTCTTACGAGACAGGAACAGGCAAGGAAACCAGTTATGACCCGAGGAGCACCCCTTCCTCACCCTTAAGGTATAACATGGGGGGCTGGTGGACCCTTTGCCTAGTTCCAGGTTACTCAGGGATGCCCTAAACTCTCGGACACCTCCATAACACCCTCGGGACACCTCTTAAGATAAGAGGAAAAGCTCGACGGGGTTGGGTTGAAGGGTGTCTTTCGTTATAGGCCACAGAGGGAGGCGGCCCCTACAACCTGGGGAGAAGGAAAGAAATATCCATTTTACAGGGTAGGAGGGCAAGAGATTCCCTACAGCCTGCAGGAGAGGAAAACCCCGTACGAGCCAGGAGAGGGATCCGGTACAGCCAGAGGGAGGGAATTTCCCTTCTGAGATGGGAAGGTGATGGTTTCCCCCCCCAGCCTGCCAAGGGTCTCCCTTTACAATCTCGAAGGATGAAAGGTCCCCCAAGGGAAACCGCGACCCACTGACAAGACTCCAACCCCTGAGAGAGAGGACGGGGGAGGGACGGCGGCTCGTACCGGCTGCAGGCGGCGGCCACACCGGGGGTGCTCTCGGTGGGGGGCGAGCGGCTGGCGCGGGCTCCAGCGCTGGCCCGGCTCCTTCTCCGCCGAGGAGGCTGCTGGCTGCCGGGCTCTGCCTCCATGGGGGCGACACGTTCGGCCGGGAAAGGCAAAAAAGGCGGGGACTGTCCCAAGCCGCGGCAGGAAAATGGCGGCGGCGGCGACAGAGGCGGCGGAGAACCGGCGGTTTGAAAATGGCGGCCGTAACGGCGGCGGCCCATCAGCGCGGGGGGGACGGGG
>VWZK01010829.1:22185-32572 GCA_013396935.1 Baryphthengus martii | reverse complement strand
GGCCGGAGGAGGCGGTGCTGTAACACAGCGCCCCCTGGTGCCCGGCGGGCTGGGAGGACCCCGGCTGAGGGGAAACTGAGGCACGGAGCCGTTGGGCACGGTCACCGGCGGCTCCTCCTGCTGTTCTCCCGCCTTCCTGGCGGCCTGTTCTCCTCAGGGAACCACGTAGCCCCGGGGAGGGGTGCAGCTTCCTCATCCCCATCAGACAAAGGCAGAAATCACAGAATCCCAGACTGGTTTATGTGGGAAAGGACTTCTAAAGCTCATCTAGGCCAGCCCCCCTGCAGGGAGCAGGGCCGTCTGCAACTCGAGCAGGTTGCTCAGAGCCCCAGCCAACCTCCCCTGCAATGGGGCCAGGGATGGGGCAGCCACCACCTCTCGGGGCAGCCTGGGCCAGGCTCTCACCGCCCTCACTGTACCACCNGCAGGGCGGTTGCACCAGATGACCTTGCAAGGTCCTTTCCCACCCAAACTATTCTGTGATTCTATGATTAAAAATTTCTTCCTCCTGTCTGATCTATCTATCCATCATCCCTGAGCCACATCCCGGCCCAAAACCACTGTGTAAAAACCATTTGCAGCTGGGTCTTCATTCTGATAGCACTGGAAAAAAAGCAGACACCTTGGCCAGACAGACGTTGGCTATCAAACCCCGGAATCTCTGCCTTGAAAACCCATCAGAAACCCTCACGATTCCTCCTGGCCCGCGCTGGGCCTAGCGGTGCGTTGAGCAAGACACAGGGTGAACGTTTAGACACTCTCAGGTGAGAGTATCAGCTGGGAACACGTCCCACTTGGCTGCGATTTTCATTTTCCTCCGTTTCATCCCTGTGGAAAGTGGCCGTTGCGGAGGGAACGAGGTCTCTCCCCTCAGCTTCGACCATTCTGAGGGTGGGTTATGGTTTATCATTCCTTATAAATTGGAAGCATCTCCTCTGGAGTGGAAATCTGCCTTTCAGACCAGACAGTTTTGGCAGCAAGACCTCCCTTTAAGGGCGCTGGCACCGGCTGCCATGACCTTTTCCGCTTGCTCGCGTTGGTTGCGCTCGCAGGTCCATCTCAACTTCAAGCGTCGCAGTTGGACGAAGTTCTTTGAAGCCCATATAAAAAAAACCAACCCAGATGTGCACGGGGCGTTTCACCGACTCAAAAAAAAAAAATAGAATAAAAAAAAAAAAATGGATTCTTCAGAGACGCTCAAAAGCAGGTCTGGCTTTTCAAGTGGAACCCGCAGCTCCATCCGGAAAAGTCGGTGCCCCTTCGTTCGGCTGAACCCAGCGGGCTGCCAAAAGGGTGCGCGGAACCAGACGCCAGATAAATCTTTGGAAGGTTTCGAAAGAAATTCTGCTTCTGTTTCGAAAGACACCCCTGGGATGGGAGAGGGAGGAAGAACGGCCCTTACACCAGGTTTACTCCCGGCGGAGTTTGCCGGAGGAGTCGGACTCGGCGCTGAGCTTACGCCAAAGCTAAAGGAATTAATTTGGCTGATTTTATTCTGATTTTATTCCAGTGCAGATTGAACAGGCCCGAGCTGGGAAGTGTCTATTTTTTTTTTTGCTCAAACCTAAACGGCGGAGCAAGTTGCGTCGCCTCGCTCAGGGTTTCATTTATCTTGGCTTACGGTTCCTGACGGACACCCAGCACACTTCAGACAGTCAGACACTTCATCTCTACCAGCCAAATTCCCTCACTTCTTCCCAGTCCTACTCCACAGCTCTCTCCTACCTCAGAGACCTCCCCTCTTCAGCTGGACCCAGATTCCTACAATGACCATCCCCAGACTGCTGTGTCCTCCTGGTTTTGAAAAGCTTCCAGGTCTTTCAAGACCTCCTGGGCTTTTTTTTTCGCGTTGTGTTCTGGCTGCAGCTGCCTCCCCCCCCACCTCCCCGAGCGCTGGATCCCCCACCCCAGGCAGTGAGCCATGGACGTAGCAAATGACTTTTCCATCTCATTGGAGAAGGCAGCACAGACGCTGCTGATCTGAGAGATGGTTTTGGCAGCTCTGCTCTGCTGAAAGCCTCGGTGTGCAGGTCATGAGGGCAGAGCACACCTGAGGATGTGGTAACCAGGTGTCTCTCTTGGTCAAGTCAATACCGAAGGTCTCATTAAACCAAGGATGAGGTCACAGATCCCAGAATGACAGAAGTTGGGAGGGCTCTCTGGAGATCACCTGGTGCTCCCGCCCCGCTCCAGCAGGGTCACCCAGAGCAGGGGGCCCAGCAGCGCAGGGTCCAGGCACCTTTGCAATCTCTCCAGACAAGGAGACTCCCCAAGCTCTCTGGGCAGCCTGGGCCAGGCTCCAACCCCCTCCCACCAAACGAGTTACTCCTCCCACTCCCAGGGAACCTCCTGGCTTCCAGTGGGTGCCCGGTGCCCCTCGTCCTGGCGCTGGGCACCCCTGAGCAGAGTCTGGCCCCAGCCTCTTGCCCCGTGGGGGCCCTTGAGCTCTTGCTCAGCCTTGCTCAGCTCCCCTCTGGGGCTGCTCTGCTCCAGCTGAACAGCCCCAGGGCTCTCAGCCTTTCCTGCCCACACAGATGCTCCAGGCCCCTCAGCACCTTCCCAGCCTCCACTGGGATCTCTCCAGTAGCTCCTGGTCTCTCTTGAGCTGGGGAGCCCAGCACTGGCCCCAACACTCCAGATATGTCCTCCCTAGGGCAGAGCAGAGGGGCAGGAGAACCTCCTTTGCCCTGCTACCCACACGCTTCTCAATGCCCCCCAGGAGCCCATTGGCCTCTTGGCCATGAGGGCCCACCGCTGGCTCATGGAGAACTTCTTGTCCCCCAGCACTCCCAAATGTTATTCCACAGAGCTGCTTCCCAGAAGGTCCCCCCTCCCCTGTCCTGGTGCAGGGGGTTATCCCTCCCCAGGGGCAGGACCCTGCACTTGCCCTTGTGGAACTTCACAAGGTTCCCCTCCACCCCACTCTCCAGCCTGTCCAGGTCTTACCGAATGACAGTTCAGCCTTCTGCTGTGTCAGACACCCCTCCCATCCTCTCAGCAATGGGAGAAGAGTCCACCCATCAACAGGTTTGAAGTGGGGATGCTGGGTATCCAGGTGGCAGTTGGTGATGTCACAGACCTACAACACGGCCTTCTTGTCCCCTGTGGAGCCTGAGTGCCCCAGGGTAGGGTGGAAGGTCAGCACAGAGCTGCCTGTGGAAGCTCCCTGTCTTCAAGCTGATTTGCAGAGCTACAGCTTGGATCCAAATGACCGGGAACCCTTGCAGGATCCACCAATCCTATTGCTACAGATGAGAATTCCATCCAAATTAAGATTTTTGAAGACCACACTTCATTTGGCACCAGTCCCTGTTGGATTGAGCTGTGGCCAGACTGGGGAGGGAAACATCCCCTGAAATCTGAACTCGATCAGTTATTGACCTATCACCTCCCCTGCCTCTGACTTCCAGTTACATGTCAGAGAAGGTCTCCATCCATCTTCAAGCAGCAGAAGCGTGATGGAACTCAGGCGGTCTCTGCTCCGCACCCATCGTGCCGCGTCTGCCATTTTGGAAGTCTCACCAAGCAGTGCCCAAATCCTGTACGACTGTGGACACCAGTCTGAATTCCAACAGGTTGGCTGGAGGCCGTAGGAGAAGGAAGGTTGAGTGGCAGGAGAAAGAGAGGAACAGAGCAGGGAGAAGTCGACTGAAAATCAGAGTTGCTGTCGCCCTTCTCTAGAAGGATCTTAAGTCTTTATATTAAAGGAATTTAAATTACAGAGATTTGCCCACAACTGTCCTTGAACTCCCATCTACAGGAGTCTGAACTGATCTGCTGAACAGTGGAAGACAACTCAGAAGAGAGAGAAGAACCTCTTATTGCGGGCCACAGGATTCCTGGTGCAAACATTCCAGGAAAGCCAAGAAGCCTGTCCAGCTCAGGGATCCTTTTTTCATCTCTTGTAATCCTCTTTATTAGATTTCCACTCATTTTTTTGATATTTCTCCAGTGACTCTGGGCTCTGGAGCTGGATGGATGCTCTGGACAGCTGCTCCTCTCGTCTTCTCCCACTAATGAAGGACCAAGAGGAGCTTGTTAATCTGCTTGGTTGTGAAAACGAGGCCTTGTAGTTGTTCCCCGTGCCTGAGGCCGCACAGCGCTGTCCGTCTGCACACCACCTCGTCTGGCAGAGACACAAATGCAGGACCCCTGAGCAGAACCAGGGAAGAGACAAACCCAGACGTTCTGCGAAAACAACCTTCTCATAGTTTCCGTGCCCTGCCGAGAGGCAGCAGCAGCAGCAAAGATTTCATCAGAGGAGACTGCACGAGAAAATCCTTCCTGACGCCGAGGAGATTTCCCTCGTGCGCGTCCCTCCCTCCCTCGCTCTGCCGGACGGCAGCGCCTATCGGACCGGAGACAGCACACCCAAGGGGATCCCCAGCTGCTCATCCAGGCAGCTATGAGGATGAGCATGGGGCAGGAAGAGTACGTGACTCTGCTGCTCTGCAACTGAGTGAGTGTCCTCAGCCAGACACGCCAGCCTCACCCTGTGCCTTCAGAGAATTACAGAATGGTTTGGGTGGAAAGGGACCTTAAAGATCATCTCGTTCCAACCCCCTTGCCATGGGCAGGGACACCTCCCACGACAGCAGGTTGCTCAGGGCGCCGTCCAACCTGATCTTGAACACATCCAGTGATGGAGCATCCACAGCTTCTCTGGGCAACCCGGGCCAGGGTCTCACCACCCTCACAGTGAAGAATTTCTTCCTTACATCTCATCTAATCTAAATCTCCCCTCTTCCAGTTTGAAGTCATTACCCCTCATCCCATCACTACAAGCCCTTGTAAAAAAGTTCCTCCCCAGCTTTGCTGTAGGCCCCCTTCAAGTACTTGAAGGCCCCAAGAAGGGGGCTCTCCCTGGAGCCTTCTCTTCTGCAGGCTGCACAAGCCCAACTCTCCCAGCCTGGCCTCCCAGCAGAGGGTTCCAGCCCTCCCAGCATCGCTGGGGCTCCTCTGGCCCCGCTCCAACAGCTCCCTGTCTCTCCTGGGCCGAGGCCTCCCGAGCTGGAGCCAGCCCTGCAGGGAGGGTCTCCCCAGAGCCTTGGGAGCAGAGTCATCACCAATATCATCCCAATAACTGCTACTTGTGCAGTTTAGGTGCTCACCAGAGCTTGGAATTTTAATAAGCATAAGTGGATTTAGGATGCTATAAAAAGATCCTATCTCCAGGTCAGGCGTTTAGCACTGGTGGGTACAACCAACCTCTTCTGTGATGGCCAGTACAGAAGCTCTACTTTGTGTCAGGCCACATCCTGACTTTATGATCGAGTTCCTGGTGGTGTCAGAGGCTGTTGACACCACTGAGGCTCTTTGCACCTCCAAAGATGGGCTCGGGCAGCCCAGTGCCCATCAAAGACCAGTAATGGCTGAAGATTTTGCCCACAGGGGTCCTGTGGATCTCATGAGCGGTGCACTGAGGGCACAGCCTCTTGAAGATGGGGATAATCCCACTCATGCCACAGCACCTACCTGCTCACAGGCACTGCCAGGGGTTGCAAAACAGTTTCGCTGCATTTTTGGAAGGTTGCGCAAGGTCCTGCAGCTGGGTCGGGCCAATCCCAGGCACGATTCCAAACTGGGTACAGAGATGGTTGAGAGTAGCCCTGAAAAGAAGGACTTGGGGGTGTTGATTGAGGAGAAGCTCAACACAAGTCGGCAGTGAGCTCGTGCAGCCCAGGAGGCCAACCCTATGCTGGGATGGATCCAGAGAAGTGTGGCAGCAGATCAAGAGAGGGGATTCTCCCCCTTTACTCTGCTCCTGTGAGACCCCACCTCGAATACTGTGTCCAGTTCTGGGGTCCCCACCACAAGAGGGACATAGATCTGTTGGAACGAGTCCAGAGGAGGCCACAAAGTTCATCCAGGGGCTGCAGCACCTCTGCTATGAGGATAGGCTGAGGGAGCTGGGATTGTTCAGCCTGGAGAAGAGAAGACTCCGGGGGGACCTTCTAACTGCCTTCCAATAGCTGAAGGGAACCTCCAGGAAGGCTGGAGAGGGACTCTTCCCAAGAGTGCCCAGCGACAGGATGAGGGGAAAAGGTTTTAAGCTGAAGGAGAATTGGTTTAGACTGGACCTTAGGAAGAAGTTCTTCAATACGAGGATGGAATCCATTGCCCAGAGAAGCTGTGGATGCCCCTTCCTTGGAAGTATTCAAGACCAGGCTGGATGAGGCCCTGAGCAACCTGCTCTAGTTGAGAGGTGTCCCTGCCCATGGCAGAGGGTTTGGATGAGATGATCTCTGAGGTCCTTTCCAACAATTCTAGGATTCTATGATGCTGCAGGAGCAGCTTTGAGTTGGCTCCACGCTCTGTCTTCAAGGCCAGAAAAAATTTTGCTCAAACAAGGTTTTTTTTTTTCTTCTCCCCACTCTCAGCAAGCAGTAGAAGAGACTCTGTTGACCTAAACGCTTGGCTTGTTAGGACTATTCCCTTTCGGAAAGATTTTTTTTGGGTTTGGATTAGGCAGGGGATTAGTAACGCGTGCATTAAGGACTCGTGGTTCTCAAACGAGCCGACGTTAATTAGGCGAAGATTAAAGCACGCTTCACTGCCACCGAGCTCTTTCAGGATTCAAAGCGCCGAGTTCTTTTGTAGAGTTTCATACGCTCGGCGAAGTTGCTCATTTAAGCGCTCGAGCCACTTCCAAAGTAGTCATCTGGAGGATTCAAAGCAGCTTAGACATTTATAGCGCCGTAGAACCTTCGGCCGTAAATTGCACGCCATTAGGACGTGTGTCACCGTCAGTATTTAGAGCTATTTAAGAAAAAAAAACAACACCCCACCAATCTGTCTTGTATGTAGAAAAAAAACCCCAAAAACCTAGAAAAGAAGTGCCATTAAGCTACATAAAAATTGCCCTTGTGTTCCAAGGAGTCAGCAAAAATTATCCGACGTAAAGCCCGTGGTTTACGGCCACGCCGGGAATTCGGCCAAGGGACACAACCGGCTCACGAAAGCTTTCGGAGTTCTTCCGTGAGGCTTTCTTTACGAGATGCCCAGGTTGGCCAAGCGGCCGCCGCGAGCCTCGAGGGCTGCATTTCCCGACTGTTGCCCGTTGTGTGGAAGCGATCCCTTTCAGGGAACAAAACAACGAAGAAAACGTGACGCGAATGAGTTTGGATCGTCCAAGTCGCTCTGCTCTTCCGTTCCCGCTCCTTGCTCCGTCTACAAACATGAGAGTTGGGCCTCGCGTGTGTTTTGTCTCAGCCAGAGAGCTGAGCAATGTCAAAAAGCTCCTTTTAATAACAGCGCAGCCCCGCGTCTGTTTTTACTACGCATTCCAGCTTTCAGAAAGTGAAGGAAAAAAGCCTCTTTTTTTCGCTTTCACATCTCCAAAATGATTATTTGCACGGGCTCGATGACAGCATTTCTCGTTGTCAGAGATTCAGGACAGTTCGAAAAGCCCCGTGAACCACGAGTAATCAGAATTGTCCGTCATCTGTCACCTTTGTCTGTGGCAACGGGAAAGGTTCTTGCTCAAAACTTCTCCTCTCCGCAGCTCCGCACGGCAGGGGAAGGGCTCTTTATCTACGACGTTACGATGGCCTTTTGACACCGCTGTGGATTTGATTTCAGCGGCTCCAAGACAATCCTTTTCCATAAGGGAGCAGGGATATGTGCAGGAATGAGAAGATCCCACGCAGCCAAGAACAGGCTGGACAATGAAATGTGTCTACCTACATTTTCCAGCCATGCAACAAATCTCTGAGGACGGCAGAGCCGAATTAATCCCAAGAATTCAAATTAAACTTGTGTGCTGAAATCGAACTCTTCTACAACACTCGCTGCAAAGCTTCGGTTCAAAAAATGAACTTCAGTTTTCAACCCCCACTAAATTTCAGTTTTCAAGCCCCATTAGGGTGGGAAGCTCTGAAACAAAACATGAAGGGAAGCACTAAGGACGAGTTCCAGTCGTGAATTTGGCGAGAGATTTTTCTAATCCTGTCTTTGCTCTCGATGTTTCCCGTGTGCAGACAGGTGGGAAGGAGAAGTCTCACCAAGAAGGGCTCTTTGTAGAAGGTCAGTAATGAATTGAATCAATGCTGGGAGTCCTGGGGGACAACAAGTTGCCCCTGAGCCAGCAATGGGCCCTGGTGGCCAACAAGGTCAATGGTCTTCTGGGGGGGCATCAAGTGGAGTGTGGGCAGCAGAGTGAGGGAGGTTCTCCTGCCCCTCTACTCTGCCCTGGGGAGGCCACCACTGGACCACTGCATCCAGTTCTGGGCTCCTCAGTTCCAGAGAGACAGGGAGATACCAGAAAGAGTCCAGTGGGAGGAGCTGAGGGTCCTGGAGCATCTGTGTGGCCAGGAAAGGCTGAGAGCCCTGGGGCTGTTCAGCTGGAGCAGAGCAGCCCCAGAGGGGAGCTGAGCAAGGCTGAGCAAGAGCTCAAGGGCCCCCGGGGGGCAAGAGGCCGGGGCCAGACTCTGCTCAGGGGTGCCCAGCGCCAGGACGAGGGGCACCGGGCACCGACTGGAAGCCAGGAGGTTCCCTGGGAGCGGGAGGAGCAACTTGTTTGGTGGGAGGGGGTTGGAGCCTGGCCCAGGCTGCCCAGAGAGCTTGGGGAGTCTCCTTGTCTGGAGAGATTCCAAAGGCACCTGGACCCTGCGCTGCTGGGCCCCCTGCTCTGGGTGACCCTGCTGGAGCAGGGGGTGGCACCAGGTGATCTCCAGAGGTCCCTTCCAACCCCCACCATGCTGGGATTCTGGGATTCTGAAGTGCAGCACCAGGCAGTTCCATGGTGAGGATTAATTCACACCTTAATGGACGATGGGAATTCTGGTTCAGTCTCTTTGATTAAAACAAAAACTTGCAAAATTGATAGAAGGGCCAACTACTAGAGAGCAGGGAGCTGCCAGGATCCTCTGCAGAACCAGAAAAAAATTGTTTTATTGGCAGAGAAAAAGACAATTCAGTTTCCTCAAGAAATGCCCTCACACACACACGCTCTCAACGGATGAGAGGATTTCATCTCTGGGGACAGGAAAACACAGGAGAGACATCAAAACCAGATAGAACAGGCTTTGGAAAGGTGAAAACAAGTCACATAGCAGGAATTTCGTTCCTTGGAGTCCTGCTGAACAAATTGAAACTAAAAGTGCCCATGAGCTGACGCTAACCTTGGACAATGTTTGAGGGCACGAGACAAAGTAGAGCCAACCTGAAAGACATTGAAGACTATCATGGAATCATGGAATGGTTTGGGTGGGAAGGGACTTTTCAAGGTCATCTCATCCAACCTCCCTGCAGGGAGCAGGGACATCTGCAACTCGAGCAGGTTGCTCAGAGCCCCAGCCAACCTCCCCTGCAATGGGGCCAGGGGTGGGGCAGCCACCACCTCTCGGGGCAGCCTGGGCCAATGAAGAACCTGCGCCATCACCCTCACAGTGAAGAACTTCTCCCTTCTCTCCAGTCTAAATCTCCCTCTTTTAGTTTCATCTCTCCTCCTTTCCCAACAGACCCTGCTCCAAAGTCTGGCCCCATCTTTCTGACAGGCCCCTGTAAGCCCTGAAAGGCCCCCAGAAGGTCTCCATGGAGCCTTCTCTTCTGCAGGCTGCACAAGCCCAAGTGTCCCAGCCTGGCCTCCCAGCAGAGGGTTCCAGCCCTCCCAGCATTGCTGTCCCTCAATAGCAGTCCCTCTTTCCTCAAGTGACTTTGGAAGAAAGCTTTTCCTCGAATCATTTCCCTCACTACTCCTAAGGGAGAGGAGCAGAAATACCCCCCTTGGCACCTAGAGAATGAGTAAAGCCACCTCCTCGTGTTGTCACTACTCCTGCGGCCAAGACGCGTGGCAGAGACTCCTGTTCCCAGCAGCCGGATCCTGTCTGCTCCGGGAGCCCAGCTGTGCCGACACAACCGGAGGGATGGTGCTTCTGCCACCCTCGGTTACGGGAACAGCTCAGGCAGAGCCGGTCGGGGGAACTCTGCTGGAACTGTGTCCGCTGGAATAGGCACTTCCACTCCAGCCGTCTGGTGGGACGGGATGGAGCTACCAAGGTTGTACTGGCAAAGAGAAAGGAGGGGAGAGGGGGAGAAGTTGGATTGTCAAATCATCCCGTCCTGGTAGCCTTGAAACGAAGAGTTTCAGGTTTAATCCCCTTTTTTTCTGCTGTAATTTTACATTACAAGAAAGAATGTCAAAAGTTCCTACTGATGCCGATTGCTTCTTTTGACAGCACTGTGTTAGCTACTCAATTTTGTGGCAATTTTATTTTATTTTATTTTACATTTTTAACTTTTATTTTAATTTTTTAAAATTAAATTAAATTAAATATAATTTTAGTTATTTATTTATTTATAGTTATTTTATTGTATTTTTTATTGTTTTACTATTTTATTTTATTTATTTCATGTTGTGTTATACTATCCTATTTAATTTTATTTT
>VWZK01010829.1:0-13315 GCA_013396935.1 Baryphthengus martii | reverse complement strand
TTTTTTTTTTTTTTTTTTTTTTGGCTCAAGGAGCTGGTGGAAATGACTCCCAACCACCTGCATCCATCTACCTGTTTCTGCCCTCTAGGCTTATCCTGGGTGTTTGCTCCTATCCTACCATCTAGGAAGTCTGACTCATTGTTTCATTTGGTGAAAGGAATGTAGACGTTTGTTTTGCCTCCACTTAAGTTTTAGGCACCTTATCAAGGCACTAAATCGGGAACCGAATGAGCGAGCCAGTAAAATGTGAAACGTGTCCAATATTGAGACTGAGTGGATTTAAATACTCTCTGGAGGTGTCTCCAACCTCATTGCCTGCACGGAGCCTACAGAAACTGCTCCTCATGCTGTCTTCGTGAGGTGCCTGGAGCTGGGTTGGATACATTGAGGAGAAATGTCAACACTGGAGGCGTTTTGTCTCCTCTTCGGTGCAGTGTAGAGCAGAGGATGGAGGGAGTGCTTCCAGGCCACCTCAAGATGCTTTACAACGTCAGAAACATGAGCTGCGTGTGGTAACCACACTAAAATTTGGAAACATTGGCAGTGTCCTGACTCTTTAAGATAAATTACGTTAGGATCAAAAGATGACTGCTGGATGAAGATGGAGGAGGTCTAGTAGGGTGTTGACAGATTAGCCTGGACAGGGTTATTCATATCCCTTCCATTATTCCCAGTCTGAACTAACCGTGCCATGGCCACCTCAAGTGGGCTCCAAGATTCGCTATGAGTCTTGCTGTGTCACGTTAATGTCCAGAACCTGTAACTGTGTGCTGCCCCCCATGACTATTCTTCCTTATGTAGATGAGATCAGGACTGGGACCTACCACGCACTCTTCCACCCAGAGCAGCTCATCAGTGGTAAGGAAGATGCTGCCAACAACTATGCCCGTGGCCACTACACCATCGGCAAGGAGATCATAGACACCGTCCTCAGCAGAATTCGTAAAATGGTAAGAGAAAAGACAATCTTTATCTTAATAACAGAAAATCCCAGCATGGTGGGGGTTGGAAGGTCCCTCTGGAGCTTCTCTGGTGCCACCCCCCTGCTCCAGCAGGGTCACCCAGAGCAGGGGGCCCAGCAGCGCAGGGTCCAGGCGCCTTTGCAATCTCTCCAGACAAGGAGACTCCCCAAGCTCTCTGGGCAGCCTGGGCCAGGCTCCAACCCCCTCCCACCAAACAAGTTGCTCCTCCCGCTCCCAGGGAACCTCCTGGCTTCCAGTCGGTGCCCGGTGCCCCTCGTCCTGGCGCTGGGCACCCCTGAGCAGAGTCTGCCCTAAAAGCAACTGTCATTCTACATGTAAGTGACACAACACTAGACCTAAGAGACAGAAGGACTTTTGACCACAGGGAAGCCACACCCTGGTTGTGCAACTGCAAATATTAATTCTAAATGGACAACAGATATCCAGGCTGGGAAGAGCAAACTCCACATCTGATAGGAGTGAAGCAGGGTTGGAACAATGCACTTGGATGCCCATCAAGGAAATGTTTTTGAGATGTCTCCTAAGGGCCCAGGACACACATGGTCCCACTCATCTCCTCTCAGCTGCTGGGGTATCACAGAATCATAGAATGCCCTGGGTTGGAAGGGACCTCCAAAGGTCATCTAGTCCAGCCCCCCTGCTTATTGCAGGGACATCCTCAACTAGTTGAGGTTGCTCAGAGCCTCATCAAGCCTGACCGGGAATGTCTCCAAGGATGGAGCCTCCACCACCTTCCTCCATTCCAGTGTTCCACCAGTATATGCATTGAGCTGATAATGGGGTGAGCTGCCAAGAGTTTTCATCGGGCCATACAGAGCTACCTAGGGTAGCTCCATGGAAGGGCTGCAGTCGATTAGCATACGGAAATTTAAGATGCTCAGTAGTGTGATTGATATACTGAGAGAATCCACTCCAGGGATTGGGTGCACTGGGGCCAGTAAGTTCTCCAAGCAGGATTTATTGCTGTGTTATTTGGTATAGTTATTCCAGTTCTTAACATTATTCTGCTGCAGGCTGACCAGTGCAGTGGCCTCCAAGGATTCCTGGTCTTCCACAGCTTTGGAGGAGGCACGGGCTCTGGCTTCACCTCCCTCCTCATGGAGAGGCTCTCCGTGGAGTACAGCAAGAAGTCCAAGCTGGAGTTCTCGGTGTACCCAGCTCCGCAGGTCTCCACAGCGGTGGTGGAGCCCTACAACTCCATCCTCACCACCCACACCACCCTGGAGCACTCGGACTGCTCCTTCATGGTGGACAACGAGGCCATTTATGACATCTGCAACCGCAACCTGGACATCGAGCGTCCCACCTACACCAACCTCAACAGGCTGATTGGGCAGATCGTCTCCTCGGTCACCGCCTCTCTGAGATTTAACGGTGCCTTGAATGTCGACCTGACCGAATTCCAGACCAACCTGGTGCCTTACCCACGGATACACTTCCCGCTGACCACCTACGCGCCCATCATCTCGGCAGAGAAGGCCTACCACGAGCAGCTGTCGGTGCCGGAGATCACCAACGCTTGCTTTGAGTTCTCCAACCAGATGGTGAAATGCGACCCACGCCGGGGCAAGTACATGGCCTGCTGCCTGCTGTACCGGGGCGACGTGGTGCCCAAGGACGTCAACGCCGCCATCGCCGCCATTAAAACGCGCCGCTCCATCCAGTTTGTGGACTGGTGCCCCACGGGCTTCAAGGTGGGTATCAACTACCAACCTCCCACGGTGGTGCCCGGCGGGGACCTGGCCAAGGTGCAGCGCGCCGTCTGCATGCTGAGCAACACCACGGCCATCGCCGAGGCCTGGGCCCGCCTGGACCACAAGTTTGACCTGATGTACGCCAAGCGAGCCTTCGTGCACTGGTACGTGGGGGAGGGCATGGAGGAGGGGGAGTTCTCCGAGGCCAGGGAGGACCTGGCTGCCCTGGAGAAGGATTACGAGGAGGTTGGAAGGGACTCGGCGGACGGAGAAGAAGATGAGGCTGACGAGGACGAGTATTGACGAACTGTACTTACCGAAGTCGAACATCCGACGAAACGCGAACCCTCCGTCGTCAAGGCTAAACCGGTCCTGAGTGCCTGGAGGTGCCAAGGGCTTGTCCCTGGTCCTCGACGCCCCCGTTTGCCGTCGTACCTGTTTCTGCTTGCATAGCCTACGTGCTCATAGCGCACTTGTGTAGCCTGGGTGTCCTGAGCTTTATCACACTGCCGTTGATTGATGAGTGGAGCTGAATCGCCGCCTGACCTCTCGTTGGGAACGCATCCTGCGGAGGAACCTGGTTCCTAATCCAGGGGAAGGTTTTGAGCTGCCTGCTTTGGCTGAAATGGTAAACTCTTAGCTCTGGCTTGTACTGTAAAAGCACCTTTTATTTAGAAATGCACCTGTACACTTCTATGCAACTCCATTTTTTGTGTTTGGTGGTTTTTTTTATTATTATTGTTATTTGAATAAAAACACTTTTTTTTTTGCTTTGAGTTTTCTGGACTTAACCGTGGTGTTTGTGTGGGGAGGGCCCTACCCATGGCTGGATGCTGTTTTGGGAAGAAGAGCAAATGCTGATGAGGGTGTGTGATGGGTAGGCCTCTTGGGAGGATCATCAACCATAATTAGTGTTGTGAGGGAACTGTCCTATATCCTGCAGGGACTTGTCTGTCTGGAGCTGAGTGATGTTCTTCTCGCTTCCAAGAACAGCCCTCAGGAGGCACGTCTGGGAGCAGGCAGGAAACCCCCAGTTTGGTCCCAGTGCCATAACGGGGAGTGGGACCTGGGTGAAGAGCACCTCCTTGGTGGGCTTTTGCTTCCTCACCATCCTTGGTAAAGTCTGTTTGTTGCCTGAGCGAGTCCCTGGTTGTTGGGTCCTTGCTCAGGAGGTGGTGAGAGTGTGAAACCAACCCTGTGTAACTGGAGTTTGCCCCGAGGAGACTCATGTGATGGGGTGACACAGGAGGCAAAGCAATGAAATGCCCTTGATAAGATATGGAGAGGGAGTGTTCCTAAGCCTGGGGACAGGAAAAGGGGTGGCTCTGTGCTCCACTGAGTCTCTGGGTGCCCTGCTCAAGTCTGGTGTGTTGCACTTGGTGTTCCTGGGACACCATAACCCTGTGTCCCCCCTTTAGCTCAGTGCTGGGCTCTGTCTCCAAGCAGAGTCAGACTTTTCCTTCCAGGCCTCCTCCATGCCCTGTAGCTGCAGCTGCTCTCTTCCCTGGTGGGAATCCCAATGTGATGCACTGGGAGGTACAGCCAGGAATGGATAGAGGGACTGGGAGGTGGTGCTGTGTCCTGCACCAGGGAGATGGAAGGAGCACAGGGCTGATGGTTGGCTGCAGTTAGCCTAAGAAGGTGGGGTGCTGGCAGCATGAACAGGCAGCAGATGGGGCCCTGAGAAGATCACTGTTGGGCTGAAGCCTCCTCTGTGCTCAATTCACTGCTGTGAGATTGCCTGAGCTAGAGAGTTTGGCATGTCCAGTTGCTCCTGAGGAGGCTGAGGGTTAGACTAGCCTCTGAAGATGGTAACCAACTCCTGTCTCATCTCCTCCTCCATCTTCTGCTGTGCTAGGGTGATGGAGCCCATTGAGACAGCCCAAAGCTGGTCAGCCCAAAGACCTTGGGGTTGAGTGGGTCTTCTCTCATCCATCCTAGGTGATCACTTTCTATTCCCTGGGGAAAGAGCCAACTCATCTCCTGGGTTTCCAGTTGGTTGTCCCCACACAATACCTCCAGCACCAACAATAACCCTCCCAGGGGAATGGTAACCCCTCCTGTTGCCAGAAATTAAACTGTTTGGGGCTCAAAGGCACTTCTTGAAAGAACAAAGATGTCTTCTGGCTCTGTGCCCGCAAGTAAATGTGCTGGGACATTTCAAGGAATAGTCTTAAGGGCTTCTGCCTTTCCCTGGTGGCTCCCTTCCCCCCGGAGAACTGGAAGCCACGGGTTCAACCCCCTAAACATCAGGTAACAGCATCCTGGAGTGAACATGGGGCAAGCATCACTCCTGTGGGGCCATGAGCCAACCCAGCACAGGCAGGAGCACAGCCACCTGCTCCTGCAGCTTGGAAATCCATCAGCACAGGGTGAGGTAACTTACTGAAATCACTCTGGTACATCCATCAGCAAAGACCTTCTCCTGCCTTCCCACAGACACAACAAGGGAGAGGGGGGATGGATTTTCTTTGTGGAAGGAGCAATCCCATGGCTTTTGGGGGGTTGGCATCTCCAGCTTGGTGGCCATAGGCAATGCTTTGGCCTCTCCGTGAGCAGTGGATCCTCCAGACCCTCTCTCAAGAGCAGCACACACTTCATGGCACAGCTTCAGCTCTGTGTTCCCTACCTTTGTGCTGGAGTAGCAAAGCTGATCGTAAAAAAATGCCCCCAGAAGGTCTCCCTGGAGCCTTCTCTTCTGCAGGCTGCACAAGCCCAACTGTCCCAGCCTGGCCTCCCAGCAGAGGGTTCCAGCCCTCCCAGCATCGCTGGGGCTCCTCTGGCCCCGCTCCAACAGCTCCCTGTCTCTCCTGGGCTGAGGACTCCCAAGCTGGAACAGGGGAGTCTCCCCAGAGCCCTGGGAGCAGAGGGGCAGGATCTCCCCTCTTGACTTGCTGGATCCAGCCACTCTGGTTGCTGTGCCGCCTTCCTCCACCCCTGCACTGTGGGCAGTGAGATGATTACTTCGCAAGTGGGCCACAAGGAGGGCAGATCACAAACCCCCAAATAAGACCCCCAACCCAGGACATCTGTGCTGAGCAGAAGAAGAGTTCCCCCAACCAAAAAATAAAACAAAAAAGCAAATAATTCTCACTCAGCTCCTGGTCAAGTCCCTCAGTAGAAGCCAAAGCTGATGTTGCACCTGCCTGAGCTACTTTCTGCTCCTCCCCATCTTCCCCCTGCCCTTTCTGGGTGGAGATTTGGGCATCACTTTGGGGTCTACATTAGCTCTCTGCAGAGGAGCATTTCCCAGCACATAAAGCTGGATCTGGAGGACCTGGAAAACTCCAAGGAGGCCTAGAAGACCTCATTCTCTCTCTCCTGCAGTCACCACATTTCCAACCCCACCAGTCCAAGCAGCGTTGCTCCCCCAGGCAGAGGGCAGCTGGAGGTGAGACAGCCCCCAGGAGCTGCCACCTTGGGACATTGCCATCTCCAGGAGCCCAGATGAGTAATGACAAGTGGAGACAGGCTCTAATAACAACCAACACCCCCACCACCACCTTTGCCTTCACGTTGTTTAAACTTTCCTCCAGTGCAACCCTGAGCCAACACTTGTCAGCCTTTCAATTCCAGCCTGACTGCAGATCCAGCTGCCCCACCACCCCCTTTGCTTGGATCACTTACCAGGAGGAGAAACCTCGGTGGAGAAATAATCTGCTGCAGTCCAGGGGATCTGCACAGATTGAGTTAAAATCCCTTTTCCAGCTCATTAGCTGTTTGCGGGGGTTCTCACGTCATGTCTGGGGAGCTGCCATCACCCAGCAGTCAAGAGAAGAGCTCTAATTAGGGAAACAGCTTCTTGGTTGAGAATTTAGAGGTGGGACACGGTTTGGGTGTTTTTTTTTCCAGGGGGTCTCGGAGAACAGAGGTACTTGAATTCTCATCTCAACTCCAATTAGACTTCCAGGAAGGCAGAGCCCAGGCAGCCAGCCAGAGATTGCTTTAGCAGGACCCTGCACAGCAGTAGGGGACCAGGGAAACCTGACTCTGCTCTGCCTTGAAGAAGAGAACAGAAAACCCAGAGTTGGCTGATTCAGCACACAGACCATGTGCAGCCAGTGCCCAAGTGGAATCATCACCCCAATAATTATTTGGACACAACAGATCAACCCCAGGGCAGATGGTCACATCGTGCTGTCACTCAACTCAGTTCACAAGGGTCAACCCAGCATTGACAAGCAGGAAAGTCCTACAGGTAGGGCTGCAGTGATCAAGGAGACCACCTTTCACCAGCTGACCAAGGCAACCACCCCCACAAGCCAGTTGGTGGCACATCAAGACAGGAGAAGAGGTCTTGCTGGTCATCGTTTATTCAAACTTTGTGCACATACAAGACTTGACCAAAAAAAGCTGCTTTGGCCAATCTGCCAAATCTCCAAGTCACATTTCTTCAGAGATCAACCCAAAACTCCCTTCTCTGGTAGGAACAGCAAGACTACATTACAGAAACCTCCATCCAAGCAAAAAACTTCCACAGGTAAAAATATTATTCCTCATCATACTCTCCATCCGCCGAGTCCCTTCCAACCTCCTCGTAATCCTTCTCCAGGGCAGCCAGGTCCTCCCTGGCCTCGGNGTTGAGGTTGGTGTAGGTGGGCCTCTCGATGTCCAGGTTGCGGCGGCAGATGTCGTAGATGGCCTCGTTGTCCACCATGAAGGAGCAGTCCGAGTGCTCCAGGGTGGTGTGGGTGGTGAGGATGGAGTTGTAGGGCTCCACCACCGCTGTGGAGACCCGTGGAGCCGGGTACACCGAGAACTCCAGCTTGGACTTCTTGCTGTACTCCACAGAGAGCCTCTCCATGAGGAGGGAGGTGAAGCCAGAGCCCGTGCCTCCTCCAAAGCTGTGGAAGACCAGGAATCCTTGGAGGCCACTGCACTGCTCAGTCTGAAGCACCAAGGAAGAGAGCAGAAGGACCAAGTTACTAGAGATATTCTGGTCTCCACAGACTAAAATAAAAATTGCTGTGTTCAACCATCAAGTTCAAAGCTGTATTTTTACTACTGCTTAAACACACCTTCCACTTCTAACAGAAGAGTCCTCTTGGACCCAGAAATGAAGATGTTTTAAAATTATCTCCTCTTAACAGGAAGAAAGGCCTGGCCTGAGAGGGGAACATTTTAGGTCAGATAGCATCATAAATATTGGCCAAGAAGATTAGGAGAAGTCTGAAGGCCACTAAGAGGTTCCACCTAAATCAAAAATCCCTCAGGTGTTATCACAGCACTTCTGAGGGTCTGCATCAGTGAAACCTTGTGCTACAGAGACAACCACACACAGGAGGAGAGGCCTAGGGGGACACAACGGGCTGAAGCTGAGCAATGACATTGGTTGGGATGAGGTGTTGGATCAGGGTTGACACAGCAGACACCACACCTACCAGGAGAAAGCCACCTTAACCTGTCCAGCTACATCACAGCTGCTCCTTGTTTTCCTGCTTTTGCTGGGGGCAGCTTTAGTCCCTTGTTTCCCCCCTCCCCTCAAGCCCCAACCAGCAAGACAGTCCCCCACACATTCCATCACATTGTTCTAGGCCATAGTGACACGGTCAAGCTGACCAAGATCTGCTTGCCCTCCCTCTGCCTCTACATCTCAAGGGCCAGGGCAAGAGCGACTCAAGTACTAATGTAGAAGACCCTGCACAGGGTTTGTTACCATTTTCCGAGCCCTGTCAACAACAGAGTCGATGATCTCCTTCCCAATGGTGTAGTGACCCCGAGCGTAGTTGTTGGCGGCGTCTTCTTTGCCACTGATGAGCTGCTCTGGGTGGAAAAGCGTGCGGTAGGTCCCAGTCCTGATCTCATCTGGAGGAAATTGGAGTCTCATGAGCATCCCTGGCACAAGACTCACCGTCCACCAAGTTACTTGCACTAATTCAGATGCAGCTTCACATGGAAGCTCACCAGGAGTTTAGGTGGCCAGCACACTTTAGGCTGGAGAAGGTACTCCCTCCCCAGCCACCCCCACCCCCAAGAGGTCTGAAGACCTTCCATGACTTACCAATGACACTGGGCTCCAGGTCAATAAATATCGCTCTAGGCACATACTTCCCTGATCCTGTCTCACTGAAGAAAGTCCCAAAGGAAGAGTCTGCTTTCCCTGAGGATGCATTGGAAGAGATGACGCCATGTGGCTCAATTCCATGCTCCAGGCAATAGAGTTCCCAACAGGAGTTGCCCATCTGGACACCAGCCTGGCCGATGTGGACAGAAATACACTCCCTCTGCATGGAGATGGGAGAGAAGAGGAAGTTAGGAATGGGCACCAAGGAATCAGACTGAAGCTGGCACTTCTGGGTGTCTTTATAAAGCACATGGCCAACAACCTACAGATGAGATGACCATTAGCCCAACTTAGTGGCAGCCAAGATATTTTCTCCATAGCAGGCACCAAAGAGCTGCTGAATGAGCACCAACTAAGCATTAGCCCTTCAGAGAGAGGTTGTCCTCTCCCATCCAGGCTGATGCAGAGATGAAGGCACTGCAGTAGGTCCCTCTGCATCCCAGCCCTGTTCCCAGGAGCAGGCCACCAAGCCCAGCAGCTGAATCTACACAGCAGCTGTCAAGTCCAACTGCTCATAGCTTCACCTCTTTGCTCTGTCAATCTCACCTTGGGGCAGAAGACAGAACACAGAGAACCTTCTCCAGAACTTCACCTGGTGCTTATAAACCGGGGAGGAGAGAATGATTCAGCCCAGCCAGCCTTAGACAGCAGGGCAAACTCTCCTCCTGCTCCCTTCCCAAACTGGAACACAAGAAGTGCCATCACAACATCAGGGAAAGCTTCTTTGCCATGAAGGTGTTGGAAATTGGGGGTTTTGGAAAGTCCCCAGAGAAGGAGACTTCACAACCGCTCTGGGCAGCAGCTCTGTCACCCTTACTAGGGGCAAAACCCACATCCACTTCAGGAAGCCCTGAGCTAGAAGAGAGGAAAGTCTTAGATGGGATTACTCAAGGCTTAGCTTGCCCTCACCACCTGCTTTTAGCTGCTCTGGGCAGGACACTGGGCTGGAGATCTAGCCCAGAAACCCTCAAGTTATCTTCTTGCAAGAAGACTGGCACAGCAGGACCCCTATCAAGCACAGCAACATCCTCCCCTAGAGCAGACTTGTCCTACCACAAGGGTTGGCATCTCCTGTATCAGCCCTCAGCCACCACTACATTTTTCTTCCTACACCAGCAGTCCCAGGGCAGCCTTAACCACCACACACACACCAGGAAGAGAACAGGGGTGCTGAGCCAGTCTCCACAAGGAGAAGCCTTCACCCCTTGCTCCAGACCTGCCTCAGCCCCACAGCAGGATCTAGCTCAGTCTTGTATCAGATGCCACCGGCAAGACCTTCAAAGTTTCTTCACACAGAGGAACATGCAGATCTGAAGTCATCTCAGCAGGGCTGTACTCTCCAGGCCACAGAGAGGTAAACACCAGGTTTGTAAAGTCATCCTAGCTCTGGAGACCAGCTCCCAGACAAAAAACTCTGGACCCTTAGGAGTCCCTTCTCCAGGGATCATAAGCCAGAGACTTACATAGGGCTCCTCCAGCACCCACAATCACTTTTACCTCCAAGGATACCTACTGTCAAGGACATGACACCTTTCCCCATCTAGAAAGAAAAGGTTCACTCACAGTTTCATCCTCCTACAGAGCCAGGAAGAACCAACCATAGCTGCCAGAGAACGAGAGCAAACCCCAACAGTACTCACCATGGCTCTGAACCACCTGAGCTCCACACCACAACCACCTTCCAGAGAACACCCTGCTTGCCTCCCTCTTGGGCCTTTTATAGCAGGTAGAACTGGGCTCTGCTAAAGGACTTGCTCCTTCTGCCCCCTCCTCATGGAGGCACCTGCTGGCAAAGGCTTCAGGTGTTTCTGATCCAGGAGGTGGAGATAAGTGGGGCAATCAAGGTGCTTTGAAGGACTTGCACCTGCAGCCCCATGTTGCTTGGAGGTTCTTTGGCTTTGAAGTACTCATTCAGCATTTAGTTCTTTGGCCATGATGTCTAAAAGAATTTTCTGTGAAATTAGGAAAAGAGCTTTGAAGTGGTTTTTTTGGGATGGGGGGAGCTTTGTTGTTTATTTGTTTATTTTGGTTTTGTTTGGTTTTTTTTTTTTTGAGGAGTATCTGGTTTTATTTATTTCTTTAAAGAATGAAGCTCATTTTTACAGACTTTCTTTTCAACTTGCAGAGCTGGAAATGTACTTTCTTCTTTCCGTCCCCCTTTTCCAAATTCAAACAGAACATCTATCGAATCTCCTGGGCACGGATGGGAGTTGCAGGATGGGGCTCCTGCCTTGAGGGTAACTTCGTGGGGGTGGGATGACTTCTCCAGCACTGGTGTCACAAGAAAGTTGGGCTCTCCCAGCTCCAGGGCAGTGCTGGCTCCTCTTTAACAAGAGTCATAAAAGCTGGATGCCCTGGAGGACTTGGGACATCTGTGGAGAGAAGTGACAGTATGGGACAGAGGGCCAGGACTTCGAGATACCAAGGACACCATCCCGTTGTGAACAGACGTGGGTTTTTTCCACACAGGACACACAAAAGCAAGAAACTCACTGCCATGAGATGTCCCCAGAGGCCAGAAATACAAGTTTTAGAATATGATCTAAGCTTAAGACGTGGAGATTGGCTCTACAGCAGCTACTAAACCTGATCTAGTGCTCAGAACATGGGTGAGATACCCTCTGTCCCACCACCCTTCTTGAGTTCAGTGGGAAGGTTGGGAGATAGGAAATGGGAGTCCCCCGGGGGTACAACGTGTAGAAAATGGTCGGAGACCCAGCAATAGAACCAGAAGGATTCTTCCACATCCCTGGAATTGTTCAAGGCCAGGTTGGACAGGGCTTTGAGCAACCTGGTCTAGTGGGAAGTGACCTTGTCTCTTCGCGCTGCCAGCCCCAGGTGGGTGCTGATGGAGATGTCAGCGCTTCTATTTCCATCCAGCTTCCTCAGGAAATCTGGCTCCTCTGACATCTGCCCACGTCTCAGCCCCTCCAAGCAAGCTCTGCTCTTGCTTGGCAGAGGTTGAGGATTCAGTTTGGAAGGGTTTGGCCAAGCCAGTTTTGGGTGTGGGTGAGACTCCCCCATGGAGATGCAGCTGGGGAGGGAGGATCTCTGCTTTCCCCACCACTCCTTATCAGCTGGTGTCTGCTGTCCCTGCCTCGGCTTTGCATGTGCAAGTGCATCCTGGAGCGGGCAAACATCTTGGGATCTTCTGCTCCCAGGGTGTCTCTTTGGTGTTAATTACCATGGTAGGGGTGGGAAGGTCCCTCTGGAGCTCCTCTGGTGCCACCCCCCTGCTCCAGCAGGGTCACCCGGAGCAGGGGGCCCAGCAGCGCAGGGTCCAGGCGCCTTGGGAATCTCTCCAGATAAGGAGACTCCCCAAGCTCTCTGGGCAGCCTGGGCCAGGCTCCAACCCCCTCCCACCAAACAAGTTCTCCTGCTTCTCCCAGGGAACCTCCTGGGCTCCGGTTAGTGCCCTTGTCCTGGCGCTGGGCACCACTGAGCAGAGTCTGGCCCTAGCCTCTTGAGATGCTGGGGTCTGAACCCCAAGCCCTGAAGTGAACTTGACATCTGCATGAATCTCAACCACGTAGAAGTGGCTAAGGCTGCCTAGGTGCCTCCTACTACAATCAAGGGCAAGACTGCCTTGGCCTCTGTGTTTGTCACCAAGAAGAACTTTTAGTTCCGTTGCTGGCTGTGACCCAGTAGGCGCTGAGCAGTGGGCACACGTGTCATACCAGACCTTAATATGAGGGATGGCCCCTTCTGTTGTAAGAGGGCCCTCCAGGAGGGAAGGCCAGGCCAAGCACACCCTGAAATGCTGAGTAGAAATGCAAACCAGCTGCCAGTTAGGTGGTGGTTAGAGGGTGGAGATAAAAGGCCAGTAGCGAACCTTATTGAGCTGCTGCTGGAGGGTTTTGTGAGAAGGAGTCTTGTGGAGCCTATGGAAGGGTCAAGAACAATGAGGGTACTGGATTGAATAATGTACCTTTCTGGTGCTTTGTCTGGTTGGTTTGTTCCCGGCTGTGTTGGGATACAGGGCATAGTTGATGTCTCCTCATGTTGCCGTATTTTTGGCTCAGTTTGCGCCTCTTCCTCCATTGTACCACCTGCGGTGAGTGGTTTGATTGCTTCCCTTGTTCCCTCCGTGGTGGACCGTGCTCTGTCACTTCTGGGGTCTATAGAAATAGAGACTAAAACCTGCATGTGGTTTTTGTGTCTGTTTTCTGCTGATGGCTGTGTCCTTATTGCTGGGCCGTGTAACCGGCAAAACACCTCTTGACCATCACTCCCTCACTAAAGAGGAGACAAAAGACCCCCTGTGAGCCCCAGGTATGTGATGTTTGGATTTCCAGGCACTAGCAGGGGGCTGAGATGTTCCCCTTGTCTAACCTGGTGCTGGGAAAGGATCACAACTGGGGCTGGTGGAGATCCCCATGGAAGGTGATGGTGGGAAAAAGCCTGTTCCCAGCCTGGTGCTGTGCTTTACTGGAGCTCACTGGGGAAAATCTCTTCAGCTTTCTGCTCAAAGCAGTGATTTCTCCCTCAGCTCTCTTGCTCCTCTAGACAGCCTCATGAAGCAGGAAGCCTGAGTATGGACAACCTGGGGACACCTCTGTCCACATCCATGAAAA
>VWZK01010828.1:25193-35891 GCA_013396935.1 Baryphthengus martii | reverse complement strand
GGGTCCTGCATCCCCAGCAGTGTGGGCAGTAGGGACAGGGGGGATCCTACTCCTCTGCTCCCAGGGCTATGGGGAGACCCCCCTGCAGGGCTGGCGCCAGCTCTGGAATCCTCATCCCAGGAGAGACAGGGAGCTGTTGGAGCAGGGCCAGAGGAGCCCCAGCGATGCTGGGAGGGCTGGAACCCTCTGCTGGGAGGCCAGGCTGGGACAGTTGGGCTTGGGCAGCCTGCAGAAGAGAAGGCTCTGCGGAGACCTTATAGCAGCCTTCCAGTATCTAATGGGAGCCTGTCAGAAAGATGGGGAGGGACTTTTTACAAGGGCTTGTAGTGATAGGATGTGGGATAATGGCTTAAAACTGGAAGAGGACAAATTTAGATTGTAAATTAGGAAGTTCTTCACTCTGAGGGTGGTGAGACACTGGCACGGGTTGCCCAGAGAAGCTGTGGATGCTCCATCCTGGAAATGTTCAAGCCCAGGCTGGATGAGGCTCTGAGCCACCTGCTCTAGTGGGAGGTGTCGTTGCCCATGGCAGAGGGTTTGGAACTAGATGATCTTTAAGGTCCCTTCCAAACCAAACCTTTCTGTGATTCTATGTTTCTATGACAATCTGTACTCTGCCATGATTCACAGGCACAGCTGAGCTCGGAGGTAATGGCGTTTTCTCAACACATCAGTGGCTGGGGTGGGTGGTCACGGGGGACAACAGCGATTCCCTCTTCCTCAACTGTAAACACAGACTTTCTTTTGAATTATTAAGATCTCTCAAGGAAAACACCAACATACACCACCAGGTAGGGAGGACTGTGCACAGGCAGCAGTGTCTTTGCTTTGTTCCTAATTCAATCAGTGAGCATCCCATGAATAGAAGGGAATAAAAAGACCAGTGGAGGACCTCTGTGATGCTGGTGGGCTTTGCTTTCACTCATTTGGGCTGGAATTTTTGCAAGGTGACTCCTGGGTGTACTGTGGAGTCATGTCTTGCTGGAAAGCTACTCCAAGGCTTTGGCCCAGGGTCATCTTTTTGCAAAGGCACCAGTGAAGGGGCTCACTTGCAGGTTGAGGAGCCATTTTGCTCTCCTCTGTGACTCCATTAAGCCAAACTTAAAATGAGCGTGAAGCTGAGGAGAACAGGTCACCCAAGCGGAGCAACAAACACTGGGCAGCGGGAAAGAATGAAGTGAAAATAATCAGGCACTTGTGTTGGGAGAAATAACTTAGAAAAAAGTTTTATATATTGCCACCTCTGCCTCGTGCATCCGGCAACGGGTCTGTCATGTATTTAATTTGGCTCCCATGCATCAGCCAACAATAAGCAACCATTTTGCTGCTGGGAGAAAACATTCTGGTTCTTCAAGAAGATCATAAAATCTCTTTTTAGGTAGGCATCAGGGTGTCCAGAAGAAAGGCCCGCAAAATGTCCATCAGGGGTTCTATCCAGGTGTCCACAAGAAGCGATCTTCTCAACGACTGATGGATCTTCACATGCCAAGATTCCACTTCACTGCGAGTCCAGAAGAAAGTTCTTTGCAATGAGAACAATTAAACATTGGAATAGTCTCCTGAGGGAAGTGGTGGACTCCCTTACATCGGGCAGTGTTAAGACACAACCTGACAGGGTGCTGGGCCATCTCAGTTAAACTTTTCACTTAAAAGGTTGGACCAGATCATCCTTGAGGTCCCTTCCAACCTGGCATTATATGATTCTAAGATTAGAACCCAGATTAGAGGCAGTGCAATAATGTGAGCAATGGATGCTTTTCCTCCTGTTGGCTTTGAAACCCTCTCACTGCAATTATAAAGGCCTGAGGAGTTTCTGATGACCTTAAGACAGGACATGGTCTGTAAAGAAAGCAGTGCTATAAAGATGGCCATTCTTCAGGGCTTTTGCTTCTACTCTTGGAATGTTACACCCATTAACATTAACATTAATGGTAGCTCAGGATGAGCTACAGAAAAAGCCTCCATAAAACTTGGGCATGCTGCAGTAATGGGTTGCGAGGCTCATTTTATGTACTCAATACTTCAAGGCTTTATTCTTACAAATAGGAGTAGGAAACTCAATGACTGGAATCGAGGACTGGAGAGGCATTGCTGCTGACTTCACGGTGAGCAAGGTTGGCAACGGGGTTTTAATTGTGGGGCTTAGGCTGGGTTTGTGGTGGAGCATGGCATACGTGGCCATTATGTGCACACTTGTGCTAGAGCTCAGTTGCACACAATGAGACCACACATGGTTAGATCTCATTTGTGGTTTTCTCATCCACAGGTCATCTCCTGCTGGGCTGGGACTTGATCTACGGTCTCTTTGCAAAGCCATACGTAGGGATGCCTTCACAGGAGCTTGTGCCATCAAATCTGTTTGTTATACCACTGTTCTTTAAAACGGTAAAAGCAGCTGAGAGTCTGAAATTTAAGGTCAGGAATTTAATGTAATCAAGGACTGAAGAAGCAAGGTTAGTGAAGGAAGGTGGGACAAGACAGAGAGGATGTTATTGCAGGGCTCTGTAGGCCCCATGTTTGATCACAAGAAATACAGAAGGAAGGTTTTCTTAGGGGCAAGTGAGCAAGGTGGAGTGATACCTGTGTTGGGGAGCAGCTCTGGGTGGCTCTGGCAGCCAGAGGAGGGAGAAACACAACCCTAGCCATAAGGCATGGGGCAAATGAGCTAGCCCAGACAACCAAGATGACCTCACCACCAACTGCAACTGCAGTGCTGCCGCCCTGTGCTTTGAGGACAACACTTTTTAAATGAAGATGTTCCTTCATCCTTGAGTCTTGGGTTTGGCTGTGGCAGAGGCATCAGTGGTAGACAGACGTGGCCCCAAGTGCCAGCTAGCCCAGCCAGGCAAGGTATAGCCCATTGACAGGCTGGTGACTGTCTACTGTGTGTGGGTAACCCCAAAGCAGAGGGACCAGAGCCTGAAACCGTGGGTGTTCATGAACCAGCACATCAGAAAGTATCTAAGATACTCTGAGGTAATGCACTGATGCATTAACACCAGTGCGTCCTTGGCTCCAAACCTGGCAGCACCTGACTTCCCAGGACCAAGTGCTTTACCAGCAAACAGCAGCAGCAATGACCAGACCAAATCCTGCCCAAAGGACGTTCATACTCGGTAAGAAATGGAGAAGACAACACCTCAAAATGATGCAGAACAAGGACACACAGGGTATCAGAGAACTAGGAACTGATCAGATACAGTTACCTTAAAGAGTTAACACAAACTCAGTGAGAAATTGCTAAACTGTTGTGTTGTTGTTGTAACTTCTGTTTTTCTTGCAGAAATATTTGTCTCCTGCACCACGGGGGTGGAGCTTTAGCATGGGCATCCCTAAACCTCCAGCTCCTGCACGTGACCGTGAGTTATCATGTCTTTCTTGGGGGGTGGCATCTGTGAACCATGAACATTTTTTGCTGTTGCAGCCGGGGAGTTGCATCCCTTTCCTGTCAGCAAATCAAGGCCAGAACTGGTGGTTTGAAAGGCTGCAGGTGACAACAGATCCAGCCTGGGTTCCCAACTATTCCTTTCGTCACCAGCAAATCAGGATAACCTGATGACATAATTTAGCAAAACTTCCTCAGGTTTGAATTTGGATGATTCTAAGTTCCTTGCTCAGTTAGTGTTTTGTAGAGTGTGGTTTTTTTTACTTCATTCAAGATTGTNTAGTCTCCTCTCACTGCACTTTCTTGAAAGAAAAATCGAGAAGATTGGCAAAAGAGGTTGTTCCAGACATCGTTTGAGCTTGGGGACGTGGAAGTCACCCCTCTGAACTCAATGGAGTTCTGACCATTGCAGAAATTCATCCACATAGTCTCAGATGGTGCTGAAGTTTCATAGATTGTCTGATAGGTAGGCTGATACAAAAAAAGCACGAAGAGTGAGAAATATTTAGCTGCTATTTAGCCTGAACTTCTCTGGATTTATAATTATTGTGAAGGTCCAGATTATCTGGATATTTTTAGCATTGCTCCATGGAAAACCAGTCTCTGAACTTCCAGACTTCAGTGTAAAAAAGTGTGCTGCCAAAACAACTGTAAGATGACAGGAACCACGGGAATAACGCTGCTCTTAAAGGTTGGACCAAATGACCCTTGAGGTCCCTTCCAACCTGGCATTCTCTTGGGTCAGATCACCTGCATGTAGCATATGGGGAGGTGGGTAAAACTGTGGATACCAGGACAAGAGGAGGAAAGGATTTATTGCAGGAATCCCCCTCAAATATAGTTTAAGTAGTTTAATCTTCAGCAATGGAACCATTCCCGTAACTCATGGAGGCACAAATGCAACATGAATCACGAAGAGCAAAGTGCAAGCATGACGGTCCCCAGAGCGGAACCCAAACTTGGAGCTCCAGCCTTCCCATCTAGACGCCAGTCTCCTCCAAGCCTCTGGCCAAAGCCCTGGTCTTTTCTTCCTCCCCTTCCCTCTCTTGCTGGGAATGGAGCAAAGACGGTCTTTTTACACAGCACACATTACTGTGCTTTCTTCTCTTGGTGCGTGGAGGTAAGCACATGGATGGTCGCTCTCTTCATCAGGTCTCTGCCTACCCAAGCTTGGTAGTGGGGACAATCCTCAACATTCCCCATGATGGTAATCCCTGCCTCACTTGGAACCCAGCCAGTTCATTGTCTTGCTGCAATGCTCACTTCCAGCTTCTAGCGGAGTTTTGAAGTTGCATGAAATAAAGAATGGATGTAAAAATCAAATTAATTACTGGACACTCCATGCTACTTAATTTTAAGGCTCCCATTCCACCAGTATTTCTTATAAGCACAATGAGCTGTGGAGTGCCGGCATGGCCATATTGCTCTTAAATATGTTGATTAGAGACAAATATAAAATGAGGATAACTGTTGGAGCATTGATTTGCAATACTGTTTGGAGCTGTTCTTTGCGGTTTTCTTCCCTAAATTACATGAAGTATCTACAACTTTAGTTAGTGCCCAGAAGCTGAGCCCCTCCAGTTGTTACCCTAGGAAGGGGTCTCCACATGGCTCTACAAGCTGGTCTTGGCGGTACAGCAGAGTCTGTACCACTGCCCCAGCTCATCCACCTCATTTTGTGTTCCGTACACCTCACCCCGAGCCCCATCCACCTCATCACATGTCCCATCCACCCCATCTCATGTCCCATCCACCTCATCTCGTGTCCCACCCAATGATCAGGAGGAAAAACCCATGTCAACATGGCGAAACAATTCACATCATGCTCTTCATCTACAAGCTTTCAGTTAGACCCTGATACATCCTTTCCTTTAGGGGGGATAGTTCACATCACGGAAGAAGTGCTGAAGTGAGGCACTTCTACACATGCTTGTTAAAAGGCAAGGCAAACACATCTCGGCTGACTAGTGATGGGACTCAAAACACACTTTATGTCAAACTTAGAGGCTTCTCTGATTACTAAATTGGGATGAACTGTAACATTCAGGCTCCTTTAGACAGAGAAATGCTCTGATGATGGTTTCTTTTCAAGAGTTTGTGGCATTTTAAATTATTTTTTTATTTTGTCATGTGTTCAATGACTTCAAAATTCCAGTGTTGTGCTTTTATAGGTAGGTAGACAGTCAGAATTTGACAAAAAGGCAGAGTTGTTTCACTCTATGCATAATTTTCAAAGTTGAATGTGTCTTTTTTGGTGGGAAAAGTGTCACAGATAACATTGCTTGCCAAGTCATAACCTTTTTCTTCCATTTGGCTCAGGTCTGCAGCTAAAACTAATTCTACTGGGTATCAGCGGGGAGAGTCCCTCCACTCCTCTTCACAATTCTTTTTTTTTTTACAAAACACCTCACTTTTTTGCACTTTTGATTTGAGTTAATTTGAGCCCTGCACTCTTACAGTGATTTTTTCTTGTTTTTCTTGGTATTGTTGGGTTTGTGCTATTGCTGGGTGCTGAAGCTCTTTTTGCAGACACTGCTGGCCCACAGAGGACAACTACTAAAGGCTCATCCTTCTGCACATGGACATTTTTCCATTTCCTTGGGCTCTTCCCACTTTATCGGGGTGCAGAGGGACTGACCCTGCACACATCTTCTCCTGTGAATAAGCAGGGCTGGGGTAATCCAAATATAGCCCCTCTTACAGACGCCGAGCAGGGAAGGAGGCTTCAGTATTTCATAGAACCACAGAATTGTTTAGTTTGAAAAAGATCTTTAATATCATCCAGTCCAACCGTTGCTCCACTCCTGCCAGGATACCACTAACCCGTCCCTCACCACCATAGCTTGGAAACCTCTCCAGGGACGGGCACTCAACCACCACTTTACTAAAGAAACTGAGAGTAAAGCCATCAGCCATGGCCTTGAAAACAATGAGAGTTTATTTTAATTATTATATTTGTATGTTTTGGTTTGCTTTTTTTTAAAAAAAAAAAATAATAATACCTTTTTTTTAAAAAAAAGGTATTATTCTTGCAAGAAGGGTAAGGAAGGAGACTTCAAATTCTGATGGTAAAAATGGACAAAGCAATGGTACAGAAGGGGTTACACCTGCACATCCATTCTTCACGGTGCAACTTCTTCCAGGACCCACACAAAAACTTATTAAGCGGCTGCCTGTCACCTCTCCTTAATAAATAAGAATCTCTTTTCAGCCTCTTTGTCTCCTTCACCTCTGGGGCCGGCGTCCTGTAAACACACTGCCAATTAAACCTCACGTCTAGCAAGGCCACAACTAATGAAAAGCAATAGAGAATTCACTGCCTTTTAATGAGGAAAACATTGCTTTTTACAGGGAACAATTTATTGGGCCAATTCCCCCCGTCCATCACCCTGGGGAGCTGCTGCCTTTTTTACCCCCTGTTTGTTACTTTGTCAAGCGCGTGTAAAATTGCACGCTGAACACAGAGGTGAAGGCTCTGACTCAATTTATGGTGTGACATCTCTGATCTTGCTCCCTGGATCAGTAAGCGATCCTGGCAATGATATGCATGGAAATTAATTACTGTGCCCGCCAGCGATACAGCAGGCCCCTGCCGTTGATAATAGATCAGTTTGCAGGAGTTTGTTAGAGGGGCGGTCGTTGTCTGCTTCTGTTTGCTCACAGGCAGACAATGTCAGTTTCAGTGCAAAACCACCACCATCATCCCGATGCGCAGCCATGGGAGGGGAAGGAGCTCCTGCAAGAGAAAGCCGTGGCTGTACGAATACCCTTGAAAAAGAAACAAAAAACCAAAAACAAACCAGAAAAAAAAGCACAAAAAACCCCAAAACAAAGCTCCAAAACCAAAATCAAAAACAAAAACAAACAAAAACCAAACCCAAAACCAAAAGCCACCGAAATCAAAAGCAAAAAACAAAACCAAAAAAAACCAAAACCAAAACCAAAACAAGCAAAATCAGAGCCAAAACCAAAACCAAAAGCAACCAAAACCGAAAACAAAACAAAAAACCAAAAACAAGCAAACAAAACCAAACCAAAAGAAACCAAACAAACAAAAAAAAAGAACAAAACCCACACACACACACGCAAAAAAAACCAAACAAACCACCAGAAAAAGGAAAGGGACGCAGTGATTTTTTTTAATTTACCTTTTTTTTTTTTTTTAACTGCAGAAAGGTAACGCTATGTTGTAAAAATGACCATTTTTTTTTAAGTGAGGGAAAATTCTACCAACGTTAGAGTATTCAAGTGATATGTATTTAAATGTAGAATAGATGGAGAGGTCAGATTTCAAATAAAATAAATTTGAACACAAATTCTGGTTAAATACCTCTAGGATCATATCATCCACGGGTATCGTATGGGTTAACTCTGTCTGATTTGTAGCTCTCTTTTTTTTGCTTGAATTTCCAGTTTAAAATGCATTCCTAAGCTCTGGGCTGGGATAGTCTGTCTGCTCTACTTGAGTAGAGCATTTTTTTTTTGCCAGTGGATGCAGTGTGGGTTTTCTGGCTGAGCTCACCTGTGGTTCAGGACACAAAGGGACACTTGGCACATGTAGGGGATGGCCGTGTGACGTGCTGAACTGTTTTGGGGAAAATGGAGAAATTACCACAGAGCTGTTGTAGGAAACTTCTTCTCATTGAGTTATTGGGCGGTACGGTCCCTGAGCATCCTTGCATCCCTTCCCAGGTCACCCTTCCACACGGGGACTGAAGAAAGCAGCTCCTTGAGTGAGATGGGTGGAGGGATGGTGGGCAGGGCCATGTCCCATCACACCTCTGCTGCCCCTGGCACTGCCAACTTCTGCATCTCAGGTATTTTTGGCTGTGAAAAAGTGGGTATTAGCCACTCCTCTGCTTTTCTAGGGTGAAGCTGGGAGAAGCACACAGAGAACCAGTGGGTTAGCAGGATGCCAGGAAAGACAACTCTGCCAAGCACTGTCATTGGATGCCTTCATGAAATCCTTCTGGCAAGGTATTTTTGTATGTTATTTGACTTTTTTTTATTATTATTTCTTCCCCCTGTAGCTATGACTTTTTCTTCTTGGTCCTCAGAGTGTTCCCATACCCATGGAGTTAATTTAAAATTGAGTTCAGTACAGGTATTACCTTGGCCAGTTCCTGGTTGTCTCAGTTAGGGTACTACACTTTGGCCACTGCTTCATTTTCCTGTTTTACTGTTTTTTTTATTATTATTATTATTTCCTTGTAACCAACCCCCTTCAGACTCTCCAAATTATTAGGATTTCCTTTATTTCTCAACACTGCATGTTTTTTTACATTTTTAGGCTGGAAAGGCTCTGTATGGTTTTTTAGACCAGACAAATAAGACATGATGCCCAGCTCAAAACCCATCTCTGGGGTACCAAGGCAAAGAGGTGTGAGACCACACTCAGGGCAAACATGGCAAGATTCTCCCCAAAAGTAAATGTTCCCGAATGAAGAGGGGACCCCAGCTCCAGCCTGTGACTTTGGGGTTCCTACACTCAACCTGGGCTATTTATTTATTTATTTCATTGAATACTTCCTACGGGCACTGTTTTCCACTTCACCTTCTTTGAAACAACCACAAAATTTTTTGCGTGGCAAGACAGGCATTTAAAAAATGTGTTCATAAAATAAGTGGGAAACCATCAGAAATGAGTTATAACAACTATCTTAGAGAATGAGACAGATGGAGAGGAAACAGGGATACCTTTTATCTGACTTCCAGTGCCTTGGGTGATGGCAGCACTTGTTGCATCCACAGATCTTGGGCTGTGACCCTCCACCCACCTCCACTTGTGTTTGGAAGGGGACTGTTTCAGAAAATAGTGGGTAAATAAAAGAACAAATCATGATTTTGGGTTTACCTGGGTGTCTTCTTGGACCCAGTTTGCATATGCATCGAAGAGCAGAATTTGGTTCTTCTTATTTACCCCCTGCTAGTGAAATCTGGAAACTGCCTGAAGTATATAAAAAGCCCAAGATTATTTCAAAGCTTCGGAAGGAAAAAAAAAGGGGGGAGTGGGGAGGGAGATCTGTGAAAGATCATTTCTTTCCTAATGCAACTGTTAGATTTGGCTGCATTAGCAATTAAACTTTTCCTTTATTTGTTACCCCTACAGACCCCTGGCTAGAATAGGATCCTGAATTTGAGTCCGCCAGAGCATTGGGCTTACATGATTCAATTAACCTTTAAGGTAGCTCTGGAAGTTGGTACTCTAGGAGATCCTTTTGTTAATTGGCAGCCTGACACAGACAATTAAGTTTGATCAGATGAAGAGGGCATCAGGGACATCATTAGCATACTGTACTGAAGACTACGTGGTGTGTAAAAGTTGTTTAATTTCTGCCAAGGAAGAAAGCGGGGGGCTGGGGGAGCCCTCTTTGCACATACAGCATTTTGCTTATTAAATATTTCATTTCCCTTGCCATAAGCCGTGAGTGTTTTCATTTTTTTACCCCTCCTTTTTGGTTTCTTCCCACCGCAGAGAAATCCACTGAATGATCATTCCTCTCTTATTAAAACTTCTGCATTTCAATTGAGGTATTGTGTTAAAATAGAAAAAAACAAACAAACAAAAAAAAACAACCACAGAAAAAAACCAAAACAAACAAAAAGCAAGACAACAAAAACAGCAACAAAACAGAGACGCCAGCAGAGATTTGCTTCAGAGACAGTTCCAAAGCTCACGGTGGATGGAGCACAAGCAGGACATGGCTCAGTAGTTAAAGCCAAGACTGGGCTGGGCAAGGTTTCCACGTGTCCTTTCATCATCAGGGAGCTCCACAAAACCATACCTGTGACTCTCACACACTTCAAGTCTTAAAACAGAGATGGCCTTAAGGCTCTGGGTTGCAGGGGAAGACACTGAAGTTGAGGCTGGGATGTGTCACTTGGCCATGCACGTCTTTGTAAAGGTAGAAGGTGTTGGAGGAGGTGAGCCCATCACCAGCTGGTGTTGTGAGCCTGGGTTTGCATTTGTGAGAGGTGTTTCCTCTGAGTTTCTCTTGCCTAGTAGTAACAACAATCACACCGTTAAGGCTTTCGAAATGTAATTATTGTTGGGTTGTTTTTTTTCCCCTCAGGCACTGCTGCAGGGCAGAAAGAACATGAGCCAAGTTATAACCGTCTGCAAAGTTTCCTCGCCACCACCCTTTTACTGACTTGGAGACATCCCGGATTCAAACCTCTTGGCAAGTGAGTAGCACTTTGTTTTTCCAGCTTTCTATAGTTCACAGAATCACAGAATGTTAGGGATTGAAAGGGACCTCCAAGGATCATCAAGTCCAATCCCCCTGCCAGAGCAGGAACCTAAATGACATCAC
>VWZK01010828.1:0-25101 GCA_013396935.1 Baryphthengus martii | reverse complement strand
AGCTCTCCAGCCTGTCCAGGTCTCGCTGGATGGCAGCACAGCCTTCTGGCGTGTCAGCCACTCCTCCCAGCTTCGTATCATCAGCAAACTTGCTGACAGTGCTCTCTATTCCCTCATCCAGGTCATTTATGAATATATTGAATAATACTGGACCTAGTACTGACCCTTGAGGGACTCCACTGGACACAGGTCTCCAACTAGACTCTGCCCCATTGACCACCACTCTCTGGCTTCTTCCCACCAGCCAGTTAACGGTCCACCTCACTACCTGATCATCCAGTCCACACTTCCTCAATTTGGCAGCAAGGATGCTGTGAGAGACCGTGTCGAATGCTTTACTGAAGTCAAGGTAGACCACATCCACTGCTCTACCATCATCTAACCACCTGGTCACTTCTTCATAAAAGTCTAGGAGGTTGGTCAAGCACGACTTCCCCTTGGTGAAGTTAATGCAAACGACAGCATGTCTGAGACTGTGCAACTGCCTGCCCAAAACAAGCATCTGCCCAGGGCTGAGCAGCCTGCTGTGGTGAGGATCTTCCCGTTGTTGGTGTGGATTGCCACGATTCTGCTCCTTGCCAGGGTTTGCAGCCACAGCATCCAGGTGACTTCACTATATTGTCACAAGCAGAAACACCTTTAACAGCTAAACCCAAAGCATGAGCTGGACATGAGCTCTGCCCTGTCACTCATGGCTTTTGTGGAGCTATTGTCCCTGACAGCTCTCCTATGTCCACCCCAGGTACTCCAGCTGGTTGCTCAGCCGAAGGCAACTCAGAAGGAGCTTCTCCAAACCAACACAAGACTGCAGGGCAACAGGTGAAAGTGAACCACATTTTCTCAAAGATGGAGCATTTCTCCCACCTCTACCTACTTTTGTAAGGAATATTTCAGGGAGGATTAACTGCAAGTGAGACCCGCCCAGATTTACAACCCCTTTCTCCCACATAGTGCTGGGCTGTCTTTTTCACTCGCTCCCCTTCCTCCAGCTCTTTATCTGTAAGCAGGAGAGAAAGCATCAGGAAAGGAAATAAGGCATGTGAAGACTAGTAAGCACATGGTATCAAGATTTTCCACCCTTGTTATTGCATAGGCAGGCTCTCCGCTTTCCCATTAGCCTTGCACAGTTGCTTTGGCAATTATGATCTATCTTGCATAATTCTTACAGCATTAGCCTTGCTACGTAAGTCATTAATGTGCTAAGTTAGTGGTAGCAGCAAATGTAGACTCTTGCACTATGTGATGCTTCTAATATCCACAGGATTTTAGTCCTAATCCAGAGAGACATTTTTAGCCCTCTCCTGCCATAGCGTCGTGTAATGGAAAATTAACGGGAAGCTGCAAGTGCAAAATGAGCATGTTCTGCTGTCTTTCTGGCTTGTAGCACAAGAACCAAGGAGCACAGACTACAGATTAATCCAGACTGTCACCCAACAGTGACCAACACTCAATGCCTTGGGGAGGATATAGAAACTGGGTGAGCACACAGAGATTTCTCCGCAGGACTGGGCAACCTGATCTAGTGGAAGATCTCCCTGCCCAAGGACTAGATGATCTTTAAGGTTCTTTCCAGTCTGAATCATTCTGTGATTCTATGGTTCTCTCCCAGCCTCCAAAACTCTTTGGGACCTCCCTTGCTGCAGGTCCAGTTTTTCTGTTTGATAGATTTCAGTGTGTTTTAGTTCTGTAAATTTTTCTGGGCTCTTCTGAAATCACATAAACATCTATTTCAATGTCTCAGATGGTAAATAACAGGAACTGGTAACAAGTGTCCATAATCCTTCCCATGGCAACTTGTAGGTGGCTTTAAGCTCATGACTAGTGTTATGCAAATGGGAATGCTGAGGGGTTTAGGTGTATTCATAAATCTTAGCCAATAAATCCCATTATTATCAGATACTTGGTGAAAGACTCCAGGTGCTTGGTGGAAAACTTTTGGGCAACACTGAGCTCAGGGAGACTGAGTCATGCTCTGCAGGTCTCTCTCTGTCAAGGAGAGATGGAGATGGGGCAGCCATCCTCCAAGGTGAGCTGTCTCCTGCAAGCACCTCTTTTTAGGTGGGAAGAATTCAGGCACTTACGTTTCCTGTATCAGGGCCAAATTAGCCCTGTGAGCACAGGTTCAGTCTGCCCACACTCCCTCCCCAGCAGCCAGCGATTCCCATTTACACCATGCTGTGTTTTCCACCTCTTCTTCCTATAGGCACTTCCCCTTACAATGGAAAATCCAAGATTTTTTGTTGACCAAACTCTAAGCAGGGAAGCACGCAGAGGTGCAGGGCTCCTTAGTCTGACATGGTCCTTGTTTAAGGATCAAGGTCCAAGGAAAACCAGGTGAAGAGTGAAATGTTCAGCCCCCTCGCTCTGGGCATACCTCATCTCTATGTTTCAGAGCTTTGTTTAGTTTTTCAGTGACACAGTAGGAAATCTGGGATAGCAAAACCCACCAAGAAAGTAGCACAATTCTTTTTAAATTTATGCAGTTTTTCTGGGGAAAGACAATTTCCTAAGAAGACTAAGTGTTCGTTTGGGCTTTATGGAAATGCCGAGAAACTGACTTTACCGACCAACAGCAGTGAAAATTTTGTAAAGTAAAAAATCCCTGACCCTGTAGGTCCTTATAGAGATATCAGGGAGAGAAAAGGGACAAAAAGGTCTTGGAGAAGTTTTAACCAAGGGATATAAGTCTTCAGCTCACAGGCATCAGTGGGAGGGTTACTAAGAGATGGAAACTCTGCTCAATTCCCCTGCAAGAGTGACTTGTGGAGTGCGGCTTTGCTGCTGTCCTGCACATCACAGGCAAGTCCTGGTGCAGACTCAGAGATGAATAGATGTTTTCGTGCTCTGTCTCCCAAACTAGGAGTGTAAGAGAAGAGTAAGATGGGAGTTGTAAGGGTTAAAAGTTCATCAAAGGCCAATCAATGCCCTAGTGGCTGGGCTGACCATCCCTTCTGCAAGCTGGTGTGCCCCTTGCACCAGGACTGAGGTTGTCTTGCTTCTGCACCGCTGCAACAAAGGATGCTTTTGAACCATAAAGGAATAATACTTGGGATGTATTGGCGGTACAGTTTCATTAAGATGACATAACATCTTGGATAGATTATAATTTTATAACACCTTTGCATGCCACTACTATCACTACTACGTTGTTTTACGACGATGTTAATATACAGATGTTGCTTTAATCTGTTTTTTAATTTACTTTGTATATCCCCTACGTACATTTTGTTGTAAGGTAGTTTATTTTGTAGCAGCTCATTTATTTTAAAAGTTGGAGGGGTTTTTATATCACTGCTAGCATGCTAATGACATTTATACTTGTACTCTCTTTAATCTGTCCCCTAGTTGCCTGGTACAGAGCACAGATATTATCATTTCTTTGATTTTTCTAAGTGCCAAAAACTGTTTTGTGAGGGGTTTTCTTTTAAGGTTCCATTTTTTATTTTGAGATTTACCAAGTGCAGCTCTGCAGCACCGTATTTTGGTGGGGTATGCCTCCCTTGCATTTCCATCAATGCTTTTAGCATGTTGTAAGTGCTATTACTGTAGAGAAGTTTGATCATGTTACCCTCCATCTGAGTATCAGAGGCTCCCTAGGAAGTTCTTGAGGAAAGGGCCATGCATTCCCTCCAGTCAGGGGCAAGGCAAAGAGCGCCACAGAGGTGAACAGGTATTAAGCTGTAGCAGCTACATTGAGTCAGGGCCTGAATTAAAAAAAAAAAAATAAAAAAAAATTACATTCCTCTAACAAATAAACCTAAGCACAAAGACTAGGATATAGATACACCTGGGTATAGATGCAGTACGCAGACTGAAGAGGAGATCTCCCAGCTGGGTTCAGGTTGATCAGAACTTTGTATTTGAGGTTGTACCAAGAGAGAAAGCAGGTCAAATGGGGAATAAGGACCTAAATTGGGGAATAAGGATCCTCCAGCCAAATGGAGGCTGAAACAAAGAGAGGAGGAGGAACAACCTGGATTTTTGGACCTGACTGAGTAACGCCACCAGCCGGTAAATGTATGTTTAGTTGCAGCCACAACGTGAAGGGACTTTGTGCGATGGAAAGAGAAGTAAAGGAGGGACTGTGCTTGTTGAGGGGAGGAGGAAGAGGAGGGAGCAGCATTTTTCTGAGCCGCTTCCCATGCTGGACTTCTCAAATTATGTCTAATTAAGTCTGCTGCCCAGAATGTCATCGAATTACCAAATGAACAAATTGCATTGACTTTGGTGGGACGATTCCCTCCCTTCATCCTGCCCCGCAGCGTGACTGCTCTGTCTATGTCTCTGCCTCACTGATCTCCTGGTGAAACCTCTCCCAAAACAAAGAGGAATGAACATCCAGCCTTCTTTGCAGATTTCGACTCCACTGCCCCTCTGTAATACCCACCCGGATCTCTCCAGCCTCCTCAGGGAGACTTCCTCTCTTCCCCTAAAAAAATGTATATTGGGAGAGGCCTGCATATTTTTCCCATAATTTGGTGGGATGGAGCTTGAGAAATGCTGCTGTAGATGGTTTCACGTTGCCAAAATGTACTTGCTATTTGATGATGTGGGCTTTGGAAGGCCTGCTGTTCCCAATTGTCCATTGCATATTAAGGATGGTTATAGCCAAGAAGACTTTCCTATTTATTTGCTCCCTTTTCACTGTGACTTTATTATGCATGAGCAGCTTGACTGTGATACTTCTTTTGTTTTACATTTTGCATTCATTAAAAACCAGTCATCTGCATATTTTGTGAACCCTCAGGGGTCTCTTCTCCCCTTGATGCATGCGTGCCAGTCCCATTAGCATGGATGGGAATTAGGAGCTCATGCTGAAGGAAAAACATAGGCACCCCTCCCTCTGTTTCTGCTCGTACCACTCAACAAGGATATTAAAAAAAAAAAAAAAATCATTACAGAGGATATTCACTTTGGGTTTTAAAAAAAAAGAAATTGAAAGAAAAAACAAGAAGGAAGAAAGGAAGGAAAACTTGACCGTGTACCTCAGGAGAGTCTTCTGATAGCCCAGGGCTATAGAGGCCACATAGACAGAGGATGTAAATCATTTCAGCATCACTGAGGTTTATGGCTGTGTCTTTACCAGTAAGTAAAGCGGGCCAGACCCACTCCCCAGGAGGGAGGGCAAGTGATGTGGTATGGCTTGAACCTACACCAGTGCCCTCTTCTCTCACCAGTCTTCTAACACAAGAGTAGAGTTCTGTACCCTGCTTCTTGGCCCTGTTCTGGTCACTGAAAGTCACCAACAAGGGTTTGATTTCATTTTTGTCACCCTAAAATGGCTGTGGTCTCAGCAACTCTGGTCTCAGCATCTTCCTGATGATACTGAGGATGCGGATGAAGAAGCCAGAGCCGTTTTCCACAAGCAGTCATGGGGAGATGTTGTGGGGTCCTTGCTGACCATCCCAAGGCTGGTCCATCCAAACCACAGAGCTAAGGGACCACAGTTCCCAGTGATGCTCCTGCAGCAGATGGGGAGGACTGGTCCTGTTGTCATCCCTGTACCATTTGCAGAAGGCTGACTTCCCCTCCTCCTCTGATCCTGCTGAACAAGGGTTCAGGCTTCCTGAACCATTTTCATTTTTGTTCCCTGCCCACAAAGAAGTGATTTTTTTTTTTTTCGATTTCCGTTAAAACTACTGGTGCATGGTGGCCTTCATTACAGGGATCCCCTGTTCTCTCTGCCTCATCTCTTAGGGTTAGAGCAATCGCACTTCTCCACCCAGACAGAAGTTTTGTACAAAACCTCCCCTGCTCCTCTGTGTTTCAAGTTTGACAGCTCCCCCTTTCACAAGCGTGCGCCCGGGAAGACGCACAGAGAGATATGAATTTATTTTCTGCATTGTTAAAGCTTCAACATTGCCCTCAAATCATCCTGACACAAAGGCAATGCAGCTCGGTTCACCACCCAGCACATTTTGCCCTGAGCAAAGACACTTTCCCATGCATGGAATGATCTCCCACTGTTTCCCATAAGAGCGCCAGGATGGCTGGAGAAATCGAATCAAAAGCTTTCCAAGACAGCAACCTGCCTGAAACAACTTGAAATAAATGAGGGCTTGGGCTGTGGCCGGATGATGTTGGCTGGAGCTGGGAGGAATTAGGCAATAACCCTGTTTCATTAATGCTGACATGGCTGGAGCATAGAAGCAGAGAATGATTTGGGTGGGAAGGGACCTTTCAAGACTATCTAGTCCAACCCTCCTGCAGGGAGCAGGGACATCTGCAACTAGAGCAGGTTGCTCTGAGCTCCATCCAACCTGGAACAGTGACAGGGATAGGGCAGCGACCACCTCTCGGAGCAACCTGGGCCAGGCTCTCACCACCCTCAGTGTCAACAGTTTCTTCCTTCTACTGAGCACCCTCCTTGTTTTAGCATCAGGTTGGGTTGCTTTGAGGACCAGGTCTCTGCTTGCTTGTCCATGACTTGTGCCTCATGGGTACTGGCAGGTTTAGTCATAATGGGTATTTTAGCAAGTCAACCACGTAGACAGAACCTATTTTCTCTGGCTAATGGTGGGTCGAGGCGGAGGGGTAAACGATTTTGGAGCATGAGGCATTCTGTGTAGCACAGCTTGCTGGCTGTTGGGGCTCTGCTTGCGGTCCAAATGCTCTCTCCATATTAAAGTACTAGTCCAAGCATCAGAGTGGGCATTTGACTGGATTTCTCTGCTTTCTTTCTGATGCTTTATGTCCTTAGCAACATAGCCACAAGAAGAGAAATTACTTAGGAGGGCCTCAAAGCAGAAGGGGGTCATTTTTCAGGGTAAAAGGTGTCACTCAGCACTTGCTCGGGACCTATCTCATAGTTCAGGCTGCTTGGAGAAAACCTGCAAGTAATGGAACAAACTAACCTCTCAGTTCCTGTTCTACTCACTCCTTTGGTTCTTTTGATGACTTTTTTACTGACTAATCTTTACCAGTTGAAACCCGGAATAATAACTGTTTGTATAAAAATGACAAGTTGAAAGGCTCTATGCTGTCCTTAGATCACCTCTGGAGCACGGGAACCTCTTGGTGTCCTTTGCACTGAGGTACAGAGAACTGCTGCTTGCCTATTTTGCACATCTCACCGGCATGGGAGTTACATTTGTACCTTGACTGGTTGTGTATTCCCAACCTGTACCTACTCCTAGATAACTTTGCTAAAGCATCTCCCATCCAGTGTCTTGGTGGCACACACGGTTCACTTGGTTTCGGTTTCTGGTTATACCTCCCCAATAATCTCACCTCAGCCGTGAGTTGAGTGACAACTACATTCCAGAATCAAGTCTGAAGAAAACTTGAATCCAGCACTGCTGGCTCACTCTTACGGGACTAAAATAAAACAAGCAAAATAAAAAAAAAAATAAAAAAAAAAAAAAGAAAAGAAAAGAAAAGGATGGGAAATGGTTTTACTGGAGCAGCGTCAGCTTCTCCATTTGTGAATCAGTTTGTTAAGAGAACAAGGCTCCATTTAGCTAAAAGATGATAGCTAAATTGCATGACTGGCCTTCACATCTATGGCCCTCTACATACCAGCTTTAACTCAGCAGTCTGCAGCAGTAAATCATTAATGGTCCCATAAGAAAGGCAAGGTAGTTCGCAACAGAAGTCTGAAACGGGGAAAGGAGACGGGCAGAAGAACAAACTTTCCATTCCCAAAATAAAGCATCGCAGTCATCTTGAATATATGGAAAGCACGCGGAAGGCCGGAGACGTTCCCTTTGTTAAATATTTACCGCGCAAGTATTACCTCACAGAACATTTCTGAGACTTTATCTAAGCAGGATGGAGTAAGTGAAATATTCGGATGGGTCAATAGGACCATTTGCCAGAGTGACTTGGGAATCAAAAGCCGACCAGAGAGACCTCTGTAATGTTTGACTACTAAAAGCATTGCTCACAAAAATGCAGCCCCGGGCTGGCTCCGAGAGACCAGTGAACAACCTGTCTCACTGGCATCACTGAGGCAGGATTTCCGCTTCATTAGTGACTACACAATCTCCTGGACAGGAGCAGGGCAAGAGGATGCGCTTCTGTTCGCTTGGTAGGAGCTTGAAGGTGCTCAGAAAGGGATTAAGGAGGATGTGCACAATATTTCACCAAAATCACATTTAGTATTCATAGGAGTGACCTGTGTTTAGAATGGATATAGCCCACAACAGGTCCAGTCATCCTCCATGTAAATGCCAGGGCTCGGGTCTGACATTGCCCAGATGACACATGAACCTTCTCCCTAGCACTCAAGACTTCACTCGTAATGAAATTACAGATATCTCAGAGCCATTGGAGTATGCAAAGCCACCAGAATGAAGTTGTTGAGGGTCCTGGAGCATCTGTGTGGCCAGGAAAGGCTGAGAGCCCTGGGGCTGTTCAGCTGCAGAAGAGCAGCCCCAGAGGGGAGCTGAGCAAGAGCTAAAGGGCAAGAGGCTGGGGCCAGACTCTGCTCAGTGGTGCCCAGCAGCAGGACAAGGGGCACTGGGCACCAACTGCAACCCAGGAGGTTCCCTGGGAGCAGGAGGAGCAAGTTCTTTGGTGAGAGGGGGTTGGAGCCTGGCCCAGGCTGCCCAGAGACCTTGGGGAGTCTCCTTGTCTGGAGAGATTCCAGAGGCACCTGGACCCTGCGCTGCTGGGCCCCCTGCTCTGGGTGCCCCTGCTGGAGCAGGAGAGTGGCACCAGAGGAGCTCCAGAGGGCCTTTCCAACCTCTACCAAGCTGGGATTCTGGGATTCTGTGAACAGATAGAAGGTTTTGTTACTAATCCGTGTAAGGACACTGCAGAAAGCACTACTCTGTAAACACAAACCCCAAGGAAAGACATTGGTTTGTAAAATTAAAAAAAAAAGGGGCGGGGGGGGAATGGTTATTTTAGGTTTCACTTAAAAATGAATGAGGTTTTCCTTTCTCCCCAGCTGTTTTTAAGGAAATTTTTACTGGATTAAATGCAAGCTAAATTACTTCCATTATGTACTTAGGAGCAAACAACTGTATTGCCCATGAAGTCACTCAGGAGTAAGATAAAAGTTCTTATGGGCACAGCTTGGCATTGGGCTGCTATCAAGGCTGTTTGTGCATCTCCTTCTGGCTGGAGGCTCTCAGAGAGCTTTACGGGCATGGGGGAAGGATGTCTGTGGGGTGATTAGCATCAGTACCTGATTAGGAGGTGCTAACAAAAAAGCTGTGCATACTTTTCTCCTAAGTTACAGGACCTCTGGAAATTTATGCAATATATATATATATATTTATATAAGGTTAGATCATTGTAGAGCACTTACTGTCCAAAATGTTTCATTTTCTCAATATTTTTGCTTTATTGGCTGTATTTTTATTGACGTATTTGCCCAGCCTCATTTTTTCCCCCCATAATCTTGGAAAAGAATCATCCTTTCAAACTTCCTATTGGGAAAAAAATCCAACTTGCCTGCTTTCTTTTATAACCTCATCCTGCATATTACTTCAAAGCTTGCCGGGACATGTGGGAAAAGCTATAAAGGACACATCTCCAACAAGCTGTCTGGAGGAAAGGGGGGTTATGGCTGGTGCTGTGTTGTGTTCCCCTTGGGAAGGGCTGGAGACGACCCTAAAGAAGGGATTTTTCACTTGTGGGTGCCAAGTGAGAGGCTTGTTGCTTCAGAAAGTGTGTGTTGATGGGTTGTATAGTGGAAAGAGAGCCTTTCCTTTGGCTCTTCAGGCATGGAAGACAACTACTATGGGTTATACAACAAAAAGTGTGCTGAAAAATTACCCTAAAATTGGAGAAGGAATTTATCCTTGTGCAGCAAGCAGACCCTTCCATGTCTTACAGGTGGATCAGAGCAAAAATGCCACTAGACCTTCAGGTGCCTGAGCTATCTCATGGGGCCCTTCCAGCACCTCACATATTCTTCTTGTCCCCAGGTGGGTCCGTATCAGCAACAGAAGCACAGTCTCTTGTAGCCTTGGAGGAGACAGTGCTGCCCAGGAGCTACGCTATGGAATTGGGCTGCTTGGAGTCTGATCAGAGAAAAGAGGGAATCCACAGTACTTCCTAGTTACGGTTTCTGGTAGTGTATGTCAGAATCATAGAATCATAGACTCAGAATTGTAGAATCATCTACATTGGAAAAGACCTATAACATCACCAGGTCCAACCTTTAACTCTACTCTTATCTTTATCACCCCTAAACCAAATCCCTAAGCACCTGATCTACATGACTTTTAAAGTCTCACAGGAATTTAAATTGTTCTGGAGATTCAGTTGTGATGCCTGATTTTTCCTTCTACATCTTTCAAGACAAAAACAAATCTCCAACAGCATGGAAAATGCTTGATTTTTTTTTGCCATGGAAGAGACTATAACAAAGGATGGCATACAAAACATCCAAACTGGGATTAAAATAATTAAAGGAATTATGAAGAGTCCCATAAAGGAAACCCTGCAGTTGGTTTTTTTTGCACAAGAAAGGTGGTTGTAGCAAAAAAAAACACCAGTGGAGAGAGGGCAAGTCTGCCAGATCCAGAAGGGTGGTGCTGATGCTTACCACAAAGAGCCTTCTCCTGCACCACTGCCCACCACAGCAGAGAGCTGTGGAAACTCACAGATCGGTGGGCTTGAGTCCACCTTTCATCTTTAAAATATGATGGCATATTAAGGCTAATTCAGTAACTGTGATGCTTCCTCCAAGCTCTCTCCCAGCTCTCCAAAATTTCCGTTTTTTTTGTGCAACCTGAACTAAATACGGTTTCTCTGTGCAAATTACCTCCCTTCCATGAGCTCATCTGTCTCCCTTTGAGCTCAGGCAGACTTTCGAGCATCCAGTGTGATTTAAGGAAGCCAGGCGTGACAAATAAGGACAAGTTGGATCTTCTTTTTTTCCTTTTTTTTTTTTTTTTTTTTTAAATTATAAAGTGCAAAACACATCGGCAGCTAATTCTGGTTCACAAATACACTGGAGAAACCTGTAACCTAGGAACGCTTTGTAAGCGGGAAGAAAACCACAAAATTTGTCATGCCTGAGGAAGCACTCAGCTCATTTGCACTTCCAAAATTTACATCACGCTGGGCAGGTATGTGATGTGGCCCAAGTTCAGGGAATCCAGCCCTTGCTGGGGAATTGCTGCACGGCTGCCCACCTCTTTGATTCATGTCACTTCAGACATCTGAGTAGTATCCAAATACTAAAAATGCCGCAAAACCTTTTTTTGGGGATTGCTTTCCATTCAGCAAATTTCAGAAAACAGCCCCTCATCTTCTATCAAATGTTATTGGTGTTTATATCGTGTATGAACAGCTATGTAAGCTCCATATTCTTAGAAACAATATTGGATGAAAAATTTCCATTTTTATTTGTTACTTCTCGGGTTGTACTTACCCTGGTTCTTGAGCAGTGGGACTTCTGAAAACTGTTTTCCCAAATTTTGTATTCCTAATATTTCACTTCTGTGTCTAATAATATGGTTGAGCTCATCTTGGGTCTTCCTTCCAGAAGAACAACATAATTTTGTGCCCTTATTTATTTTTAACTTGCTTTTAAAATTATTTTTATTTTTCCCGCAAAATGTACGAGAACTTTATTGATAGGTTTGATATATTTGTGATGATTAACCTTCTGTTGTAGCTGGTTGAAACTGTTTAACAGCTTCTGAAGTTATCAGCCTCATTTCCTTAAGTAACATAGTTAAAAATATTACTGTAAAAGCATGGAATATATTTCTCTTTGACCTGATGACAGGTAATGATTGGCAAAGGTTGCCCAGAGAAGTGGGCACTTCCATTCCCTGGAAGTGTTTGAGGTCAAGTTGAACTGGGCTTTGAGTACCTGAGCTAGTGGGAGGTGTCCCTGCACACGCCAAGGGGGTTGGAACTAGGCAATTTTTAAGATCCCTTCCAGCCCAATCCATTCTGTGATTCTATGAAGATTTAGTTTAATCTCTGTTCTTCTACATTTCTCCTGGTAATTTACCCTTGCTTGTGCTTTCCCTTCAGCCATTTGTATTTATCACCACCTTTCTCTTCACCACAGGCAAGCTATTTTCTATAATCTGGGAGTGGCCCTACCGGCTGAGACCAAGAGTCTGGCTAGCTAAGGATCCAGTCTCCAAACAGATGTGGTTCTGAAATACATCAGAAATAATTTTCTGGATTGGATCTATTCACATTCTGTGGTGGTTTTAGCCTGGATCTTAAGGAAATGAGACACTTGCAGATGAACCAGTCAACCTGCTATAATTTTTGAAGTTTTTGAATCTCTTGCTCTACTTCAACCACTGCTTCCTACAAGTTTTGTTAAAATGTTTGGGTTGAGTTGAAAATGTTCTGAAGAATCTGTGCAGAGGAGGAAAATCAGAAATACTGTAATCGAAGGAAATGGGATTCCAAATACAGATTTCCAGACTCCTTATGGTGCTGCTTGTTTAATCAGTGTTGTATGGGAAAGTCAAATATTTTGCTGAATTCTCAGCCTGATGCATCTCTGCAGTTACCTTCATCAACCCATCAGGCAGTCTTATCAAAGAGCAGAAGGATTTTTTTTTTTTGAGGGCTGTTTCTCTAATATCACATGCTGAACCACCACAGTTCCTTACCTGGATGATTTTTCACTATTCAAATTCCTAGTTGTCCAAACATAAATACCCTACTTTCCACTAAGGAAATGATGAGTATCTACTTTCTAAATTTGCAGTGGAGGGCTGCAAACATGGCTCTTGCTGCTGAGAGCAGTGTTGATGGACCTGTAAAGCTGATGATTTCAGGGGTGCATATGCATAGCTGGGGACTAGGTTTTTCTTCGTGCAGTTGGCACCTCTTGCTGCTGGTAATGAAGGAGAATCAAAATAGGGGGACAGGAACAGGTAAGGAGGAGGCTCCCACCACTTCTGGCATTCACCCTTATTTATGTTAGAGGATACAGTGATTGGGCCTTTGATACCAGTTTTTACTACTCAAGACATGATGAATGCATCTGAGGATGAGAGGGAGAGTATGCCCAAGTGGCACACGTCCCCTACCGTCCAGCCAACAGTAAAACCGTGTCATGCACAGAGGTGGGACTCAATATCCATGCCCATTGCTTGCTAATTAAAAACTGCAAATATTTACAATGCCCTGAGAGGTGGCTCCATCCCAGGGGAGGTTGGCTGGGGCTCTGAGCAACCTGCTCTAGTTGCAGATGTCCCTGCTCCCTGCACGGGGGTTGGACTAGGTGACCTTGAAAGGTCCCCTCCAACCCAAACCGTTCTGTGATTCTATGATTCTATCTACATCGCGTGCCCCTTCTCCCTGCCCCCAGCATCTACTTGGGGTGCAACTTGAACGGAGAAGAAAGGATTGAATTAGACCCCACCTTCAGAAGAAGCTCTTACAGACACAGAGATCACAGGTGCTGCATATTCTCACTGACACGATGGGTTTGTTTGGCCTGGATTATTTGCCAGCCATAATTTGCCACTTAGTACAGAGACAACCTCAAATGCAGGAGCCCTCGCTCGCTCTGCTGTAGCCTGGGTGAGTAGGACACATATTAGGAAATTGCCTGGATAATGTTAAAGAGGATGGATTTGTGATTATGGTATTTTGACCCACCTAGTAGTCTGCCCTTGGAGCTCTACTTAACAGGTCTTCCCTGTGTCTTTTCAAGCAGTTAATTTTGTGGCCAAGTCCCTGAACTCTCTTCCTGTTCCTTTTTCATGTGTAGGGCTGTTTGCTTCTCTGCCATCCAGTCATCTTGCGAATGCGTGCTCAAGGACACCGTGGAAGATTTGTGCTAATAATGAAAAGCTTGAAGGAGGCAAGAGATTTTGCCCAGGAAAAATAATGTCGATCAACTCGATTGTGTCTCTGTCCCACTGAGAAGAGGAAGCTGGTAACAGAAAGGTTAGCTAACTGGCTGTCTTTAAGGAGTTGTGGCCATGTGAATTAATGTGTTAGATTTCTCTAAGCAAACTTCTCAGCCACCTGATAGAGACATAGGTTTTTAGAATATTTGCTTCTCCTGTTTATGTCTTTTTAATTCACAAAGAGATTTTTCCAGTCTTGCCATCTCTTTCTGTCACAGACAGACCACCCAGAAAAGAGTGCAAGATTTTTTCTGTGCCACGGCTTTGCTTAATATAAGAATGTCTTCAACAGTCAACAGGGAATATATTTCTAGGTTTGGGGGTTGAAGCTGGTTTTTGTTTTGTTTTTTTTTTCGTTCGTGTGTTTGTTTCTCTTTGCGCCACAAACCGCACGGAGGGGCCGGGAGGATTGCGCGTTACATAAGAGTGGCCCTCCACGCTTTAATGTGGGTCTGCGCCGTGCCATGCGGCGAACATAATGTGTCCTCCCAGGGACAATTTGCATAAAGGATAAATAAGAGAATCACAATGTGAAGTTTATTCATTTTTAAATCCTGCAGCGTTTGTGATTGAAGGCCCAAGCTCAGATGTTTTCCTGATGTGTACCATTAAGAGTCAGGGCTTTGCCTAATGTCTCTTCTGTTTCTGCAGGGGGATGTAATGTGCAGTATTTCTCCACACTGGAGTATCATTTTCAGTGTATACCACTCGGCTAGGGAGTGAGGAACTGCAGGCTGCATTATCTTGTACCGGGCCCACTCTCCTTAATTTGCTGTAACCGAGCCAGCACATTAAATACAAAACATATTGATGTTCTCTGAGAACCCTTGAGGGTCTTTACCCTTCCTTGTCAAAGGAACTGTGCAATCCAGGAGGAAAGAAAAAAGGCATTTTGCCACGGTGAAAATAGTTGTGCTGCTGGCATGCCGTGGCTGACATAACGCTGCGCTTCCATTTACTTCACTTAGAGGGGAAAGTCATAACAAAAGCCATTTTATCTCCTAACTCCACATCAGTCAGTGGAGAGAGGTGATCTGAACCCCTACTCAGGCAATGTTGGTAGCACAGGCACTATATCACACACTAGAAGGTTTGCTGAAGTCATAGAATCATTTAGGTTGGAGAAGACCCTTAAGACCATGGAATCCAACCATTAACCCGACACTGCCAATCCCATCACTAAAGCACGTCCATTCTGATGATCTCACAGTTGAAATCAAGTGCTGAAGGGGTCTAGTCCTGCCTGTGCACCACAGACAGGAACCTGTACAAAATGTTCCAGCAGTCCACTGATAAAGGTTAGTAGACTTGGGCCAACGTTCAGGCCCACCCTCAGATCTGATTTTGATTGCCCTGATCAAGTGCTAAGTTTCTTTTCCAATGTGCTGCCAAAAAAAAAAAAAAAATCAATGCAAGTAATTAGTAAGAACAAAAGAGTGTACATGTCCCACCAGATCTGCTGGTGTCTCATCATGAGTAAGGGATGTAACAGAGGTACCCCAGCATCCCAAAGCCCCACGTCAGCTTGCAAGCTCGAACACCATATACCTCCAAGATGGTTGCTTTGCATTGTACAAGGTGGGGTTTGTGTTTGAGGACCACAACTTAACGCAAAGCTTTCAACACATGAAAAGTGAACCTCTGAAACTATAACAAAGGCTTCTTCATCATCGGTGAGTTTGGGCTTTCCTCATCTTTAGGTGTGAAATCTCTTTGCTTCTCCTGTTTCTTCTGAAGATGATCAATAGGTTTGTGGATTTGTGTCCTGTGATTGACAGTCTTTGGTATGAAGGAATGAGTTCAGCTAAAAGATTTTCTGTATTTGGGAGAATTTCTAAGGTCTCACGTGTTGGCATTCTTGAGGTTCTCTAAAACACACGATTTTCAGCAATCCTGTATTCAGAAGGTCTGTGTCCCCAGCCTGCTTGTGCTCATAGAATTAGCAAAGACTGGACAATCTTTGAGATTTCTGCCTTATTATCAATTTTCCATAAAGCCAAGAAATACAACAAAAAAAATATGTTAGGGAGACACTTTGGAGACACACAGAATGATAATAAGGTAACAGAGACTTCCTTAAGAAATCAGGTTAGGCTGTGACGACACAGAATTAATGCTACTGTGAAGTTTCTCTAGAAATTGTGTATAGGACAAAGCTATCACCTGGTTACTCAATTTACTGGATAAATTCACTGAATATTTCACCATTTTTACACTAAAATAAAAGTGCACTTTTTATTGCATTAACTGAGAGCTAGCATCAATCTCGGGCTCTGAATATTAAACCCAGAAGTTTTGACACCATAGTCTACCATGCCTTTGAGGAGGGAGCTTAGGCTGGATGCACGGAGTACATTTATTTGAGAAGAGCAACCCAGAGTTCCCTGGTGTTCAGACCCAGTGATTTCAGAGGACACAAACTTCAGCAAATCCTGCAAGCTTCAGCTTAAGACACAGGACAGACCATGCTGCCACAAATCCAGCCATGAATCTACTTTCCTGTAGAGCACAAAAAAACCCCAACTATAATGAACATCATTTGCAAATGTATTACTTTGAAGGGAGGCAAAACCCAAAGCAAACCCAAGGCAGTTTTTCTAAGCTTGATAACATTAGGGTTTTTTTTTTTCCTTTTCCTACTGAAAACTCATGACTGGCTCATTAAGTTACACGATATTTGCCATAGGTAATGTTTATTCCAAACCATTTTATGCAGCTCTAACCACAATCCTTCAGATCCTGTGCGATCATTTGTTGTCTTGAGTATTAGAAAGCCTTTGTGTAGCAAGTGAATGTTAATTGCCTCCGCAGCCATCGGTTATAGAGGGCTCTTGCTCTGCATATGTTGGGTTTTCCCTTTCATACACCTTTCGGTGTGGAGGGAAAGATTTTTATATATAACAGAAAATATTTTGTGAAATGTATTCAAAGGACTCGGAAGGAAACATCTTAGATGAGAAAGTATTTAGGTGAAATTGGTGTCATTTACAACCAGTAGCAAGGAGCCATGTGGCAATTCTTGGGTTTGATTTGAAAGAATTCTTACTGTTGATCCAACATGACCCATTCCTTCACATGGATCAGGAAGACCCATTTTCCACCTAGCAGAGGAGCTAATTCACTGCCTTGTGAAAATGGCAAAGCCTTCCTGAAGCTAATTAGTGTCATGAAGGAAACCAAAAGAAGTAAGCAGGAAAAAAATGTATACAGACAAGATACTGACTTCATGGATTTGGGCATTTGTGCTTATTCTCTGGCCTTTGACAAAAAAACCCAACAGTTTCTTTTTCATTAGTTATCTTTGTTTTTACTCTATTAGAGTGGTGTCTAACAGGCAGACCGACCAGTGGCTGGGCACTGCTAAGCTGCTTGGTGGATCTGCTCCTGCGCTACAGATGAGTCCATGTTGAACAGTTGGTAGATCTGTCTGTCCTCATCAGGTCTCACAACCTCCCACCCCAGCTCCTTCCTACCTTCCATCACCTCTGATTGCTCTTGATCTCCTCAGCTCTGGTGGACACCCAGCCCTTGCACCATCGCTTACTAGGCAGCAGTTCTTGGTTGTCACCAGGGCACCCCCAAAAGCTCTCCACAGGTGACGTTGCTTTCCTGTGGGTGGGCAGTGTACAGGAATACATCAATGAGGAGACCTGTCCCATAACAGCAGTAACACCTCAACTATTTAAATAAGTGGCCTGTGGCCCCTGGAGAACCTCTTCCATGCTCAGTAATAATCCCAGTGGGGCAGTCAAATGCCATCTCTGGTTCAAACCTGTTCTTTACCTTATTGAGGTACTTATTTTGAATATTGATTAGCGAACATCCTGAATAGAGTGACATATTGTTGTGAACTTGTGATGGGGCACAACATAACATCATTGACACCTCCAAAAAAAGCTATTTTTCTTAAAATTCCTTCCTTTGGTTTCCCTGTTTGATCTGTGGGGCAGGGTCATCTCCGGACTGTGTGCCTGTGCAACATCTGATACTACGGAGGGCTTGAGTTCAGGGCTTCCAAGCAATGCTGGGAAGGAATTGAAAGAAATTGTTTAAGGTCAGCATTGTTTTTCCTCCCTTGGAGAGTAAATGCAACATAAACTTATTATATGAACCAGCTCGGTCAGGGGAGATTTCTTGTTATTCATAGTAAAATTCGTCTGTGGGAATTTCACAAGTTCTCTTGCAAGATGGGAAGTAGCAGCACTTTATTAACTCAGGCAATGAGATGCTTTATACTATGAGGATGCTGGTTTCGAGTCTCTAGTGGCACCAAATACCAGGATGATAACTTTTCTTCTCCGTACCCCCACCATTGCACCCCAGTACCTTTCCCTGGTGCCAGGAGGACCTCAGGGACACCTTAGGAATGAGCAGGACCATGAAGATGGGACATCTGGCTGTTGAGGCAAGAGACACTATGCACACCCTTTGTGGTGTTTTGCAGACCTCGTGTTGCATTAAACTCACACCCCAGGGTCATTTCACCCCATAAACCCCTCCCAGAGATCCTTGATATCTGCTCCAGAGAATGGGCTCCACACAATACTTGCCTAGGGAGGCTAATGCAAAAAAGACCAGTGCAGACTTAAAAATTGATGATTCACCCCTGTCTTCCCTGCAAAATATACCCCAAGATCAGGCTCTGTCTTTACTTTCTCCCTACTCATACCCTCAGCAAAGCTCTAGTGCTTATGGTTTAGTTCTATCCAGGCAAGTGTGCGTGTGTGTGTGTCTTTTTTTTTTTTTTTTTTTTCCCAGAGTGACTTGTTTGTGCTGTCATCAGCCGTTGTTTTGGTAAATGGTGAGTTAAGCAGATATATCCAAGCGTAAAATCTAAAAAATGTTCCCTGTGGGCGCCTGGGGGGTGTTGTTTGAAATCAACTACATATCAATTGAGCGGCGGCGAGCGGATCCGATGATAAATTCCAGTCCACAGACGCCTTATAAATTACATTTTTTTGTTCACGATCTAGCCTCATCTCAGCTCCCCAGAGGCCCTTAGACTGAGAACTATGATTGNGCAATATGTGCCTGGTAATTTTTCTGTTCATTATCTCATTGTTTTCTGTAAGTACAAGGTTAGATTGAATTACTGCAGGCTCTATTGTCTATTTGTAATTCTCCTTCCATGCCGAGCTACTAATGAATGGGCAATTTAGTCAAATCTTTGTAACGGCTTCTTCTGTGCGTCAGCCACTTAATTACTCTGAGCTTTTCTCACTGCTGCTTTATTGCATGGAAACTCAGGCTGCTTCCAGGTCTTTGCTAGGGGATCTCCAGCTCCGAAAGGAAAAGAAAAAAAACAAACCAAAACCCACGAAAAAAAACACCAAATAAACAAAAACCCGGCACAACAATAACCAGCCCAAATCATCACGATCCCTCGGTGTAGCAGCATCCTCAGCATGCAGGACTTTCCCCTCACATATGGTTTATTTGCTCTCTGGTTAGTGGTTTTGTTATTGTCATGTGAACGGAAGAACTGTCACCGTGTAAATTAGGCAAAGTACATCTAAGGTGAAGACCCTTTAATAGGAGGGGAGCTTGAAAACAGGAAAATTAAATAAATGCACAGGGCCGCATATGGAGTATACCCCACTCCATGAGATTGCACTGAAACTGAGATGCTAATCTCAATCTATTTTGGGATCATCAAACCCCCAGTTTAGCTTGATTTTGGTAGGAATAGTGCTTTTTCTGTTTGTTTGAATAAAAAATGGTATGTTTGCCTTTGTATTTAGTATCCAGTATTTCAATCTGCACATGAGGGGCAGGGCATGGGAATAAATACACGGGAAAAAAATCCACTTAATGAAATTAAATGCGATCATTTATAACCAGCAGTGAGATAGATGTGTATAGAAAGCTTTAAAGCAGCCCTTTGAGTGGTAAATGTTTTTCTTTAATATCAGGATACAATGAATGGAAATCAGAGGAAATAAAGGAGTTTAAAAGAAAATATTGAGAATTATAGATAAGATCCTGGCAGCTTATCTCCATGTGTGATCTGACTCACCTACTTAAAGACACTCTACACCTGCTGAGGCTGATGGAGTGCGGGAGTGGACCCAAAATTACGGGTAAGTAGACTCCACATATATTTGAACTCTACTTTGTGTGTGTTTTTTGTGTGTTTAAACTGGAGACCAATGTCAACCAAATTTTTAAGAAACTGCGCTGACTCTTTGTGACATTAGTGTATTTTGTGGTTTTTACTTTGCCACAGGGTTTTTTTATTTTATTATTATGTTTACTTTAGAAGAAATGCTCTAATGGTCTTGTTTGAGCCATTCCAATTTATACCTGCATGCTGTTACGTGAAAGCCAGACCTTTGGTTGCACGTTTTTGTCATGTTTCCCGGCTTTTAATCCAAAATTGAAAATTTGGTTTTATTCAGGGATTCATTAATTTCTGTCAGGTTGACCTTTTACAGAGTTTCATACCCATATGACAGACAGGTGTAGAATTCTCCTTCATTTTGCACAAAGGGTCTGCACATTCAGTGACCTAAACACATTGAATAAGCATACAGATAACATCTAAACAGATATTTAATGTACAAACACTAGGCTCAACAAGATAAAAATCCTTTCTTTCCAGCTTTTATGACTCAAAATGAGATTCAAATTAAAACTGTGTTTCTCAGGATTTCCAGGGCATGGGTTTATCCCTCAAAAAATACTACAAATTAATGAGGAAGACCTTGCGAGCTTTTGTAAGAGTATAAAAAGACTGATAATAAATTACTGTAATTATTATGATCATAAAGGTCTTTCAAAAGACTTTTCAAGGAATATTTCTATAGGGGAATTTCCCAGCCCCTGGAGACCTATTGATGAAGAGAGCTTCAAGATGAAACCCTAGCACAAACACGTTGCACTTTTGAGAGGTTTTAACTAATGCTGATGCTCATCCTTGGCCCTTCAAGTCAAAACCTTCACCAGTCAGGAGCAGTGAGTAGGTGGAGAAGGGCAACATCTCCCTTCCACACTGCACTGGGATGAAGCAGGATGGTGTGTGTGCCTTGGACAATCTGTAGTGTCCATCCTGTGAGCTGTTCTCTTGTCCCTTGGCTGGGATTTAATTTACCAGCTCTCATGGTAGAAACTCAGTTGAGCTTCAAGATAGACATGTAGCTTTAGTCCCACTTTTCCCTAGGCCAGACCCTAAAGGTAGTGGCCATCCCATGCCTATGGCACACAGAAGTAGCTAGGGTCTAACCTACCTTGGGGACCTGCTCCTGAAAGCTTAAAGTTCTTAGAGAATAGTAGAAACCAAGATAACCCAGTTTTTACAAGATTACAAACAGCTTTCACTGCACAGATACTACAGATTTTGGCCAGAACCTCTGGATTAACCTTCAAAGCAGATTCTTGTTTCAGAAAATGTGCATTTTAGTCACAGCAGTGCGTTAAGGTCAGACTGGCCATAAATTTCATGTGTTTTTTTTCCACTTCAGGCCCAGGGAAGTGTGTTGAGCTCAGTATGAGCAGAACACCACCCCAACACGTTATTCCTCCTGCCCTGTCCGCATGCGCACGTGTACTCCCCTGGCAGTCCTCACTGTGCTCCTTCCCCTCCTCATGCACAAGGGCGGTCTTCGTGTCCACCTTGGAGATGCTGCAAGCAGCCAGATCTTGCCCAGAGATTTGAGTGCAATCCTGGGTGACGCCAAGGAAAAGTTACGTGGCCATGGCATTGCATAACCATACCAGAAGGGGTTGCCCAGGTCTTGCTGGACCAGCGGCTCTATGATGCACTCTGCTGTGGTGCTTGGTGTGGTGTAATAAGGGGATCTCTGCTGGCGTCCAGATCAGGGGGCGTTGAACTTCTAGTCAGCCCTCCTTGTGCCACCCACAGAACTGAAAACGCTATATGCCTTCAGAAAGACCTGTCGTTAAACAGCGGCTTATTTCTATTTGTCTTTACAAAATAACTGAAGACGGGGAGAGAGAGGCAGCCTGAGAGCGAGCTGATGCCTCTTAGACCCAGATAGGCTCTTTGCCTGCTTTGTTATAATACTTCATTGGAACTGACACATTGATAGCCACAGTTTTTCTAGGAAGTGACCTTCATGCTGCCCATTGATTCCCAGTGGCCATCAACTCCTTGCAATTGGAATGACAGGCCAGGTTAAAGGTCAGTCCTTAAATAAAGCTTCTGGATTACTAAACACCTGAAGTTCAAATGAAAATGGAAATCTGCACCTCATTTTATGTGACATGTTACTGCTAATGACACTTCGGGATCTTAAACGGCTCCTGCTCTTTAACTCGTGTGCGTTTCACTCGGTAGCCCCTTAAACCACCTCTTCTCCCTGCTGCTGCTCGACCCTTACAGGACAGGCAGCAAAGGAAAGCAATCTCCCTGGGATGTATGGCTTCTGGGAAAAAAAAAAAAAAGCTTTCGCAGGAAAAGACATCAGAACCAATTAAAACATTTGCCTTTCAAGTGATGGCCAGAAACAATCATTCCCTTAATTAAGATTCACAGTAAAAGGATTTTATTTACATGAGCAGTGGCATTAAAAAGACCCCAATAGTGCAGCCGTGCCGGGGAAGTCGGATGTGTTTTGTCTGCCTGTGCACAGCGGGGCAGCGCTGGACCCCTCGGGGGTGCCTGGCGGAGGGGGTGGGCAGTGAGGTGTTTTCACAGACAAGAGGAGAAGGTGGCTGTCTCCACACACATTATGGAGCTTCTGCTTCTGTCATCGTCATGCCGAGCCTTGGTCCCAGAGCCAAGTGTCCTCAACCTTGGCGAGACACAGCACCCAGCATTCCTCCAAGACTCCCAGCACCCTCCCCTGCCCCATGGGACCCCCTAGGATCCCTGAGGGTGCTGGGCTCCAGTTTACCTCTTTGTCTTCTCCTCAGAATTTTTACTCATTTTCTGCACCTGGAGTGGGCAACGTCGGTAGACAGGGCAGTAAACTTGTCATTGCATCTTCAAGGATATTTATATTTATTCTGTAGCTTTTGCAAAAATACTTTGACAGACTCTGCTGATTTACTTCTATGCTATTATAATGTCTCTAGTTTTCAGCTGAGATCAACGTACCCTTGTGCCAGATACAGTGTGTATTCCCTGTAGGATATAGTACCTGTACCAAAAAAAACCCCAATGTCTACATAATAAGATGAGGCTACTTGCCCCAGGGTAGGTTCATCTTCTGCGGTGTGTTGGGACAGCAGGTGGCAGAATCTGGTGGACATGGCAGCATGCTCTGATTTCTTAATCCAGAGTCCCCAGTGTTTAATAAATGACCTTATGATGAGTTGGAAGGGGCAGGAGCTGCTTGCTGGCACTGTGAGTAGATGGTATGGCATGATCTGCATCCATGCTCTTGATCTCATCAGCCAAAGCAGGGCTGCCCTGTCCAAAATACTTGCTTTGAGGGACCTCTGGACCACCCTAAGTTTCAAGTCCTTCCTGGAAATTGTCTGAGGACTAATGCCTTGGCTAAAAGAGGGCCAAGGTATGTTCTGACAGTGTAGTGATCAGGTTCCCATGTGTGGGGAGGTCCTTCCTCTTTAATTTGACATGTAATATTTATCATTAGATTTCCAAATACAATCCTATGGGGGTGCACCAAACACAGGGTTTCTGTTTGTGATGGGTGATGCTTTCATTGCTTTGGAGGGTCATTTAGGGGGAAATGATTGGATAAGGAGGGAAGGAACAGGCTTAATGCCAAAATCTCAGAGGTTCTTTACAGCCTCTGTTTCATGTATTGTTAGGTCACCTAGATGAAGGATGTTTTGGAAAGCGAGTATCTGAAATACGTATTTTCTAAACCTTTTGGTTAGAAAATAATACCGGAGAGTAACTTAAATAATTCCATAAGCAGCAGGATATTCCAAGTACCGGACCCCCAGCAGCAGGAATTGCACAGATCAATAGCAGAAGATGCAATAGGTTATGATGGCTTCCACTTCATGGTGAACCCTAACTCTGCAGCCTGCAGGACTTCCCAACGGTCATTTTGGGCTTTTTTTTTTCTGCTGATTATCTGTAGCAGGAATAGTTTAATTGCAGTCCACGCGGGTTTCCCTCACCGAGGGGCTGGGAGTTGGACGAACACGGAGTTGAGTTACGCTCTTGTTGCTCAATGTGGTGCCTCCAGGCTGTGGGAAGAGGGAGCTGCTGTGTCGGAACAGTCCAGGTGATGAATAGTCCCTTGTCCCCACTTCTGTCAGCCTGACACCACTCACCAGCACTAAATTAATCAAAACAACGGTGTGTAATGCGGGTACTGCTTGGGTTTGCCAGTGCCTGGCTGATAAAGTAGGAATAGCAGAGCCACTGAGCACAGTTTCACGAAATGCTTTAAATGCACATTAACCTAACAGAGTCTGGAGTAATGGGCTGGGAACACTTATGCCAAAATGTGTGTTCAGTGACAACCTACTTTAAATATTAGTTAGTTTTAGCAGCACGTCTTAATGTAAGCCTTGAAGTTTCTGGCTGGAAAAACAAATTCCTATGGTAGTTTAAAATGTCAAAAGATCTAACTTAAAAAAAAATATATATATATAATCTCTCAAAATAAACCCTTGGTTCTGTTCACTTTAAAAAAAACCCACAAAAATCTAGTTTCACCTAGAAAAATCTAACAAGAGCTTCTGTGTAATGTTGGTATAATAGAACTTGTTTCAAACAAGCTTCCGAAAAATGTTTAAAACGTTTCCCCTGGCCAGAGACCTTATACTGAATTTCAGCCAGCAGCAAATTTTTTTGTAGCCGGTGTTATAAATCAAAACTGGGTTTCTAATGAAAGTGCTGACACAACTTTAACTGTGACAGTACTTCCAGGCAAAACTGTAAAGGAATTAGTCCTGTATTCAATATGCTGGTGCCATATCCAGAAGTTTTGGGGTTTTTATCTTCCTCCCAAGTGCCTCTCTGTATCAGAGCAACACTGAGAGGTAGTGTTGTCATGTAATGCAGAACATAGATACCTGCCATACCTAGTGAAATTCTACAATATAAACCATTGTGTGAGGAATATCAAGAGATCAAATGGTCAATTTTTATTTTTTTTTAATTAATTCTTTATAAAATAACAACTCTGTGTGTGAGCATCTACTCAGACCACTCAGTGTCATGTTTGCTCCCTGATTAGACAACTGACATCTTTAAAATATTAGAAAAAAGGTAACTATTAGTCAAAAACGCTATTCTTGGTCCAACATCCAGGTAAAGCAACCATTTACTCCAACCTTCTTGAAATCTGAAGGAAAATTGCAAACATTTTCATTAGTATCTGGCAATTGTCTGCTAGAAACACATGACTCCTTTGAGGTA
>VWZK01010827.1:489051-500824 GCA_013396935.1 Baryphthengus martii | reverse complement strand
CAGAAATCCCTACAAGGTCTAAAAGGTATGTTCAGGACAAGAGTGACTTGCCAAATAATCCTCCTCAAACATGACCGAGAATGTTTTCATTTGGACTTTTGCCAAGACTTCTTTGTAAATATTTTTGTTGAGGTGTGTATTATTTTTGGAGATATGTTTTTATGCATATAGAGGGATGTATTTTTCTGTCTGGCATGTATTTTGCACTTAGTGCTACTAGCATTTCATATTTTTTTCTCTGGGAACATGCAGTGATAGCTTCAGTATTTCAAAGAGCATGCAATCCAAAATCTGTCAGCAGGAAATATTTCTTAAGGAAGAAAATGTGAGTTTTGTTAACTTTCTCAATCAATTCAGCTGGGGGTTGAATACATGTGCTGTGCCAGGGCTTGGGGTGGGACTCCAGTGACTTCTGTTAACTTCACCATTTTGTAAACAGTGGTTAAGAAGAGTGATGTTGGAGCTGTAAAGTTTGTATCTGTATCTGAGGTTCCTTTCCCAAGCTAAAGTTTTAAAAGTTCCAGTTGAGATTACCCATTTCTTTCTATCGGTCTCTACTGAGTCACTCTTCAGCTGGCAAGGAAACCCCATACATTGTCTTGTCCATAGTAGTTTGAAGTGGGTTTGCATGCCTACAGGAAGACATTTAGGGAGAAGAATCCATGCCATTTCTATAGCATCAAAGCCTTGTTGGGATTTCCAGGTGACCAAATTCAGATTTATTCTTGCTGAACTTGGTTCCCAGTGATCTATTTAATTCTCAATTAGCATCTCTATTGCAATGCTTAACTCTTCCAGCCTGCTTTCCAAACATACACTAATTTGGTCTCACACCAGCTCTCAAACAGGTTTTCGGATAATGAGGTGTGGGATCTTTTCTTTTTCCTTTTAACTGTACCGTTATTAATGCCTGAACTATTCTGAGGGTATACAACAAAAGGAGACAAAGCTCATCGATTTATCAGGGGTGGGAGGGGGAAGAAATGCGATGAAACCAGCCCCATCTGAGCCTTCTGGAATTCAGCTGTTGACTTCTCATTACTGAGAACCCCAACTTCCACAAAATCCATCCATAAACTACAATAAGCTTCGCTGGTTCTTCTCCCCAACTCCTTGTTGTTACTCTCCCTCCAACCAAGTTTTCATATGTTTCTTAAAACCTCTGCTACTCTCCATCTTCTACAGCTTAACACATAGTTTCTAATGTGAACTTAAACCTGTGTTACATGAAATACACGCACATTTTATTTGTGTGACACAGTGCTTTGCAGATCATCTGTAATAGAATTATTCCATACATCTTATATTGTGTGTCTGCTGCATGACGAAGAGATGTTTGTAGTTTTTTCAGTTATTGAATTTCATCATTAGGGACAAATATTGAACTGTGAGAAGTATTAAAGACGGATAGTTGCTTCCAGGCAAAAAAGTTTTGGAGCAACTTGATTTAAAAATACCAGTTATCTTACTCTTTTTTTTTTTTATGTATCTTTTCATTGTGTTCTCATCTCTTTTGTAACTTTGACGTCTAATTTTTCCATCTTCTCTTTATCTTCATTCCTGTTTAAAACTTTGAACACCATTAAGGTCATACTTCCAATGCAGTAGTGACATGGATCCCCATTTTCATCTCTTTGACTTCTTATAAGAGCAGTAAGTACTATAAAATATTCTGTGCCATTCTAACTAATCACCCCTCTGGCATTCTGAGCAAATGCAGGTTAATGGTGAATCTCTTAATATTTCTATTAATTAAGTATATTATCCTAATAACTCTATTGTCAATTTTTCATTGCTAGGTAATGACTAGAGCTGGGTTAGCTATTCATAACTACCAACGTATTTAATAGAGAGTAGTGGGTTTTATTTGTTTGTGAATTGCCTGCTGGCAAAACCTAATTTTTTCCAAACGTATTTGTTATTTGAAATTAATTTAGGGGTGTTCTGCATGGACAGGATTGAGCAGAGGCACATTCATCAGAGGGTGTCGCTGCTTTCTGGTTTGGACAGAGGCATTTCCACAGGTTCTAGAAAAATGGCTGTGGTAGGTCTTTGGTTAGACGAATTAATATTTGAGGTAGAGTTTTCAACTTAGCTCTTTTATTACATATGACTCGTGTACATACGGAAACGAGTACGTGGTTGGTGTGTTGGTATTTTCAATAGCCTCTATGACCTATGTATTTGCTTAAATCCATAACCTGAAGTTCAGAGGAGGATCTCTGGGAAGGCTTTCGATTTAAGCGCTACAGGGGGGAGGAAGGAGATGGAGTATTCAATCAGGGACAGTAATTCTTATTCTAATAAAGTTTCCTGTTTGGAATTGAAAGGACGGACTCCTGCTACAATTGTACATGTGTTACGGTGCCACCCACCATAATGAGGTGGAAACAGAAATGCAGCCAATTCAATAGGAGTTTCAGTTTGATGAGCCCGTAGAAAGATCTGAACATAAGGATTGTTTCACAGAATCTGAGCAGCAATGAAGCTGAAAATATCGATTCATAAAATTTCCTAGGAAGATGAGAAAAACTGTGCAAGCATTCCAGAAAAGTTGATGGACATTTCCATCCAAAAATACAATACTCTATTAGGTGTATTTGTACAAAAAGGGAAAGAGAAGCGAAAAGCTTTTAATGCAGCAGCACGTGAATAAGCAGAGGAAAATGTCCTTCAAGAAACATGAAAATTTCCGTAAAGAAAATACGAGAATTTTAAAAGCAGAGTTCTAGGAAAAATTGTGCTATTTGATTTGACTTTGAAAAAGACAATGCAACTGTCAGCACAGTCCAGATGAGTGAGAAGTTCTCCCAAAGTGTGCTGGAAGAGTGATGTAGGAAGATTTGCAGGAATTCCCTGGTGCAAAAGGAAGGCTGTTAAAATTACCTTTTTTTCCGAATTTAATGTCTCGGTTAGAAATGTAAAAGGTAGTAGATGAGGCACAGGAGATAGGAGAGTGGCTGAAGACAGAGGTAGTTGTGTTGGGAGCTGGGAACACAGATGCTGTATTTCTGCAGCTACCCCAGTTGTAGGTCAGAAAACTGTACAAACGCAACGCAAAGAGCTCGGCTGTTCCGCGGTCTGGAGGCTTGAGCTCCTTCCTCGCTGATGAGAAAGAGCAAGACAACCATAGCTCATGTGCAACCTGATTGTCCTAAAAACATGCAGTCGGCCTGGCCCAGACGCTTCCGACTCACCAGTCATTTCCCTCGTGGACAAGAAACCATTTTCCAGGCTTCCCGTGGGGCCTGTTGGGGCTGTGGCTGCTGGAAACCCCAAGCAAATGTTAGGAGGAGAAGCAGCAGGGCAGCGGGTGAAGTGGAAAGGCACTGGAAGAGGCAAAAATGGCAGTACTTACCCATTTCAATTGATTCCAATAGAGAAGTGGCTATGATTTATAAACTTGAAGAAGGTTAACCTTAATCTCTAGCTAGACATTTGCGTTGCCTGAGTAAACTTTGAGCTCATGCTAGGTAAGGAGGCAGGAATTTGGTATTAATAGAGACACTTGAGGCAATTTTCTTAACTTAACCACCCCTGGTGTCACGGGGCTTTTACAGTGAAGTGCTCTGCCTAACAGAAATGACTGGGATGCTTAGGACAGCTTTTGTCCAAAGGGACTGTCTGTGCTGACAACTTAGCTCCTTCCCAAAATAAAGAAAGAGTGCAGAAGAAAGCTGTAATAAACCATCAAAGTAGACTAGGAAATGTGAATAAACAGAGCTGTCTACCCCTCAGCATTTGCTCAAGGAAAGCACGGACACCGCAGATTCCTGCGGGGAATCTTCGTGCGCAGCCCAGGTGCTCCCAGTGCCCACAGGTAGAAGGAGACACAAAGAAACAAGCATTTTTACTTTGCTTTACGTAGCTTTATGGACATGCCCGCAGGGGTTTTTGTAGTTCTAGAGAAGTACTTGGCATCTAGGTTTTGAGTCCATTTCCCCACAAAACTATGAGCGGAGAATCTTTGCTTAACTGCAACTTCTTAGAGATCCAAGTGATGTAAATGACTTTAAAAAAGCCAATTAAATGTATGATTGAATGTCAGCCCTTCTGATTGCAGCCTTCATTAAGAAACTGGAAATGTGAGGTATTTTTTTGCTTAATATTGAACACAGTTAATTAAAAAGGTAAAGATTACATTTTGCTTCAGCTAATTTGAAATAAAGAACCTCCATTTAAACAATAAATTTCAGATTTTAGTCATAGCAATTAATAGGCCAAACTGTGTACTTAAGGTTTTATTATATTGATTCTGAAATAATTAGATCAGCAAACACATTGCAAATATATTATCTAAAACAAATAACGTTATCACCGCACTTTTTGTTAGATAGCACGGCAGTAAAACATATAACAGCAGAATCTAAAGCAATGTCATAAAATTAATAGTCATAGAGCATATATTACCTTCTTGCACTAAATGACAAAAACCAGCACGATGATGATGGGGACAGTTTTATACTGTGAGGCTTGTGAAATGTTTTGGTGTAGCATTTGTGAAAGTTAAGACACATCTTCTATGTTTAGCAGATAATTTCGGTGTTTCCTGGAGCATTTCCAAGCAGCCTTCTTATTAAGCTGCCCAAGGAACCTTGTTTTAACTGCGTCTCTCAATCCCTCTCCCACCAAACTTTTGCATTCTTCCTTGCAAAGCAAATTACCGAGTGTTGTCGGCGGTCGCCTGAGCCATCAGCTTTAAAAGCCTTAAGGCTGTTTAAGAGGCCTTTTAAAAAAGCATGACATTCAATCAAAGTTCAGTGAGGAAAGTTTTAATGAATAAACTTGGTAAATTAGAAAGCACCGCTGCAGAGTGATTAACTCTCATTTGTGCATTAGTGTTAAAATTAATTAAAATGTTTAAGCCGTAGGAGGCAGGTTACCTCCTCAAGACCCGGCTTTGCCCTCGGAGTCAGTCTGGATCCAGCAGCGATTCATCTTGCGCAAGATGAGAGGAGGGGTAAAAGAAAAGAACAGCCAGGACAAATGTGCTTTCAATGGTGCTTTAGCCGCAGGAAGGCCACGGAGGCCTCGGTGCGGCGTTACCGGAGTGTGACATAATAATACAGTGGGTATGTTGGAGAGGATCTGCTTTGGAAAGCAGACGAGCCTCTTTTCACACAGATTTCGGTTTAACTCGACGTGACGGAGCTAATTTCATTACCAGGAGACAGGCTGGGTTGTGCCGCTGTGTAAAACGCTGCTGGAAATTCGCTCTCCTTTTCCGATTTGGTTACGCTGCTCCTGGTGAATATGACTTTCTTTACCCAGTACCATGAAATATATATCTGATGCAGCAACATCATTTTATACTTGTAGCCGTCACCGCCTTTACTAACAGCCTTTTGCCGCATCAATTAATTACCTGAGAAGTTGGCTAAAGTATCTGATCTACTAAGGAACAAGGATTAGTTTTAGTACTTTGGCAATACATATTAACAACCGCTTCTGTGAGAAATCATACTGTTAGATTCCTATAAACTTATTTTCTTTCAGAAATCATTTTAGATTAGTTCCTTTCCAGAACTGGGAGCCTGTATCTCTTCCTATCCCGAGCCATTATGATGTGGCTGTTTAACAAATCCGTGCTGGTTTGGAATTATAAATGACAGCCTATTTTATAAAGGGAAAAGTCTTCTTTGACAGCAGAACAATATCATATGAGTTACAAATGGAAAATTGTGTCCTACAGCTGAACAGTTGTTTTCACGTGTTCACCAGGGGCCGGTTATTAATTTTACATTGGTCGGAATTAAGGATTTTGGAGAAATTAATCTGAAACAAATTATGAAAAATTTCTGCTCAATGAGAATTACCATTATTTACTGTAGATCTATATTCATAACTTTAACACCTGGCAGTCTTTCCTATTTTTTTTCTCTATAGATTTCTTGTCAACAAGGGTGTCAGAGGTCAATGTCAGAATGCCCCTCTGGCACCCATTAACTATAACCAGAAAACTTGTTCACTATTGATCTACAATGTCTAAATATCTATTATGTTGGATATAAAAGGTGGTTTCACATCTTTCTAAAACAGGTAATTCATAAAGGCCAAAGGGTCAGAGCTGGTGATATATTATTGTTTCACTGTATCGGTGACTACAAGTGCGGAAGGGGGACAGGCCGGGCGAGGTGTCGCTGAACTCTGGCGCTGGACAGTCGTGTGCCTTGGTGCTCGCTGCCCTCCGTCCCCACCACAGCCCTTCAACTGGTCGCCTGAGGGTTTTGCTCCATGCTTTACTCTCCACTCCTCCGAAAGGAGGGTGCCTGAAGGAGTCTTGTTTAAAGAGCGCGTTCCCATCGTTGTAGCCAGAGCTCAGGTGAATCTAAAATTTAGATGGAAGTCAAGTCTCGTTCCCGAAACCCGTGCCGTCGGCAATTCCATGGCTCTGACTCGCTGTCTGTAGAGCACTTTGCACCATGACGATCACGCAGCCGGGGCGCTGTGCGCGGAGCATTTTGATTATTACAAGAATTGTGCACAAAAGGGCAGAGTCCCCATGGGTTTAAGTTGTCACAGTTCCGTTGACTTCAGTAGAGCGATGACGCTTGATGTACACAGAGGATTTGCCCCAGAATACTTGTCAGGCTCTGGCCATAGTTCCAAAATCATGTGTTTTCTAAAGAGACACTTGTGTAATATCATACGAATGATTTTGTTTGCTCATATCAACCCATCAAATTTATTGAGACACTTTTAATCTCCTCATTATTTAACTATTGAGATGCCTCTGCTCTGCTTAAGGCTTAAAAGCAGAGCAGGAACAACCGTGGATTTCTTTGTTCTGCTCTTCCCACAGCAGAGCACAGAAACACTGTGAGGATGGAGGACTTGATCCAGGCTTATTCCCCCCCCACAACCCAGTCCTGTCAATTTGAGACCACGTGGCATTTCCCAGGAGGCACCTATTACTTTTTGCAGGATGAGACCTATAGGAAGCAAACCCTCTTTGGAAAGCAGCTGATACTCCACTCTTTAATGGAGCTTATGGCCCTCTAGCAAGCCCCCAAAATGGTTCATATTCTTCCAGGCTACATTTTTGAAGAAAGTAAATTGAGATGAATCTTGCTAAGATGAGATAGTTAAAATGTCAGGCTCCATAAGTTTCAATGCATCCTTATAGCTCTGAACACTAAAATGCAACTGAACATTGGAATAAGGGAAACAAAAGAGAATCAGATAACTAGTTCTTACAGAGAGGAGGAAAAAAGTCATTTCTGTCTGTGCTGCTACAGCACGGAAATCCACATAGTACAGTTTTAGAGCGGTGCCTTAAAAAAAACAATTGCAGTTTCTTTTTTATCACTGGTCTTGGTTACACATCGCTGCCTGCTCTATGACACACTAGAACTGCAGAGTTTCTGAGGCAAACAATACACCACCAGCTTTATTTCTGTTTACAAATGTTACCTGGGGGAAATGTGCCTGTACCTGTTGGATAAATTACAAATCATCAGCACTAAATATGACCCACAACAGTAACATAGAGGGGAAAAGGGAGCGCTGGCTCTATGTATTTGGGATTTTCTGCCTGCTCGGGATACTGCTGTTTTAATCAGTCAATGAAATGATGCTGTTCTAGTGTGTAAACCAGAGCTGTCTACGTGGTGTTCGCTCAACACCAGAAGTTTCTTCATGTGTCCTTATCGTAATATTCACAATCAATTGAATTAATGATTATGAATCTTGTAAGGGACTCACTGTAAATGTTGAACCCAAGACACATTACCAGAAATGTAAAGTGCAGGCAGATTTGTGTCCAAGAGGTTTTCCTGGGCTCGTACGACAAAGGCAGAGCATAGGGAGAAGTGTGGTGGCTGCAGGCTCATAAACCACTTCTCAGCCCAAGCCTTGCAGGTGATACCTGGCTGAGCTGACTGAGGGAAACCGTTGTTAAGAACCAAGAGCAAGATTTGCATTCCTATTTCTAAATCAGGAAATTTCTTAGGCAAGCCACCGCCTAAATCACTCTGCTCCCACGTTCCTTTTCCAAAGGTTGGGTGGGACAGTTCTTCCTGCCGTGGCCGACGAAGTCGAGGTCAGTTCCATGGACCTGACTCAATCTGGGGTGGCCGATCACGATACGGTTGACCTTGACTTGGTCACAAAACCATTACAGCCTGTGGCAAGGCTCAGGGTGAAGCCCCTTGTAACTAGATCACAGACCCGAGCTGGGAATGCCACGGCTTTAGGTTTAGCTGTGAGGATAAAGCTGGACACCAAATAGGGTCAGGAGGAACAACTGGTTTGTAACTGGATCCTCTCACGCCGCTCTGGCTGCAACACAGATGGGCCAGAATGAAGGCTATCACTCCTAGTTTATAGCCATTAGCAATCATGATCTCCCTAATATGAAACAGAAATAATAGTATTATTAATAATAATATCAAGCTGACACATTATTAGCCTCTGCAGATGGCTCTATTCCTCCTAATAATTTTTATTTTTATTTAATGTTTGGAGATGCTGTAAAAAAGTGACTAGTGCTTCCAAATGTGACCTCTGTGGGGCTTAAAACCTACTGAATCAGATGAGATATTAAAGCATTCAATGTAATGTATGACTTAAAGCTATGTTTTTAAAACTTTAATAGGAAATGTCTGATGCTTTAGATGACTATTTCTTGAAGTATAGTAGGCTGAAGAATTTGCTTCGGAGGGTCTCTTTATATCCAAGAAGAGCTACAGTGAGAATACGCAGTATGTTCTTCCTTCACCGTGCCTCTAAATAGATGTAAAGGAATTAGCCTGTATTAATAATACATCATGTTTCTACTCTGTTTTATACTATTGTACATATGTTCTTATTCCACAGTCAACACCACCGTATTTAAATATCTCCAAGCAGTTCATTAAAGAAGGCGATTAACATCTGTCATGTGGTTTTTTCCCCCCCTCCTCCTGTCCCTGAGGAAAGGAGGATGTTCAGTGGCAGACCTGGTTTTGGTAGGGATTTATCGTGTGTATGGGAGGCTTTTTTATTTTGCTGAGGTTTTATTTTATTACACAAAACTACCTATTGGGATAAATGTTTGCAAAGGCAACTCAAAAAAAAAAAAAAAAAAAAAGTCTGCTTTGCAGCTGAAGTGAAAGGGGATGAGATTCAACCTGAGGGCATGTGCTTAGAGACTTGGAGCGTGGTGGGAATCCCGCCACCACCTCTCCTGCCTACTGGGAGACCTCCCATGGGACTGGGAGTGGCATGAAAAGGATGGTGGCTTGTGTCTTAGCACTTGAGACCTCCAGAAATGTTTTCTCAGTAAGGGCTAAACAGGATCTGCTTTCCACACGTACAGTAGAGGCTGGGTCTCAGGAAAGCTGCGTGGCCTCCCAGTTCTCTTAAGCTGCCGATAGACTGGCCCTGTAGGGGTCTGCTGAGCATCCAAGGAAACTGTGCTGTGGTTAAAACCTTCCCCTTGCCTTCCCCTGCTGCCCACAAGCACCAACTCGGGGTAGCTTTGGTGGCAAGCTTCAGCTTGCTTCTGCTGCCTGCTCCTCCATGAACAGATCTCCTCTGGACACCGAGGTGGTGGGCACTGTGCTGAGAGCAGACATTTCACGTGGATCTTCCCGCTTATGGAGTCCCTGTTGTCTGACTGGGACACCCCAGGGTTAAATAGGAATGTGACTAATACATAGGGGCAGAAACTAGTCTTTTAGGGAGCCCTTGAGTGAAAACCCTCAGTTTAATGATGCGGTTTCTTGCTGTTCCTCATTGTGCATTTGCCTGCAGGAAGGATTCAGATAAATCACTTTGCTGTGTTGCCTGGATTTCTGACACTCTTTGAGTGAGACAGCAGCAGTAACTAGTATCACTTGTAGGATCCAGCAGGATACAAGTGCATATCCCTCCCCATCCACTGATGAGGAGGTAATAACAGTCCCTTTGGTAGCAGCGCTGCACCCAGAGAGCTTGGGGGGTGTCTGGTTATCGTTGTGTTAGGCCTTTGGTAACGTTTCTGTGAGCTTTTGAGTATGTGAAGATCTAATATAGGCTGACGTTTTCATGGATATTTTTGCTCTATTGTGTGGACAAGACCCAAAATCAGACTTATTACAGCATTTTCCTTCGTAGCATCCCCAAGGTTGGAATGACTGTGGTCTCCATTGTAGTCATTCTGCAGCATCAACCTTAGTGAGTTAAATTTCCCTAATTTTTCTTTCCAGTTTTACTTACTCATGGTAGCTATCCAGGAAAAGCTTAGAGATTTATCCAAATTTCTCCATCTTCTCTGCAAGCTTTCATACTACCTAGAAGACCACTGGAAGCTCCTAGTAATACATTTCCCTCTGTCATAATATTTACTAATGCACCTGGCTCACATTAATTGTATTCCGTTTGCTTTTTGATGGCTTATTCTTGACAGTGCAGGTTGGTACCAGCTGCTTTCCACAGACAAGCCAGTTATTGTTGTCCTTGTCGTATTTGTGCTACCAGCTTCCATCAAGGGAGGGTATTTTGCAGCCTGTTCTCTTTCAGACTGAGGGGAGATGGGGAGGTCTGATCCTTTCCTTGGCTTTCCCAGTGAACAGATCATTGCATTACGGAGAAGGTTTTCTGGACCTCCGAAAAATCTCTTTATGGGGAAAATAAAGGATGAGGAGAAGGTCTATGTCCGTATGCAAGCCGGTGAAAACACACACACACAGCCTTACAAAGATCCCAGTGGGGAACCCACACTAAAGGTTAACGCAGCCCCAGGCTGTAATTAGCCTTTTGCACAGAGTCTCCTTGTTGTGGAATCTCTATTTATGAGGGGTTTTCAGGGGCAATGAACCACCAGTCCCCATCCCCCAGTGCCCCCAGTAAAACCCACTGGCAGGAAGCTGGCGAGGACGCTGAGTTTTGGGAGGAATGCTGAGGAGCAGGGCTTCCCCTCCGATGGTTCTGGATCTCTTTGAATCCCTCAGGGATTCTCAAAGACCGAGAGAAGAGAAATGCATTGCCCCTCTACATGCCTTTATTTTTTCCCCAGAGTAAGGGCTTACCTGCCACCCTGGTTTGGAAATTCATTGTCAGGTCAGTCGGTGACAGCAAATTTACTTGTTAATGCCATGTATCTGTCACCAGAGAGAGAATTTTCACTGTCCACTTTTCATTCACTCCATAAATGTTCCTCTTCATTGAAGTGCAAGAAATTAAAGGAATTGGAGAGCGTGGTAAATATGAACTACTTTTACAAACTTGATTTCCTACTGTTTATCCAAGGGCATTTTACCTGTCCTGCTATTGATGGTGGCTGGTTGTTGCAGCGATTGAGTCTTCGGTGGCTGCCAGAGTCAACTCCTAGGGTCATCTCTTCAGTAACTAGCACGTAAAATTACATCAAGATATTTTATTATCGTCTGGGTTTGCAAATCTTGCGTGTTGAAGTCAATAATGCTATTGGATTTTACCAAATGAATACCATTTGTTTTTAAAATTCAAACAAAATCTCTTCTCCACTGAGCATGACCCGTTCAGGAATCTGTGTAACACCACGAACGAATTCCTGCCATAGCGTGAAGAGGCCAGTAGTTAGGGGAAAAAAAATCATGTACTAGAATAATGCAAAAAGACTAGAAAAGAATCCAACATCCTTTGATTTGCTTTGGTGACCTTGTGCAGACGCTGTCAACTCCAAATGTTTTCTCGGTGCACGGAGGGAGAGGGGGGAACACACCACCCCACAGCGGAGTCCGGGGTTCTGTTCCCTTCGTGTTAAGTGGAATGACATTGGCCAGATAAACTGTGATAACGTTTTCAAAAGGCAAATCCCACAATATCTTGA
>VWZK01010827.1:441551-484051 GCA_013396935.1 Baryphthengus martii | reverse complement strand
GATCTGAAGCCCCAGAAGTTGTTCTGTGCCTTGTCCTTCTTCGGATCATGGGATAAGGCAATACCCCACCGGCTCCGAACCGCCAGCTCCAGGCTGGACTCCAGCAGTGACAGGAGCAGGGGGGCAGCTCCCCACCACCACCTCCTGTCCCCGCGCAGGTTGTCAGCAGCACTGTCTGCTCGAGGTGGGCCGTGTGGATGGGTCAAGATCCAAGGAAAATTCAATTGTCTGCTTTGTTCAAAACCATGGATATTTTATTTTTAATTCCTGGACGTATCACGCACACACACAAAAAAATTAAGATCTATTCATCCACAGAAAATACTGATAGAAAAGCTTTCAGGTCAATCTCTCTAGGGGTACACCACAGGTTTTTAGCAGCATCCTGTTGATGGAAGAAATTCTACGCGTGTGAGTAGGGCTTGCAGGACAAGGACCTTGTCTAGAGGCCACTCAGCTCAAAACTTCAATCCTCAGCAAACCTCTATAAAGCGACCGTTCCCATTTTTATGGTGCTGCAGGTATGACTGGGCTATACGAGCACTGGAAACAGTTCATTTGATATTTGCTGCTGGAAATTCTTTACTGTGGGGAAAAATTCTGGTTTATGTCCTGTTGGAGAAAAAGTGGAAGCAAAGCTTTAGGTGATCTTTTTCGGTGCGTCCATCTTCCGTGCTCCAGGATACTTGCTTCAAAATAATTCATTTGTTTCTAGGCACAATGTTCTTTTCCGTATCAAAGGGGAGAAGAAAACAAATAATGGAATCATTAATTCTAATCTGATTTCAGAACACAGAGAACCATTCTAAGCCTCTGTCTTGAAATATTTTCAGGACAAACAATATAGATTAACTACTTTTTTTTTTTTTTTTTTTCCCCATTAGTAACTTTCTACACAGGGAAAAAAACATTTTCAGGCTATTCTATTTATGTTCCACATGTTGCTGCAATTGCTTTCGGTAGGATAGCGTGGAAAATCCTTTTTTCTATCTAATCTCTCTCTCCACACTGTATATAAGTAGAGCAATATTATCCTAGAACTCCCAAACCTTGATGTACACAACATCTTATTTGAGATTAATGGGCACATTCCCAGTCCCTGAAATCCATTTAATTTAGAGAAGACATATTGCATTTTTTGGGGGCTGCCATGTCCCAACAGAGCAGGGTCAAGCTGAATATGGAGCTGTAGGTGGATTTATCTCCAGGATTCTTGCAATTTCTCAGATGTCTGCTGGCATCACATCCAGGTAGGGATAGCATAAAGTGACATTTACTATTTCAGTCTTAAAGTGAGTGTGGATATTGTTGCTAATAATCATCCTCTTGTAAATTATAAATGTCAAGGACATTCAGAACCACGTGTTCGCTATAGCTGCTTTTTTAGAAAGAAAGTCTCCCCGTTTGCAGACGTTGTCAGGCTTGGGTTGGTCCATTTGAGCACAGAGCACAGCATTTATGAGGTTTGACCCCTGCCTTCAACTTCTCCAATATAAATTAATAGAACGGGGATTTTTTGTTAAGGGCTGGCATCGCCTAAAAGCCGTATGACCTACAACTGCTGTGCTTTAGGTTGCCAGTGGTAAGAGCAGTTCTTAAAAGTAAGACTCAGTGGGGCTGACCTGGACCAGTCGTGAAGTCAGAGAATATTCTAAAGCGTTTCCAGGAACGGTTTCCTGCGGAGCTGGCGAGAAGTTTCTATTGCTATTCTTAAACCAGAAGCATAGCAGGTGTAGGAGGCAGAGCCACGTGCTGTGCTGCAGCACAGGAGTGGGGACATAGCCGAGAGGGAGTTGCCATCGCTCCAATTCTACCCAAACTGGGAAATCTGAAACAGGCTTCCCACCAGCTCAGCACCGCTGCAACCGCTCTCCTTTCATCCCCAGCACATCCCCTCTACCGAGCAGAAATACTTAGGGGACGGGATCCAGTAAATTCCAGCCAAGAAACTCAAGATCTAGACCCTAAATAGTTGCAGTAGGAAGGTATTCCAGTACCTGCAATCCCACCCAGTGCCATCCCCAGCCTCACAAGTCAGCTCAGCCACGATCTTGCCTCTCCTAAAGGGCTGTTCCCAGCGACAGCGCGGCAGGGTCTGCCTTACACGTGCAGATAAGATACAGCTCATTTATTAGAGTGGATCCAAATCAAGAACTAAGTTGCATTTTTTGAAACCTTAAAGATGTCACTCAGTTCTGTCTAACTGTTACCTTTTCAAAGTTAAATAATTAGCAATGTTTGTAGAGAAGATAACAAGTATAAATGGCTGTTGGAACGAGCGGTATTCTCTAATTTTGAAGAGTAGTGAAATTGAAAAAAAGGTGGAAGAATAGATCAGGGTCTATAAACTGTAGCTTTTCTACAGTCCTGCTTCTAGTGTTGGTTAAACTACTGGTGCTGGGATTCTCTTCAGTGAAACCATGGCACAGTCAGGTTACAGCCCGTAAAGCCTAGAAGACTGAAGATTTAAGTGCTAATTCAGCAAATTATTTAAATCTAGGCTCACGCTTAAATTTGTCCTTCTTCCAGAATGCACTGTTAAAATTTCTCATTTAACACAAGAGAAGGGCATATTTAATCTCATTAAATTTAAAGAAAATTTTATCACTAGTGCCATAAATAAGGTTGGACTCCAGGGTGACAAATGTGGGCTGGGTGAGGGAAGAGAACCTCGCCGTGAAGGAGAATGCCTCTGTAGTCAAAACTGCACATTTTCTTTAGTTTTTTTCCAGGGAAATATCAAGTATTGTTTTTTCTGTCAAACCCGGCTTTCCTCTCTTGTCTAGAAATACTCTTTTGGACCTTCAGTTTAGCAGGAGCCTATTGAATGCTCTGGTTTGTTCTACACACGCTGCCCCCGCCAAGTTATTCTAATTAATGGCTATTGATTTAAGTGTTCTCTATTCTATAAAAGATAAGGATGGCAAAATCATAATCTCCATTTGATTTCCCTATTAAATAAATGTGAAGAAATATTTGTACATAGGACAGCTATTAAATGCATTGATCAGGATTTTATTTAGTAGGAAAAACATCACAGGCTTCGAGTCCCTGTCTGAAACACAAAGGCCCAAAAGGAGGAGCAGGAGACACATAGTGTCACGTTTGAATTCTTTCCAACTTGGTAGTCTGAGACTTTTGCTCACTCTTTCTGCCTCAAACCCTTCCCCAGGCTCCTCTCCAGGCACACATGTTGTGGGGTGGGTTGTACACCTGAAGAGGAAATGTTCAGCTGCTCTTTTATGCCATAAAAAATCAGTTCTTTGGAGCCTCCTCCCACGCTGGATAAGCTAAAAAACAAAGTAAATGTCTGGGGTAGGAATTACCAAGCTCACCTCTAATGGGTACTGTATTTCCATTTTCTTACATTGAACTTTTAATGAACTGTTTTTTTTTTTTTTCATGGTATGCAAACAGAACTGCTCTTGCTGCATGGAGCTGTGTGGTCACATATTAATTACTGAGAGAAAAGACTTTCACACTGGTGGTTGGTCCATGGACAAAGCAGCATCTCATTTCTTCTCAGAAGTTCTACCTGTGGTAGTGGCTCTTTGTTGTTCCTTTGGGAAAAGAGTGTTTGCAAGATAGAAATCCACAGGTTTACTGAATGAGCCACACTGGAAAGATAGGCTGTAGCTAAATATTTAGAATTAAAGAAGAACTGAAGGATGAGGTGGGCAGTCTGATATTGCTGAGGGACCGTGCTGGACCTCCTCTTATCTTGGGATCCTTAAAATTATTAAAGATTAGTTTAATAAGGTGATCACTTAAAAACAAACAGTATAGTTTAACGAAAAACGCATTAAAATTTTGGTTTAATGAAAAATTGTCAATATTATAAACGCTTTTTGAAAATACTTTATTTCCCAATGCCTTTTGAAGGATCTTAGTAATGACCATGAGTCATTGTCAGATTCTCTTTCCCTATTACCGGCAATTTTCATTAAACATCAGCCCAAGGAAATAAGATGTATGTTAGGCTAAAAGCTTCCAGCCCAGAAATCTTCCAAGCAGGATTTGCATCTGCAGCACTTCCAGCCTTCATGATTTTGTCTTGGTCATGCAACATTTAGCGTGTTTTCAAAATCCTTTGCGTCTGGAGTCACGCGGATGCTTGGAAATCGGAATTTTTGGAAAATATGCTTTTGTCCTGCTAGAACTGCCGTATTTTTAAGCCGTTATTTTGAAGAGTTTCCGAGAGGAGAACTTGGTGGGCCTGGCATAATAGGGATATGAAGATGGATTATGGAGAGACCCGGAGTACTCATTAGGGTAAAGAGAGGGAGGCCAGACTGCTCGCTGAACTGAATGACGGATTGTCCTATCTTACGCCTTCCTTTTGGAAGACAGCGCGCTGCGTTTTGTGTTTTAATTTTAAAGATAATTACTTGAATTTAATTCGGTACTTTTTAGAAAGGTAACAGAGATGAGCCCATTTGTTACGGGCCTATCGTGGATTTGTTCCCCGATAGTGAGGAGTGCTGGAAAATAGGCTGTCTGGCGTGACTCGTACAGAGCTTGTGATCTTCCTTGTGTAATGGTATCTGCGTCGTCAAAAAAACCCTCACCGCCTCAGCATGTGCTGTTTTAGAGACTTCTTCTCAGAAAAATGAGTAGAGAAATCTAGAGCTGAACGTCCGTGGAGTCCTTGGTCCCTGCACGTCGGCTTGTTGGCACAGTAGTCTGAAGCTGTACCTATATCATCTTAACTTGCGATCAGAAACACTTTTGAAGCTTCCTTCCCCTGTGGCACCTTGGTTTGCCTTGCAGAGCAGTCTCGGAGTTGCCAGCTGGGCTCTTTCAGGCTGAAGGTCGGGCTGAAAGCTGTGCTACAGGAACACGTTGGTTGCTACGGGGCCGGGGAGAGCCCCGAGCAGCCCCCTCTGAAACATGAGTGCGGTTGCTGCGCTCCGGGTCTGCTCCTTCGGGATCACACCTGGGAGTGCAGACACAGACTACTGCTGCTCCTAAAGCCACGTTCAGACACCTGATTTTCAAAGGATCCCAAGTATCATACTTTTGAAAATCAGGCTACTAATCTCAACCAAATTTTACTAATGGGCGAAACATTAAGAAAACTGCTTCCACTCCCCCTCGTCTCTCCTCGTTCATAAACATTCCCTTCGGTCTTGTAACCAAGCAGGCATGAACAAATTCTGGTAAAGCAGATCAGTCTTTTAATAGCATCTAGATGTCAACCACAGTGTCTTGTCCAGCATGGGAAGGTGCACTTCGAGAAGAAGTTGCTCTGAGGGGCTTCCCCAGAACTGCTGTTAGCTTGAGCATCACCCACCTGCTATACTGTCACTAGAAGTAACATAAAATATTAAATGGTTCAAAAAAGTTTCTTCTACTTACTTTCCAGATTCTATCAGGCATGTTTAATAAAGTAGAGGGAACAGTTTCATTAAGAAACCTAAAGCGATCCTTTTTTTTAGAGCAAAGGCATTTTGCTCTTTACATTTTAAGCACAGTACCATGTGCTTAAAATTAGCACACGGCAAAGCTGAATATTGTTTTTAAGAACTATCCCATTTCTGTGCTCCCAAACCAAATGCAACAGGAAAAATACCATTACTTCAGGACAAAATATAAAGCAGGGATTCAATTTTAAAACGCTTGTGGCAGTGAAAAAAATGTATCTTCAAATGTGAGCCAATTCATTGAGGCCTTAACATTCATTTGTTGCAAATGGAGGGGGCAGCGGAACCCAAGGCCGGAGCCAATTGGCGTCTTCCAGGCAGGGAAAGGTCAAGCGGTGGCTCGCCGTGCCTCTGCTACTCCTGGGCTCTGTTAAAATGCCGGTATTAAACAGAAGTTACATCTGAGGTCAAGTGACCGCAATAACAGGGGACACGGCGAGCCCTCAAATCATTCCTCGTGATGGAAATGACATGGAGCTGACATAATATCTGAGGTGAGATGAAACTGAAATCCTCAGCACCTGAACACTTCACCTACTGATGGGTAACCTGACCCTAACCAATCTCATAATCATATCCATGTCAAGGGGGAAGCTGCGTTTCCCGAAGCAGAAGGTACAGTCACTCGGTTTGATTTTTTTTTTGGGGGGGTCTCTGACTTTGCTTCTGGAATGATGTTGTTAAAAGTTTCCGTGCTCTGCTTTAAGCCTTTCAAATCGATGTCTTCCACGAAATATCAGCTCCCACCTCAGAGAACAGACGCTCCTTTTGTTGATCTTTCTCTTCATTCTCGGTGGTTTCTGCTGGGTATTTGGGGAGCATGCTGAACGTGGTCCTCAGTGTATTTTAAGCGATCCAGGTTGGAATCAGATATGGCACTTTCAAACTAGAGACCACCAGAGAGTGACTGTGACTTTTTGGGGTGACTGTGATTTGTTCAATGGTGGTAAGTGGTTTGGGGCACAGGAAGTAACCTTTCCTCATGAAAGGAGAAAAAATAATTCCTTATACTGTTCCAAATAATGTCATATTGGATAACTTCTATGGTGCATAAATACTTTAAAAAAAAAAGTTATTTATTTTTATCTCTAAATCTTACCTCCTTGAATCTTATCTTTATATTCGTCTTTAAAATTGTGGGCTGGAAGATCCCGATTTCAGAGCCTTCCTTGTGCTTTTGTACTCACATTTTTTTCTAAAGAGGGCAAACGAAGCTCAAATAAAAATCCCATTTACATAAGCAAAGCTGGACCAAAATACTCCTGCCATATTTTCTGAGCCGATACATTTGCACGACCTGAAGCAATCATTGCGCTCAGCTGTCGGATGAATCAGCATGTATTTAAATCCAAGGGAGCCAGGAAAGACTACATTAGTTCTGTTCCACAGACCTGTCAAAGCTCGGAAGAGATTAAACGCGTGACCCCTTCATCCCTAACATTGCTCCACAAGAGACATTTCTGTCACTATTTCTGCCACTTGGCTTTCTAAGATGCCACGAAGCCTTAGGGCGACCTCGGCTACATTTCAGTGTTGTTTATTGATTTCTGACCCAGTGCTTAATAGTTTTCCCAGTCCCCCTGAATGGCTTTTGTAAGCAATAGGGTTTGTGCATCTCACCGATCAATACCTTTTATATTTACAATAAAATTGAAACTGCTTCTGCTGGGGGTGCAGCCCAGCATTTGTCATCCTTCAGCGAGGGAAAACTATGTCATTATCTGAATTAAAACATTTATTTCTGATTAAGAGAGTGTCCTATCTCATTAATTTTTCCCTTTCCAATAGAAAGGGAATAGAATCCTATTGATTTTTGCACTTTTACACATCTCCACTGCTGGGAAGATAATTGAGAAGTTAGCCAGAATAAATGAAGTTTCAAGTCTAGCAGGCCAGCCAATACCTTCCAAATTCAAGGTGTTTTTATGAAGCTGGATTTTAATTTGTTGGCAAGCTGAAGCAGTGGGACTTATTCGGCTGAGTAAATTGGATTAAGAGTAGAATCTCCTTGAAGCGTGTCTTGGTGAATGCTGAGGGGCTTGTTCCCCCTAGACAGCCACAGGCTTGCTTGAGATTTATGCTAAGACAGCTTCCAAATTGCCCTCCTTCAGAACTCCAACTCGCTCCAGGAAGTGTGGATTAGCGGACCAAAAGCTTATTAACTCTACTTCTCTTCCATTCGAGCCGCCGTCTTAAAAACAACCAAAGTCTAATCAGCAGCTGAACTAGACCTTCAGATTTTCTGCGTCAATTGATTACACTTTATTAGAATAATGGGATTAAATCAAGCTTCATTAAAAAGAATTCCCTTTGCATGAATCCCCGCTTCCGAGGACCTTTCCAGCATCTGTGTTTGCAATGCCACTGCAGGTACAGGGCACTGTTCCTTCTAACATTTTTCTCTCTCTGAATTAGCAATCAATATACCGTCTTCATTTCCCCTATAGAAAGGCCAGACAATCATTGTGTATTCTGCTAGAAAACAGAACGTGTCTTTAATCAATGTGAACTATAAAAGTTTGCATTTGAATTAGACAATATATTGTGTATTTTAAGAAGTTATACAGAAGGTTTTCTTGTAGGTGCTATTTTACAGCAGGGAAATGGCGTCTTCCTAAATATCTTCCAAGCCCTCTAAGAAAATTTTGCCGTTTTTAGAAATAAGAAGCAAACCCCTCTACAAAACAAAGACAAAACTAGGGGAAAAAAAAAATAAATCTGTATCTACAAGGCTATCTCAGTACTCTCAGATATTACTAGGCAGTAGTCTGTTTTCTCACTTTTATTTGTATATTCTTTACCACTTGATTTTGAGACGTCAATTTAATTATTTTTTTAGCAATCCAAAATAAATGCGCTGTAGGTAAAAAAACAAAAGACTGGAGCTTCTAGTTATCCTGAGTTTGTGATTTCTGCCTCTGGTGGGGCTTTTTTGAGAGCGAGGAGAATGTTGTGACTGTTTGAGCCTTATTAGTTTCTAAGGAAGAAAATAGAAAATATATAGGAAAAAGTCTCCTGAGAAAGCATTGTAAATGCCTTAGTTATAACAAATCAACAGCACTAGATTAAAGATGCTGTGTAAGTGAAGAACTTAATTTCTTGCTGCATTTTAATGCATAGTTCCAAGCACCAAAGTATGCAAAAGGTTGAATACATTCATCACAAACATTTCTGTTTTCTCTTTTTACACCAATGAGAAATTACAAGATTACCAATGACCTTCCTACCAATGAAGCACCATAATTATGGTCATTTGTTATACAACAGAGATGAATGGATCGAATTTACATAGAATAAAAATATTATTTAACAGCTGTTATTGATGTGTGAAGTGTAATCCTAATTTATTTAAATGCTATAAATATATCGGTAATGTATTCTTTTCAAATTAACCTCATGAACCTTATACTGGCAAAACTTCAATTAATATTGCACGAAAATCCATTTTCTCCTGTTGTGGGGAGCATGGCATGGGTAAAAATTTACAGCTGCGATGCCCTGTGCTATCTAGAAGTTTTTGTTTGATTTTTTGCAGTCCTTGGTTCAAGCTTGTGGTAGTGGTATTGTTTAAAAACAAATCCTTTAAATTAAAATCATAACAAGCATACTTAAAAAAAAATTTAAATTTTTCTTTTCCTGTTATTTAAACATAGAGTAACGGTTTCTGAATGAGTTGAGGAGGATTATTTACCAGGTGTATTTTTAAGCCCTCTGTTCTACTGTATTCCAAGACCTTTTGTCCATTTAACAGGCTTGAAAACGAAAGAAAAGAGAGGAAAGGAGAAGGAACCATTCAGGGCCTCTTAAAGTCGGTTCCTTCCCATTCATATATCGTAATGTTGCATCTTAAGAGAACAACAGGATGTGTTGAGTTGTCGCAGCTCGTGATTGATTCAGAGACGCGGGCGGACGTTTACGTGCCGGTGGATCCGTGTATAATACTTTTAGGTTTCTCTCTTTTGTATTCTGTCCATCTGCCCCTAGCTGTCATTATTCCATGTTCATCGACAGAAGAGTTATAGTTTGCAAAAACCTATCAGGTAGGCTGGACACCAGATAATTGAGGTGATGATCAGTGCTAGCAAAAGACAATTGATAGTGATAGTGTCAGAGGCTGTACCTAACAAGATCTGCACCCTCTGTCTCCTTTAGCCTTGCTTTGGAATGGACAGAATATGGAATAACATGGACATGTCTGATGTGCATCGATAGCTAGGATGGCAGTGTATAATACTTCTTGCAAGTCCAATATGATGGTTGTATCTTTTGACATTGCAGCAGGTTATTAAATAGAAATGTGAACTATTAAGAGATGATCTCGACTCTCAATGCATTTTTATCAAAGTCAAAAAACAGTTGACGCCGTCGAGCGATTCTGCTCCGTGAAGGAGCAGGAAAAATCTGGCGTTACAGGGGAGTCGAGTATCGTGATTGCCCCATTCTTGAAGAGGATGGCAGACTTCAAATCCCGGATGTTTCGCGGGAGTAGAAGTAATTAATAAATGGAACCATGCATGTTTATACCAGAATATAAATACCAGAGTGCAAATAAATATCGTTTCCGTTTCCTGTGTCAGACTACCGGCGAGCTAACCATGGGTGTATGAACTGGAAAGAACCTCCCACTGTAACAATCTCAAACTTCCAAGTTAGTTGATCCAGATTGAGGCTGGGAATATGTCCTTCGCTCAGAGGAAGGGTAGGAGGTAGGTGCAGGAACCTTTTCTCTTCGGGAGGGTAGGTCAGAACACGTGGACATCTCCTGGTTGCGATTCAGAGGGAAAGCAGCGTTTGTAGCTTGACCTTGTGTCTGAGGCTATTAGTATCTGAAATACTCCCTGCAATTATAAAACCCAATGGATGACACTAAACTATGGGAATGTATTTAAATCTCCTTCTGCCAAAAGCATCTCATTCTTTTTTACCATTTTGGATTACCGTTTATTTTTCTGGACATTTAAAAACCCATAATTTTCCTTCCCGACTTTTAAAAATGACGTCTTTATTTCAATCCAAATGTTCCATTCTTGCGGTCGAGTCTGTGACACGACCTCCCGCGGAGCTTTTTACCATTTTCACCAAACAGATGAGATTTTTGCATACACGACCCGTTCGAACAACTCCAAGTGACAAAATATTGCACAGGTACGTATTTTCAATTATAAACGAAGGGTTAGAGTGGGCAGCTCGCAGGAGGATTTATCCTCTTGTGCCCATCTGTAATGTATGCAAGAAAACCATCCCTTTGCATGGCTATTAAACACCCTATAGTCTATATAAAAACATGCAAAGTTGAGGCTTAATAGCAATAAAATATTATAGGCACTGCCCTCACTCATGGCTGAACGAGCACGTCCCTTGATTGGGTAATTGGCAACCTCCACCCAGTACCAGGCTCATGAATAGTCATGATTTTTGCATGACGGTGAACACAATAGGTTGCTTAACTCTATCCCTCTCTGCTTTCCAAAACGCCTTTGCGTCGGCCGCTGAGGCTCTTCCTCCCTGCGTGAGCTATTGCTTCCTGCGGGTCCTGCGTCCTCCTTCCCAGCGGTGTGCTCGCTAAGCCGTTACGTGCTTGTTCGGCTGCGCTGAGGCTCTACTATCTTTTATTTTTCCCCGAGGCCGGTAGCCTTCGGGAGGGACTGAGACACATTAATAGAAAAGATCTGCTCTCTAATTCATGGCATTTCAGAAAGACCTTTGAATATATTGGGCTCCAGTTGAATTAATGTCGTTTCAGTCAGGACGGGAAGTTTGCTGTAGTTTGTCAACTATCATTCATTTAGGAAGTCCAGTAATTTAACGTGTAGCAGAGGGCAGTGGAGATGGAAGATGAACCTGAATGACTGATGTGTAATTTTTTTTAAAAAACGCGTGTGTAGCCACATGGGAAAGCATCAGTCAGTTGATCAGAGTACAGCGGAAATACATTCATGAAGCGGGCCCGATATCTGCAATAAAACCAGCCTTAGTCAGCATAACCAGTGCCACCCGGACCTCCCTCCTTCTCCCCCAACTTCTGAGAGGTGAGGTCTGTCCCTTGAATGCAGGAAGTGGATTGATTTATCTCCGCGTGATAGATAGAACGATTGTCAACGGAATTACGCTGAATTATGGTGACACTGCTTCTGCTCCACAAGCCACTCCCCACATGTCCTATAACTCAAAAGCAGAATGACAATAATACTATCTATGAAATTTATATTCATGATTATAAATTAATTCTTTTTGGCCAGACCAGCAGCGGCAGCAGCCTGGCTTTGCAATTTCCAAACAGCGTTTATGGCATTGGCTTGGGAATACTATCTATCAAGCTTGGTGACAAATGTGGTAGATGATGGTCTTTCCCGCCGCTGGCTCAAACATCCAGTTGTGTTAGAGGGGGAAAGAAACTGCTATAAAATAACAGGCATCCTTGAGCAGCGATTTCTGACCAGTGTTCCCAGCCTGACATCCAGCTGCACAAGTCTTCTTTAAAATGAATACTTCGTAGGAGAGAAATGTGGAAACCAGGCTGTATTCCCACGTGGAGAGGAAAGAGCCAGAGGTAGTGTGAAATAGCTATTGGAAATCGGAGAGGCTGCGGCCCGGCGTAGGAGAACCTGCCGTCTTCAGGGAAATTCGGCTTCTCATCTGGGCCTGTAATCCACATGTTGACCCTCTTTCAGTGACAGGGTGGGAGAAGCACTGGGGCTTTTCCACATGGTGTTCATTTTATGTGAAATACCTGAGAGAAAGGGAAAAATAGGGATAGGAGTATGAAGTGACGTCTTAAAGCTCTGCTAGTAGTGGTAAAAATCTTGAAGGTGTGCTGTCGGCAGATCTTAATCTCCAGCCCCCCTGCAGGGAGCAGGGACATCTGCAACTGGAGCAGGTTGCTCAGAGCCCCATCCAACCTCCCCTGGGATGGGGCCAGGGATGGGGCAGTGACCACCTCTTGGGGCAGCCTGGGCCAGGCTCTCACCAACCTCAGTGCAAAAAATTCCTTCCTTTTCTCTAGTCAAAATCTCCCCACCTTTAGTTTAAAACAATCACCCCCATGCCCTTTGTACCAGATCCTCCTAAAAATTGGTCAGAAAGTCTATCCAGTAAAATTTGTTACTGGTGCCACCATGTTAGCCAAACGTATAAACCATCCCATCATCAGAAACACCACCAGCCGGAACGTGACGACTATACAGAAGAGATCTGCTGGCCAAGAGTGATTAGCTGACCATGGGTGTTAGAAATGAGGAGCAATGATTGCAGTTGTGTGCAGGCACTTGTTACATTGATGAGCATCACGTCGAATCATGGAATCACAGATTGGATTGGGTTGGGTTGGGAGGGACCTTTCAAGGTCACCTAGTGCAACCCCCCTGCAGGGAGCACGGACATCTGCAACTAGAGCAGGATCATATGAACAGAAGAACGGTGCAAGATGATGAGTAAGTTGCTCCTCTTGAAATGTTCAGTTGGCTGCAATAAGTAATTTTTAGCTTTAAAAAAGACATCCTTTGCCAAAATGCCTGGCTGGTAGTGTTGCTCCCCTTCATTCACGTGGTGTTAGCCTGAAGGAGAACCTCTAAAACTTACTGAAGTTGGCTCTCGGAGGTTTTTAGGTTAGTTTGGTTTTTTTTAGGTGAAGATCGGTAAACCTATGAAGCGTGACACAGAGCTGTGGTGCTGAGCAGTTTGCACCTTCACTCGTGGGCTCAGGGTTGGCTCCAAGCGCTGCCTGGTGCCTGCTGCTTTTCACCTCTCGTCTGAGGAGCGAGGCCCAGGAACCAAACCGTTGCTGAAACCGTTATCATCTGCGAGATCAGCTCCGAGATCCTCGCTTCTCCTCGCCGCAGGGCAAGGGGAGCATTTTACCGTGACCTCTTGCCACTTGCTGTCGTGAGAAAGAGGGGCTGTTTGCAAGGCTATGACTTTCCTAATAGTTCTCAGTCACCTTTCAACCGGTGTAGCCCACCTTGCCCACTCTCGCAGGGGTTGCTATGACATCAGCACTCGCCGTTGGCCATTCCTGCAAAGCTTTGCTAACGGCAGGGACGTGCTTCGAGGCGAGAGTCCCTCTGTGGAAAAGGGGTTGTTGTGGCAAAGGGGCACGTTACCATTGTGACCCCATTACTGGCTTGCTCTCGGGGGGAATAGGACAGTGGGAAGCTCTTCAACAAGGCACTGAATTATCTTGAGCGTTACAAATAACAGGAGATTCCTGCCGTTGGCCTGGTTATAAACACAAGGTTGTGGGAGCAGTTTCAGGTGAGATCAGTCCCATCGAGCTCTGCCTTTGTGCTCCTGCCTGGTTTTCCTCCTCTGCTTTCTCACTCTGGGCAGGTGACCTGGCTTCCAGTTCTCCAGACAGCTCTTTTCTACCCAGTTCTTGCCTGGGTTTTTTGCCTACAGCATCTTAATTCTTCTGAAACACAGAAAGAACCTGCACTCCAGCCCTGTCTATAAAGTTGTATAAAGTTGGAATCCAGTAAAAACTCCAGTTGATTTCTTCTCTGCTACCTCCCCCTGCTATCAGTAATAACCTGTCCACGTTACCTGTGCTTTTCCTACTCTATTTATCACTTTCATACCCCGCTGCCATTCTGTCCAGCCCAACTTTCTCCTCTCCTGTCATCTAAATGCTTTTCCACCACCCTTCTATGTAAATTCCGGCTCACACTTCGGTACAGCACCAGAAACGCAGGTTTATTACACCGTAAGTCTCCAACACAGCGAAATCCATTAATCGAAAAGGTTTTTCCATCCGTTCCAAGTGAACGGAGGTGCAGCTGTATGGAATTCAACTATGGGGCTTGGAAATCTATATAGACAGCAGCCTGAAGAGAAAGAAAGATTGTTCATTTACATAGTTTGTGGTCTGATTTAGAAATTCCAAGTGAAAGATGGACACATCTTAAGGCACTCCAGGAGCGGATTTAATTTGGTCACAAGTGGTGAGCATCCTTTAAAAGCCAGGTGGGAGTAAAAGACATTGCTAAGAGAGCGGGCTAAGAATGGGATTAATCCCTACTTAGGCCAGTTCTGCAATACTGTTTTGTATAAATCCAGAGTGACCCTGAGGGTCAAAAAAGAGGCTGCTTTTCAGAATTGCAAGCAAACTCAAGCCTGTGATTTGGGAAGAAATTAAATAAATTCAAGCCCCAGACAGGTTGCCGTGTTCTGAGGGCAGCCCGAGGATGCTCGCCGAAAGTCTGTGGCCACCTAGGACACTAATCCTTTCTCGAGTTCTTAAGTAGATCCCTTCCAAAAAAAATGTGTTCTTTGGCCGTGGACCTGCATTTTGACTGTCTGATGAATCAGACATAAACTATCACGGGGTTTGAGGAGCTCATTATTCTGAGCACTTCACTTGCTGTTCTCCACAGCCAGCTATCACAGCCTGGAAGAGTTTCTGCTGACTCGTCTCTTCCAGCCTTTAAGATAAAATCCTGACCTTGCACAGCGTACTTAATTGTGCCGGGGCTCAGTGGAGACCTCGGCAGCAGAAGTTCCACAGAGTAATCCTTCACTTCCACACCTGCAGCACTGGTAGGAGTTATTGAAGTCTGCTGAAGGGAAAAACAGATTTAGATCCTTTATCTAAATGAAATATCCTAACAGTGGTAGTTCCAAAATCAAGCACAAATATTAATCTAAGGGAGGGCAGAAACTGTAGTATGTTCGGTGTTCTGAAATTGAAGAGTAGGAATTAGAAACGTAGTGAGTCATCAAGACCCTGGCTCTGCCAAGAGGCTGTTTGGATATTACATTATGAATAGAGGAATATTTTCAAAATTTCTAATTTATGGATGGTCACTGGGTGCAATTGGATGTGGAACTTATGGCCTTTTTTTATCAAGAAGTACAACTTTATTCTATGTATCTACCTTGAGTTTCCCTCCATCTATTTCTAATCAAGCACTGAGGAATACGAGTATCATTAAAATAGAAAAGAAAACAATAACAAAAATTTTAGTGTTTCTAATGCTTTTCATCTTAACCAGTCCCTGAAACTGAAAGCAAGAGCTGCCGTAGTTATAGCAGTTCCATATTCTGTAAAGATCATCAGTGGAAAAAAAAAATATAACACGAGCTGGGTATTATATTGCTGGGAAGTATCAGGAAGTTTGAGGGTTTTCTTCATCTATGTTTTCTGTTCCTTGTTTTCTACTTTTAGACTTTGGTCACCCTTGCAGTGTGGGAGAAAAATAGCTGTTACATGATCCATATTACATGATGGTGACGCGCTTCTTGCTTTGGAATATTTTCCATCAATCTTTTAGGAAAATAAACCGGCAAGAACTCCCCAAAGCTCGCAGTTAGGCACACAACCGGCAGCAAACCCAGCGCCGATTCCTTCCAGGGAAGAAGAGCTGGTGGTAACTTTTCCGTGTCTCCTGTGACGGTGTGTTAGTGATGGGAGCTGGACAACCAGATTTTAGCAGATCCCCTGGGGGATCTGACAACCACAGACTCTAGAGGAGGAGCTTTACTTTCCCCATCTGTAACCAGAGCTGGTTGCTCTTTCTGAAAGATCATCTGTGCTGCATTCCCCAAACCCCTCCGTGGCTGGGCCACATCCTGCACAGCCTCCTGATCGTTCTGTGCCATGGCAAGATTCATTCTGTACCTTCTGCATAGGAGTAGGGACAGGCCAAAAAAATCAGGGTGAAAAAAAATATTTATTTAAGTATATAGAATGAGACCAGAATAATTTTAGATATGAAGCTACGGTGTTGGATGGAATTATAGCTGGAACGAATCTAACTATTGATCAGTAAAACAGGTGGTAAAAATACTGATGAAATTGGAAAAATATTAATGAAACCATGCAAAACAGAAGCATCCTCAAGCACAGGTTGTCTACTCTTTTAATGGAATTTATTTTTCAAATTTAGTCGAAAAAATCCATTCCCCTGCTGAAATTCCAACTTGCCAACTCTCAACCCCAGGTGGATTTTTATAGCCAAGATCTAAACCCCTGAAAAATAGCGGTGTAGAGTATAATGGAAATGCTGACACAACCTACATTACAGCTGCACGAATTGTGCCAGTATAGTTTATGGAGAGCACATTTTGGTTTTGTCAGGTTTTTAAACACAGGCTGTTGTAAATTTGAAAGAAGACTGTCTTGTTAAAGCTTTAAGACTGTACATATTAGCAGAGATGGGTTTGAACCAAGATCTCCCCTTTCAGATGCCTTCCTGAACTTTGGGAGAACTGAAAACCTCACCTGAGCATCACAGCGTCATCATTATCCTTTTTGGGTTTTTTTTACTAGGAGGAAGCAGTGCTGTTATGAAATACAACCCCCAGGGGCAAGCACAAAGTAGGAGGCTGTTCCTCTCTGAGAAAGAAGCTGGATGAAAAAGGATTATGAGGAGACACACAAGTGCAGTTCCCACTCCACAACTTCAGCCAGGTCAGCGGCGGGGTCAGGATTAGGCTCCCAGTCCGTTGAAGTTACCCGAAGTCTTCACACCTACGACAGGTAAATATCGATCTGTCCAAACTGCAGTGAGATGAAGGGGTTTACAGGTTGAAGCTGTAGCTGTGGTTCTGAAAATTAAGTATTCAGTCTTCAGGAAATGCCTGTGGAGGAAGTGGAATTTAGGCTGCAAACCTGTTCTCAGTAGCTTGTGGGAAAGTTGATCCTGAACTTGTAAAAGCAAAGTCATTGTGGCAACGCAGATAAAGACAAAATGTCACCGCTTGGGCCCCGGTGTAATCTGATAGATAACATCAGCAGGATGTCTCTCTAGTAAAAGTAGAAAGGTGCCACCTTTCTAAAGTATATGACAACTGGCTTACACCCGCAGAAATTAACCCAGAAGAAGGGAAAGAGGAAAACCCCATTTAAATCTGCATTAACCTTTTATTGGCTTTTCCGTTTCTCATAAACAATTTGCCACCGGACATCCGTCATCACACCAAACACCGTGCGTAACTTCTCACTCAATAATCCAATGGATATCAAGGTGATATATTCAGTAGCAACAGTTCTCAAATGGGCCATTTTATAACCTAGGCAAAGGTTAATCATCCTTAGCTTCTTAAGTGGGATCTTAACCGTACCGCTCGTGCTTACCAGTGAATTTCAAGCAGTGCTGTGGTTTATAGTTAATTAGGAGACAGATTCCTCGCTGATGTTGAAAGGAAAGCCATGATGTTAAAATATTATTAGTACTGCTGCTTGCCCTATTTTTGGGTGCTCAGCTGTGACACGTAGGACCCTGACTGTCAGAAGCCAAGGTCTCAGCATTTTCTGATGATCGGGCTCTTTAAAGAGATGTTAGGCTGAGAACTCAGGAATTGAGGCCATTAGAACCACTGGTCGTTTTTGTTATAGTTGGTTTTGCTCCAGTCTTCTTGTAGCCTGTCAAAACCCAATCAGCAGGAAGCCCGAACAAGACATCGTTCTCCATCAGAATCAGATTCACGGTGAAGCAGAGCGTCTGACCTGGTGGCACCAGAGTGACACCGTCAGCAGGATCAGCATACTGGCGTGGTGGCCATACCAAAGGCTTCCATCATACCTTAAGTATCCTGGAAATAAAACGGTGATGCAGCTAAATTTAATCTCTCTGATCCCTCTTGAGAACTGCTCTTCTTTGGGCTATTCCCACACAGACAAAAAGATTTTGTCTAACTGAACCTATTTATTGACCGCAGCTGTCACCCTTGCTCTGACCAGTGACCTCATCCGAATATTCAAATCTATTGTAGATCAGAAGTTCAAATGATTTTCTTACCCTTTGAAAGCCCTGTTTTCATAGTGAGCTGATTGCAAATGACAATATTATAAGGGGTGTCATTGAGATTCTACAAACAATTTGCACCTCAGGTTTACAAGAACAATATACACAGAGGTGTGAACGCTGCTGACATTTCCTTCCCCCACCAGTTGGTCCTCTTTGTGGAAACGAGTGTGTCCTCTTCAGTTACAGGAAGATCTGTTGTCAGGAGGATTTTAGAGGGACTTGCCAAATCTGCTGTTACAACATACAAACCACTGATTCCGATTCTTCCTCTCGGCACGGGCGGCAATCCTGAGCTTAAAGTCTATCTGCTGCCTGCCTTAAGCACAAGCTGATAGACAAACTCATCATCCTTCCTTCCCGGAGCACCGATGGCTGCCCTGAGAAGGGATCCTCCAAATCTCTGTGCAGTGTCCGTTACGTAAGCTGAAGAGGTGCCACCTCAGCACATCAAAATAGCCACAACCCATTCTAGGTGCTCTCCAGTTTCACGGTGTTTGTTAGATTAAAAATACTCTGTCCTTCACTTAAGTCAGGTTTTTTTCTCTCAAGAGAATCCTTTCTTATTATTATTTATTGCTATTTTTTTCTAGATGAAAAGATTTTCCTAGCATTTTAGATATGAGATCAGCAAGGATGCTATATAAAAAAAATTAACTTTTGCTCTTAGTTCTTCTTTTCATCCCCTCTTCTGGTTTTTTTTTTTGTTTGTTTGTTTTTTTTATAGCGTTTCCCATTTCTGTTTTGACTGTACTTCCTTGTTTTTTTCCCTTCTTTCTTCTCTGATAGATTTTTTTCACAAATAGCAAAAGGCAAATTTTACAAGCTTGAACTTAAACCTTCATCTGTGCTACCCGAATGACTTCCAAATTGTCAGAATTAACAGATCCTAATAAGAATTTCAGTAGAAGCTCCATATCTCAAGTGGTTCTTATCTAGCTCCCTGCCCGTCCATCCATCATTCCATTGACTTAGTCATTCTGCTTAAAAATACTGTGTATTTGTTGTTTTAAGTAATGAATCAATGGACCCAGAAGAACGAGAATGTCAAGCTGGATGAGGTTGGACTGAGATGCACACGATATTTCTAACGAAACTTGCTCACAGAAAACTGAGAGCCATGCAACAGAAAAGCAAATAGAGGAGTGGCTAGAAATTCAGCAAGAGAACTCCTTTTGGTTTCATAATGCCCTCAAAAGGTTTTTATTAAAAACACAAAGAAAGGCTGCCCAGTCTGAGCGTCCTGAGGATGTTCTCATGAGGAAAGCACAGACACAGAAATCCCAAATCTCTAGACTCCGCTTTTCAAAGACATCGTGTGGAAATCTTTTATGAGGCCCGATTTTCAGAGATCTTTTCAAATATTAGAGCTCATTTTCAGCGCTGCATCTCCTCTTGATGTGGGTTGGAAACAGCAGCAGAACTTCAGAGCTTTTCTAACACGTGCTCTTTTAACTTTCCTGTCCCTCGGTTTCCCCACCTATTAGAGTCATGCCAATAATGGTTCCTTACGCTATTTATTCTCACATACGTTATTATGAACCGTCCAATGCAGAATATACAGCTTAAATGCGGTCACGTTCATAAAGCCTTTGGAGATCATTCCACGAATAGCGATACAGAAGTGCAGAGCGTTGTCGTAAATTTGAATTTTCTGCCGTATGTTTTCTAAATGCCGATATAAATAGCGCAGGAAATAATAAAATGAATAAAACACGCGACTTCATTCGAGTTCCATTTGGAAAGCCAGGGTGTGAAATGAAGAGTTCTGTTCTCCAGGTGGTGATCTCCATGCATAGTAGAGTGTTTGTCCTGAATTTCATCGCTTTAGAAAAAAAGTCATGAGAAGTCTTGATTTAGCTGGCGTTTCATGTGTTTTTTATATAACTTCTGTGATATAATCAGCTACCGAGGGAATCGATGAGGAAACTTAAAGAGCGGTAAAAGCTTCAGCCGTTGCTCTCTCTGCCCGGCCGTTGGCTCGCTGGGTACACAAACCCCCAAAATCCCAGGTCACCTATACCCGCCACCCGCGCGGCTGCGCCACAGTCCGGCACCCTCCCGCCGGAGCCGTCGGAGGCGGTCGGTGAGCTGGGGCGGCGGCGAGACGGCATAGGGGGCCGTAAATCACCTCGCCTTTCTGCATAGCTGGGAATAGTAATGCACAAGCCATAGGCAAGTATATTAATGTCTCCAGCTATCCATAAATGAAAAATCATGTACAGCAACATGCTCTTTATTGTTATTCCAACAGAGGGTTGTTTTTTTTTCCTTTATTTTAGTTTTTTTGTTAAGAGCCTCGGTTTTATTTTTTGAAAAACGTTTTATTTGCTCTGAGCTTCCTGTCTACTTTTACATGGGCATTCTTACCCTTAATTAATAAAAGCTAGCCTCTTTTACATGGATACCATAATATGATAGCATTAAATTCCTCAGACTCTTAATGGACGTTGAGAAGAAAGTCACGGGGCCAGCGATTTCGCCAAACTCGAGCAGTCACCTCCAATCCTGAGAAACCGTAGCCACGTTGAAACCGAATATGAGGAATGTTGGCAACGTTTTAAATTAAGTGTTTTTAATATGCTTAACCATGCATTTAATTTAAGCTTAATGAGACAGTTATTGTATGCTGACTAAATACCATGAGGTTATTAAAAACATATTTACAGAGATTAACAGTGATGTAATAGATACATATTTATGCCATCATTGGTAAACCGCTAATATTACGTTTTTAATTAATTGGCATGTACTCCATATACAGTAGGGCTCTGGAGATATTTATTATATTTGGTTTATGTTGATGAAACACCAACTTGTTTAATGAGGGTTAATTGATCTAACGAACTATTAAAATATACGTTTCCTATTCTGTAGTTATCAGGGCTTAAATCAATGTAACAGTCGAGCAACTGGAGTTCAGTATGTGCTTAACAGGCATGGGAGAATTCTGGTGCTTATAGGTGAGGGGGGGTTTAAATGATCTGTTGAGGGGAGAGCAATTAAATTTTCCAGGAAATAGCAGAAGGATAAATGAAACTGAAAAAAAATAATCATAGAATCATAGAACGCTCTAGGTTGGAAGCGACCTCCAAAGCTCATCTAGTCCAACCCCCCTGCAGTGAGCAGGGACATCCTGAACTAGAGCAGGTTACTCAGAGCCTCATCAAGCCTGAGAAATAATCCCAGAAATTATAATCCCAGAATCCTAATTCAAATAATCCTAGAGGTACCAAGCAATAAAAGGAAGTCCGTGGTGCAGGCCTTCAGATCTCCTCGCTGGCTTTTGGTACTGTCTTAGATCCGGTCAGCTGATCAAGAGACACTGCCGGTCCAGTTGTACTAACTGGGCGTGAGATTGGTTCACAGCGCTGCTGCTCTGCGTTGCAAGAAATGGAAATTTGCAGTGGCCGTGATCGGACCCCAGATAAGCACTGCACAGCCAGCTGGTGAGGTTAATTTAACATGCAGTATCTCTTTTGATAAGTCCAAATGATGTGCAGTATGCTTACCCACAGACACCTCATTTTACGTGCTGCTGGAATGTGCGTGTGCCTAATGGAAAATCTACGGGCATTTTTGGAGTGGTTAAAACACGCTTTCCACTGCTTTTAATTTAATTGTACTTTTTTTATGAAGAATCTTATAGAAAGGGCACGGTGAAAAAGCAATGAAGACCAAACTGCTGTACATGAAGTTTCGTTTATGGAGAGGCAGAAAGATTAATTCACTTGGCTGTGACTTGTTCATTACTACCCCAAGATAACCAAAAAAAAAAAAAAGAAAGAAATACCTCAGAGAGCCGCTCCTCTCTTCCATGGGTCACAGCAGCGGAGGGCTATGGAAAATACTCTGGTGAACTCGCCGACAATGCTCTGCCCGCACAAAGGAAATTATTCTGATGCTGCAGGTATGTTTACTGATTCTGATATGATTGGTTTTTTTCTGGCCCTTATTTTATTTTATTATATTGTATCTGGACAAGAGGCTCATTTTTCAAAGTGTTTCTGAGACTCGTGTGAGGATGTGGCACATCATTGATGAGGAGGCTTCCATCCAAGATTGCTGAATCACCGATTGTCCGCCTGGCTTTCTGATCCCTCCTGCTGGGGAGGGATATGCCAGAGGGTCTGTGTGTACTGGTGGGAAGAGTCAAAGGAAACAGAAGAAGGATCCTCTGTTAAGGTGCTTCAGGGAGATGAGATTTGTTCATTAGCTTTTTTCAGCCCCCAGAAGCCCTCACAATACCAGAAACATTATGGTAACAACCAATTTTTTGTGATCTGCCTCTAGTTGCAGGGTCTGGGGCTTTGTCTGCACCAATCAGTAAAATCAAAAGATCCTCAGTGTATCTTCATCAAGACTTGGATCCACAGAACTGTTGTGGATCATTGTGTAACTCATACCAATGGTGAAATTTAGATCCAAGTCAAGCTTTGAAAATATTAACGTTTCAGGATTTGGTCTGGATTTTTGGTTCAAAGCATCTCTAAGAAAGATAAAAATAATGTTGATGAGAAGGAGGGTGAATTATTCTCCATTGTACTTTCCATGAGGGTGAAGGAGACCTATAAAAAATCAAAGGTGATATCCTGACACAGGGAAATTAGTAAAAATATTATACTAGGCCTTTATTCAACGCTTAGCTTGTCTGTAACGGTTTACAGCAGAACTTCAAAACATCCATTTATACTGCTGAATTTTTTTAATGATGCTGAATTCTTTGTTGAACCTTTTTTAGAGGGAAAAATGTTAACTCTTAATAAGTGACATGGCATTTTATTCCGAATCAAAAGCCTTTTCTTCGAAAATGGCTTAATTAACATTTCCAGGTTCATAACATTTTCATTTATTCCTCTTTTTTGTTTTCAAATGGTTTTTTAAGTTTTCCAGCGATAGTGATAGAGGTTTCCTAATGTATTAAAAAAACACAAAGTGTGCCCGGTGGGATCTGCAATCTGATTAGCTTTCAGTTTGAAGCTGAGGAAGGAGATTAAGCCGAGAAGGACTGCTGTGCTATTAAAAAGAAAACCTGATTTCTTTCAGCCATTAGCCAATAAAATGAGTACAGCTGTCAGCAGAATGGCTAAATATATTCCGTAGCGAGATTAGCAGGTAAATATTTGAAAACTGTGCAACTTTTTGAATGTGGGATAAGCTAAACTCTGCTCTTAGGGATGACTTTTAAAGTTGGCATCGTGCTCCCATAAACCCCCGGCTCTTTGAAGAGCCTCTTTGTGCTGTGGTTCAAGCAGCACAACAGGGTCTGGTCCTTGACTAAAGCTCTAAGTTGTTGCCACAGTAAATAACGAAAATAAAATTCTAATCCCACTGAAGTCGCACGAAGCAGCTCCAAATTTATACCTGGAATTTAGTGCGATGTGACTTCCCTCTGGTGATTTACTTCTATACCAGTTTCCCCCTCAAGACTTGGCAAAGTCATTCCAAATAGTACTAATACTGCTGCTCTCCGTTTTGTCCAGTCGGCCGGTCTGATGTGCCTCTAAACAGCGTAAGTGGTAAAAGCTACAAAGTCCCAGATAAAAAACGATGGGTATTCAGCTCGTATTTTCAGTCTTAGATTTTCCCATCTTTTGGATGCATCTCATGAAGCAGAGGATCCAAAAAGCAACTTTTGTAATGTTTTCTGTGAAGACAGAATACGGGTTTAGGGAGGGAGAATAGGTGGGACTTCTGAATTAGACATTTGCTTTTCAAAGCTTTGCCAGGCCATTGGTTTTTCACATTTCTTGAGAATCAGACTTTTGTGTACACACATTCAGAAGCTGCTGAAACCCATTCCCATCTAGAACATAGCAGCTCTTTAGCAAGACCTATTTTATGAGGATGTATTCAAGCAAAATGTCACAGAAAAACAGTTTTCCCCCTGAAAAACAACTGCTTAGCTCAGACAGCATCAGAAATTAGAGTAACTAAGTGGTGTATTCCATTAGAAACAAGGTAGTGCATGGGAGTCCTGGAAGAGGAAAGGTTAGTGGTAGGTAAAGATGTGGTAGGGGCTGAGAACTTCCAAACGTGCTCTTAAAAACCAAAATACTATGTTTAAAACATCAAAAGATACTCAAGGAGGGGAAAAAAAGTAAGTGTATGTAACCATATACATGTAAATATTTTTCTCATACTCACAGAGCCGTTCATGACTGCACACACACACGTATCTCCCGAGATGCAAATAACCATGTAAGCTGTTTAATATACCTTTTCTACACCTGTTGTAGAATTCATTCGACATGTTATATCTACATTTGGGCCCCAGCTCTGCTCACCTTTGTGCACGCCCTTGATTTGATCCATCTTTTCCATTCACGTCCTCGTCAAGCCCGTGCGCTTAAGAACTGGGTCCCAGACCTGAAGGCGGTGGGATCGTGCGGAGGTGAAAAGCGAAGCGACGGGAAGCAGATGTTTAAGTTCATCAGTATTAGCAAAGCTCCTAAAGTCTAAAGATAAGTGTGTGCTTAAAACCCATTGAGTTCAATCAGATTAAGGCTCAGAGCTGAAGTTAAGCATATGTTTTGGGGAAGGGGGATGGACTGCTGTTGGGTACCGCAGCACAAAAATTAACCATATGTATCGTCTTAGCAGGCTCGTAGCCTCTGATTATCAAGTCCTCCGGCAGGTTGCGTATTTATTTGTTTTCCTGCAAAGCATCTTTCTTTCATACAAAAACATTTACAAGCTGGAAATATGAAGAAAATGACATTAGCCTCATTTTATAATCAGGTGATTATGAATAAGGGAAGATTGGCTCTGCCCATTCTGTATTAATTCTCCCGTTCCGCTGCTTTTTTATCTCCGCCGAGGAGTTCAAGGGTTAAGCCATCCCAACATGCCTCACTCTCAATTTATAAACCGGAAAATCTTCCATAAATCAAAAGTTACAAACAGACTTTGTAATGTCATAACTCTTGTGACGGCTTTCCTTTTGATTGATTCCTATACATACATTCTGTCTGATTACCATAATGTGTTCTTGTGGGACAATTCAAGCAGGGGAGAAGAAAGGCGCAAGGAAAGAAGTAAATAACAAATGGTCCTGACTCCTCCTCATCGAGAGTGATTTCAGTCCAATGTTCCATCATATCAACTGGGAAAGAGAGTCTTAGGGTTTAGGCAATCAATTACAGGTATGTGTAGAGGCAGACACAATCATTTCCCTGATTGTCACCGGTCTAGAGCAGTGACACAGGGAAGTGATCCATCAGTCTATTTCCACTGACAATCAGAGAAAGATGGCAGACACTTGTAGACTAACAGCTACCTGGATTGGCTGGCTTAAAAGATTGAAAAATAGCTGTGTTTCAAACATATCTAAACCTTTAAATACCTCTGTTGGAAGATTTTGTACATTCCTAGAAAACATTTAGAGCTGTTACAGGAGTCACTCATATTATGGTGGGTGGGGAGCAGAATAAACCTGCTCTTAAGTGCATTAGAACAGATAGAGTGAAGTCGTCACGTTTAAGTCGAGAATATCAAGGTTCTTTCTGATTTGCCACCTTTTATTTTCTTCTGCTTTAACGCTGTGTTTTTAATTGGTAATCAGTTGTTTGTGCATCAGAAGCAAAGAATTGAAAATAAGCTCATCTGTGATTAGAAATTTAGCGTTAGATTTAGAGAGCATTTGTTCAGTTGCTTAATACTGCTATACCCTCAATATACAGGGGTTTATTTATATTAAAAATCACCTAGAGCAGGGTGCAAAGCTCAGAGCCTCAAAAACCTCCCTTTTGATAACCTTTATTTACACCACCAGAGCCCTCCAAGTAAACAGCCCCCACACTCACGGGGTCTTTAGTAGCCAGCCGATTTCAGACTTCATATATTTATTTTCTTCTCGTATCAAATTGCTTTTCAAATCTGGAGCCAGAAGAGTAAGAGAAACCAGTGGCCAACTGTTTGAAATCGAAACCGCAGAGCAGTGTCCCACGAGCTGTGAAGGGTTGGCTGCAAGCTTGGGGCGAGCGTAGAAGCAGCAGCTGATGGACCGGCTGCTGTCAACATCCCAGCGTTGGATAAGTAATGTTTTGGTGTTGTGAACTTCCCGGGCACATCTCTCACCACTCCTCCCCTTGCAGCTCTTCACTTGATAATTGAGAATCAAAAACTTACCGCTGGTGGTCAGAACCAAGTTCTCCCCTGTGGTGCTGGGAGTGCTGCGGGTGGCCGTGAACCTCCCGCACCCCTCCTGCCTCATCTTAACCCTCATTTGTGATCCTCGTCTCCGTCCGAAATCTGCGTCGGTGTTTGGTTTTTAAGGATGAACTTTGAAGGAAGGGGTGCTGTGCTTAGGTTGGGCAAAGGCGAGTCTCCCCTAAAGGCACAGGTAAATTAATTGAGTGAAATCCTGCCTCGTGGCCCAGCAGGTCCTGGGGAGGTGGTGGAATGAGGAGCTCTACCAAAGCTTGGAACGAGGTACCGCTGGATGAGGAAGAAGCCTGCCCCGAGGCAAATGGACCCGGGTTTTTGATGCCATATCCCAACAAAGGATGTATTTTTTGCAACCCAGGGAAAGAAGGAGGCTCACAAGCTGCCCAGGCGTCTTTGGTCCTCCCACCTATAAGCTTCTGTGAGAGGTGGAAACGCTCCCACGGGGCTTTCATTAGAGCAGCCTCTTTCATCTGCCTAATGGGTCATGGTGGCATCTAGCATTTCCCTTGAGGCTCCCACCCCTGAAATGCCTCTGCTGTTCCCAGAGCCTTAGAGCCCACTCCTTCGGTCTCTCCACCACACCAGGAAAGGAAACCTCTCTTGTTCTGTGTCAGAGCATCCTCGCCCCTCTCCCCAGCGAGACAGGACCTGCTGAGCTCTGTATTTATGATATTTATTGATATCCTGAGAGCCAGCTATAGCTGAGTGGTTGGTTGAACCTTGATCCTGTCTTCCCAGTCCTCAAGCTCTCCAAAACCATGAAAAGATCACATTTTGGTGGTTTTTTTTCAGGTGTAGAAGGCAGGGAAACAAAATCCGGGAGCTCACATTTTAAATGCACCCAGGCCCCGTCTCTAGGACATCACTGACAAAGTTCTTGGATAACATTAGTCTGACGGCAAAATGTATAAAAGAGAATTTATTATTAATTCATAAAGAGCTTTGATATCTTATCTATTGCTCTTCTCTTGTAATGATTTTTAATGTCATCGTGCTTTTTAATTTTGCATGAAACCCATCGTCGTCTGTTTTCATTTGTTTGGTAAACCTTGTCTGTTTTATTAAGAAAATCCCAAGGCTTCCGTGGGTATTTATGCAACAATAAGAGTAAAGAAATGTTAATAGTAATTTGTTTCTAGCTCAACGCAACATTAATTTCAGCACCACATTCGGAGGATTTTATTTTTCTAATCTCTCAACCTGGGGAAACATATTTACCATTCCCCAAATCCAGTAATCCAAATGAAGAGTGAAAAATCCTCAGTGTCCCAAGATCTTGTACAAACCTTAACTTACCTTTTATTTACCGTGCGTGCTCCTGCAAGCCAATATGAACCATAACTCCATTTAGATAATAATAATCAAATTATCCAAACCTGGGAGAACATGTGTTATAGATTTTGGTCTAAATTTAATACAAAAATGCAGTAGTCCTTGTTTGGAAGAGTTTATTAAGGGTTAGCAAAGAAAAAGCTTTTTCAATAGTCTATAACTCTCTAATGGCCTTTTTCAAATAAAATGGGAAAGAATTTGAAAAGAAACCTATATCAGTGAGCCGCAATTGTAACATTACAGTACAGGTCTATAAATCTTGACATGTTCAGAAGATTGCCTAAACCAGCAATACAATCTGTCCAAACCTCATTGTCTCCATGACCAGCCAGACTCATTTTAAGAAATGTATGTGGTCTTCAACCTAATTTTATCACCTTCATTTGTAAACTAGTCAATCAATCAAAGCATCCTGTGAGTCTAAATAGAAAAAGGAGTGCATTTTCATGCATTTCCAGACAGCACAGTCAAAAATTAATCTCCACTTGATCAGACATTCCTTGCCCTCATCTCAATAGACCATCATTAGGGTCAGCAATGTATATTAAAAATAGAGTCGCAGCGAACCGTTCGCCAGGGATTCTTCGCAAGCTACCTGCTGCCAGATCAGTGAGCTCATGGCTCCCTCGGAGCCTGCAGGAGAAGGCTGGATTCATCCGGGAAAGCGCAGCCTAAAAATAAAGTTCAAAATGGGGGAAAGAGAATCGTCAAGAAATTTGGCTGCTCCACCAGCTACTTCTTGCACCCTGACCTTGAGGAAATGGAAAGTGGGATCCCAGCTGAGACCTCATCTCGTGATCCCTTTCCTGCTTACACGAGACATTATTCGTATACATTTTCCTACTTAAATATATATGTATTTACCGTGTGTGGGATGAGGCTGAGGCCAGGCAGGCTGATGCCTGGGAGATGGGCAGTGGGTGCTGCGCCCTAAAGCCGTAATTCCTACCCTTCCATCGTGGAGTTCATGGACTTTATTACTGGGCGCCCTTGGTGCACCACTGGCCTGTGGATATAACAAGGTATATTGGGACTGACTCCTCCTCTCCCTTTTTTTTGTTGCTTTTCCCACCTTAAAGCGACGCTGACAAACCACTAAACCGCCGTAACGGGTCTCGCGGGGGTTTCCAGTTGGTGCTGGAGTGCTGTGCAAGCAGCAAAGCCGCCAACCGCTCATGGAGAGCAGCGGCCAAGAAGCCTGTGTGCGCCCCAGGCCCTGCTCCCGCTGGGCGGGCACTGGGGGGCTCTCTGGGGTGGCTGACAGAGGCTGGGCGGTGTCTGAGGATGCGGCACATCTTTGGTTGGTTTTGGAGCGTAAGAAAAATTCCAGAATGAGAGATGTGATACCTGAAATCCTCTTTCCACCTTCCAAACCTGCAGCTGCCACCTCCCTGGACAAACCAGCAATTTAAGGGTATTCAGCAAAGGCAGCGCGTGGCAGAAGGAGTTGGAAGCCGGTACAAGCCGAAGAACAGGTCAGGCGGGTGTAGTTGCCAGCCTTGTGCTCTTGTAAGTGAAGCTGAAAGGCTTTGTTGATCTTAAATTCAAGTGCCTGAGTGGAAGCTGCAGCTTTCAGTTCCTCTAATGAGGACAAGTAGTTTACTTGCTCTAGGAAAACAGTTCAATCCCAAGCCAGTTTTGTTTTTTTTTGTCTCTAATAATTTTCTTGCAGCACAAAACCCATTTCCAAAAGAATCTCAAGTCAAAATGGCAGTGGGAGAGAAAATGTTGATATGGCAGAAATGGCAGCACTGATGAGAAGCAGGAATCCTTCATCTGGGCAAAGATTCCTTTTCTTCAGAAACCTGTTCCTCCTGTCGCAGACTCAAGGAGATTTGCTGGCAAACAAGTCTTTCAGTCTTCGTGCTGGATGAACCTGTTGTTTAAAGCTGGAGTGAAATGGTTGTGTGCTCTTCCTCCAGAGCATCTACCAGTTGTCTCTCCCATTCTGTGCTTTTGGCTGCAGGAGAGGTCATTTGGGTCTTTTACACTCAAAAAGGTAGAAACCCAATTTAATATTTCCACCTGGCAGACATAATTCTGACAGGTCATCATCACAATTTCCACCAGGATGCTGTGCTACTCTACACAGAAGGGATGCTGCTGGGATGTTGTGCTGTCTACCAACCATCAGTAACTCAAAAAAACATTTCAAAAACCGGGGTTTTCTTCTATCGTCGGCAACTGATGGGTTTGTACATGAAATAAATAGTCGGGGGCAGAAAAGACACACACACCAAATACTGAAGAAATTGATATTTGTACTTAAAGTATTCAAGGACGCTTCATCTTTAAATAAAATTACTCCACTAACCACAGCAAGGTCAGGGAGAAACTTGAGTTACAAGCTATTTATAAAACAACATTGAGGAGAAACAAAAGAACATTTACCCTGGCTGATGAACCTTCTGAGATGTTTATACATCCAACCAGAATAGGTCAGGACCTACCTTCAGGACAGCAAGAGAAAGTGGTCTCTGCTCCCACTACACCCTTCCCTTCTGTGCAGAGTATCCCATTAAGTGGATGGCGCTGCAAATCAAATCCCTTCGCTCCTGTTCAGGTACTTGGCTCCCACTGAGAAAAGAAGTTGGGACAGACCTACAGATCTGTCCTGAAGGGCACAGCCCAGATCCTGGGGCTGTTGGTGTGAAGACTCCCGTTGTCCTCACACAGTAGTGCCATGAAGTGAAAGCTGGGCTGGATTCAACCATCTAATGAGATCAGGCTGCAGGCAGGTTGTAGAAATGGTGGTTTATGCTTGAATTTTTGTTGGAAAACGCAAGTGGATTTCAGGGAATCCGTGATATCCTTCTCATACTTTGGAGCAGAAATAAATTTATATTCAAGTGGCTTTTCGCCAACCTAATTAAGTGACTCGGGGACACTTGTCCCAGAGATTTTCACTTCTTTACTGAAAGGTAGAGAGGATGTCAGGGCCCTGAGCTGCTCCTGGCTGCCTCCGTGCGCAGTGCCGACTGTTTGCCGGTGGATTCAGTGGATGGTTTAGATTGATGGTTATGTGAGTCTTGGCCATCTGCTTCTTGTTTGCTGGTGCAGGTGACAACCTTCACAGGACAGGATACACCACGCGGGGCCATATTCCCCCCACTTACCCCTCTGTAAATACAGAGGGTTCTGTGCTTTTTAAAAATATATAATTCTGATTTACAGCACCCCTTATGAGTTCTTTAGCAATGACAAAGGTTAAGCAGGAGAGATGGCTCCACAGGCACCAGCAGCATGGTGAAGCAGTGGTGAGCTACCCACATCTGCTGTGTGGACCGAGGACGAGGTGCCTTGGGTGGCTGCCTGATGTGGAGACCCTGAACTGAAGACCTCCCAAAAGCTTGAGACTTCGATAAAATGGACCCAACGCTTTTCAGGCTTTTTAGATCATAATCCCTGACTCATCAGGCTTTGCAAGAGCAAACATTGTTGCTCTTACAGATCGCTATCAGATTTCCAGGGAATACGCGGAGACTTTAGAGCCGATTCCTCCTCTTTTCAAGTCTTTTTTTCCACAAGGGGTCATTGCAGAGCAGAGCGAGGATGACTTCTAAAACTGGGTGATTTTTTCCTTTTCTCAAGTGTGGTAGACATTTAGATGCAATTATTTTAACTAGAATTGTTAACAGTATTAATTTATCGCTGAAAAATATGATAATGCCTTAATAATAATTATCTAGTTGGGGTTCATGTCAACTACGTTAAGACGGAGCAGTGTTTTAGTATAATTACGTTTCTTTTAACAAAATACTGACATAAAGAGCCAGTCCAGTGGGGGAAAATATGGAGATTTGCTTCTGTGTATAAATGAAGTGTTTAAAAATAGGTATAGATTCCTGTGTGGTACTTAAGATGAAACAAAAAGACTGAAAAGGAGATGTTTCTGAACTGGAAATTAAATGCAGCCATACAACATCTAAAAAGAATATCAAAAACAATTGTCAACCATCAAACTACTGTTGACTCCCAGATGAGTGCCTGATCTTCTGCTGCTTTTTTCGTTTCTTTTGTTTGGCAAATAAAGCCTTTTCAATAATTCAGGCAAATGGCATGATAAATACAAATAATTGGGCATATTAAGCTTAAAAATAAAAACGTATTTTATCATACGTACCTTAAAAAGTAATCAGATAATTAATGGGTGAAAAACAGAGAGAAAGATTGCCAGAGATTAAGATTAAGCCCTGCAGAAGAGAATGTTCTAACTAGAAATTGGTTTAATTAATAGCACATTTTACATAATGATTACAGTGTAATTGCGCTGACTAGCAGAGTGTCATTAAATATATCCATGCTCCTTTACAACACCCTAAGGCTAAAAATAATGAGTTACATTGAAAATCACTATGCAACAGGTTCATAAATAACATTTAAGCCTATACAAGGCGAATACTTATAAATAATAAATATTTGCCTTTTGTAATTGAAGAAAAAATGACAGCCTTCTTTTTCTACTACCCTGTAGATTGTCATGTTATAATGCTGAAAAGATTTTTTCCCCTTGCGTTCTCTAGCAAGTGTTGAATAATTTATTCAAATGCTAATATTCCACATAGTCTGACTTTGAGGAACAAATATTCCTACATAAAGAATAAATGCCAAGTTGCTTATTACCAGCTTCGTTTTACTTTGCATCGTGCAGTCCCCGAAAAACTATCACAGTCTATTACACATGTCAAATGAAGTTAGTGGCCAGATTTTGTTCCAGAATAGTTACATTCTTTTTTCTTTTCTTTTCTTTTTTTTTTTTTAATTTAAAAATTACCCCTTCTCCCAAAATGTTCATCATGCTCAGAGCTGTTATGTAGCAACAGCTGCTCCTCAGCTCCAAAAAGGACGACATCATAAACCTGATAACTTTTTAATCTGTAGGTTTTCTCTGGTGAATCAGGAGTATCTAATAAAACTGGGTTTGATTTCATATTAGCGCTACGCTGACATTTGAAAGACCCCCAAATGGTTAGTATTTAGCTGCCTTACCAAATGCAGCAGCAACCTCTCCAATGTCAAAATAAACCTGCATTCAGGAGATGGAAATGTTCGAGAGCTCTACAGCCTCGCACTGGTTTTAGCTCCCACCAGGGCTAGGGCCAAGCCAGCGAAGGACATGTTGGTGTCACCAAAAGGTGGGACTGGTTTGGGTCTCCTCTTCCAGTGGCAGAAATGGGGTAATAACTCAAGTATCAGGGGAAAGGGAAAAGGAAAAGTGCAGTGCTGCTTCAGTATTTGAGTCTAGAAGTTTTCCATGCTCTGTGTGTGATCTTCCTGAGCCAGAGGGGTGAATCTTGATCTCAGATGAATCTATAATGGTAATAAAAATGACGGAATTTCTTCCTGTGTGAAACCTGAGTTCACCACGGGCTGAAGAGTAGAACCACAAGACTTGGGGACCTCCGATGACTTCGACGCACGTGCCACAGTGGCACCTTTGCACACTTGGCCAAGACAATGAGATATTTGGTGGCATTCTCATGGTGCTTGCTACAGAAGTAGGATTGTAACGGTGTAGTATCAGAAAGAGGAGCTTTATATCACCTGAGCACCATCAAAACCGAGTGAGCACCTACAATGGAAAAAAAAAAGCAGCTGGGTCCCAGGAAGAAAAGACAGGGTTTGCTGGTGGTAAAACATTCTCAGGATGAGAGTCAAAGGAAAGGTCTAATAACGCATGGAGAGGATTCTCTCTTTATTAGATGATACAAAATCCAGTTGTCCCTAACCATTTATGCTTTTTTTTTCTCTACCACCAAAATGAACACAGGTAAAATTTTGTTCTCCCACTTAGGCTTTTTTTTTTTTTTCCTTTTTATTGAAGCAGGAATAATATATTTTTCTATGCACAGGAAAATGGCCTCTTTTTATCATTATCCAAAACACTGCACAGCACAAGATGAAACTCTACCTGTATTTGGAGAGTTTGGTGAAGCAAAGCAACGTTAATTTTAATGGTCTTTGCATAGTGGCAGGACAGATCATTGGGAGCATACCCTGGTTTTCTGTCTGAGCCTAAAGAGAAAACTACATTTGCATCACTGTTGGCCTCCCTGCAAAACCACTAAAATATCTTCTTTATTTCTAATCATTTTTACAGCTTTACAACATCCCACTGGGATCTCCAGAGCCCACTCCACTCCACAGAAAGTGCAAGCAAAGGCGGGAATGGGCTACCAGTGGGAACCTGGACTGAGGTGGCTGGAGAGCAACTACTCCTTACATATCACACCAGAAATGCCTTTGTCAACATTAATCAACCCTGCTGACAGCTTTGGAAGGTAAGAAATACTGCATATTTCCCCTTTTATCATTAGGGAACTGACAAAAAGTTAGCTTAGGTGACAGGTATTGCATCACACATGTCAAAAATGGAGGGAAAAAAAAATCCAGGAGTTCTTAGCCTTTTGTCTTTGCTTGGTTTTCAAATATAATAGTGAGTTAATGAAAACTTTGGTATATGCAGCCATTGCACCAGGGAATCCCCTGCCATTCCCGTGTGCATGGTGCCAACTTTTGCAATTTTACTGAAGGTCTCAGTTATTTTCTTACTTTTCCATAATATCTCCAGCATCTGCAGACCTGCAAACATGAGAGCCTGGCTTGACCTTAGGGGAAAAATTCCCAGCCTTACTGACTGCCAGCAAAATTCAAGAGAGCGATTTCTAAAGGCTAGCACTTTTTAATTGTTCCCTCTCGCTTCATTCTTAATGCCAGAGCTAATAACAGTAAAAATATGCTGAAAATCTTGCTTTTATGGTAAAACAAACCCCCTGTTTGCCTGTTGGCCCTACACTGTCCCCTGTGCATACAGCCTTTCCAGGGAGTTGACCCTTGTCTTCTTCCCTGGTCAGTGGTGTCTATGGGAGCTCCACAGAGGCAATATGGACTTCTGGAGATCCTGGAGTGAGCCCTGCCTTGAGCTAAGTAGGTGATGTGGCACAGCGTAGAGTCAAGACAAACCAGGCTGAGTCAATGAACCCTCAAGCTGCTTTTGCGCAGATGCAAGCTCTTTATCTTAGGAAAACAGGTCAGGTCCAGAAGAAGAGCTCCCATGCAGCCTGCAGTCCTGCGCTGACATTGCTGAAGAGTTTCAGCACCACACTTTGGATTCTGAGCAAGCTATTCTGAAAGCATCCAGCTTGTACACCTGCCTGAAATCTGCTCTTGCTCACACAGAACTGCTTGGGTTGTGGTTGAGCTGCACCTCCTCACTTCACAGAATCCCAGCACAATGGGAGTTGGAAGGGCCCTCTAGAGATCACTTGGTGCCTCCTGCTGCTCCAACAGGGTCACCCAGAGCAGGGGGCCCAGCAGCGCAGGGTCCAGGCGCCTTTGGAATCTCTCCAGACAAGGAGACTCCCCAAGCTCTCTGGGCAGCCTGGGCCAGGCTCCAACACCCTCCTGGCCAAGAAGTTTCTCCTCCTGCTCCCAGGGAACCTCCTGGGTTCCGGTTGGTGCCCGGTGCCCCTTGTCCTGGTGCTGGGCACCCCTGAGCAGAGTCTGGCCCCAGCCTCTTGCCCCCCGGGGACTCTTGAGCTCTTGCTCCGCCTTGATCAGCTCCCGTCTGGGGCTGTTCTTCTCCAGCTGAACAGCCCCAGGGCTCTCAGCCTTTCCTCATAAGAAAGAAAGTTCTACTTTTTCAGTTTCACTTTTATTTTTGGTGGGGACACCCATTGGTCCCAGCACAGCTGCCTTCCACCTGTGCGACTTAGCAGGGATGTCCCTCCCACAGACTTCTCATTTCTGGCCCTACTCTCCTGTTCTCCCTGAGGAGGATGAAAAGCAATTCATAGAACCTTTTAAAACTTACCTCCTTGCAGGATCCCCAGGTATGTCCCATTGTGGTGCCACAGTCACCAACACAGCCCTGAAGGTACCCTGTGGCAGGTCTTTTCTGCATGGAGACCGAGCACCAGTATCAGTGTTTCACCAGCTTGCAGCGCACGTACCGGCTGGAGCCCGGCGTTGTCAGGGAGCTGTGCTCTCAGGGCTGTGTCCACAATAATAGCTACCTCCTGACTGCTGTGATGAACTGGTTCAACAGTATTTCTCACATTAAAATGCTCCAAAACACAAGTAGATCAGAAATTACTTGCCCTTGACCTTGGAGGGGTTTGCAGCATTTTGTAAAGAGCACCAAAATTTATTTTTTTTTAATTGGATAATTTGTCCCTTAATTCTCTCTTGTAATATCTCAATTAATTCAGCCAAATAATTAAAAAAATCGTACCTTGTGTAGGAAACATAATGCATTAGTGTTTATTCGGATCCCGATCCGAAGCCGGTTGCTACTGAGGGTCCTACAAAGGCGACTCATTTTTATTATTATTACTACAGAAAAAAAAAATGGGGCTGCTTTTTGCCGCAGAAAAGGGAATAAAATCCCAGCAGATTTAAAATGCTGAAATATGCTTAGCTGAAGCGAAGACGCAATCCTTCTACAAAAGTACAAAAGGGCAGGATTTAATCCAAGCAGAAAGGTTAAGAAAGATTAAGAAAGAATGGCTTCCCCTGTTTATTCACTCCTACTGGGCAATAATACAATTTTCAGTCTCACGTCTCTATTTCAGACCACATATGGCAGTAATATTGGATCTTCACCATCGCAGCTTAACCATGACTAAACAGGTTGATGAATGTCATGCATCTTATCATCATACATGCATATTTTTAAATATAATTCACTTTTGATCCGCACCCTTGTGCAGTGGTGAATGAAAACAGTTAAGATTTCTTCCACTGTCTGCCTTTAAATGTATTAAACAGCCCTGCTGTCAATAGATTATATTCTTGTACAATGATAATAGCCCAAAAAACTAAGAGGCCTTGTCAGGAATTGCAGTTGTCACAGTTTGATGCAAATGATTTTACTTGGTGTTCATCTGCTGCACAATCATCTCATAATCTGGATATACATCACAGCATGACATGTAAATTTCCTGCTACTCTGCTTTCATTTCCAGAGGCAGCAATCAAATGAAAACCATTCAACCTCACCAAAATGTATAAATAATTTTCATTCAAACATATTAACAGTCAAAATATGAGAATTTATCACAGAGCACTACGCCTTTTAAGAAGCAATAAAGACTTTACTTTTTAAGCATATTTCTACTTAGAAAAGTAATATGAACAGTAACTTGCGATTTTAAAAGAGGATTTAAAAGTCCACGCATAACACCTCGTCTTCAAACTTAAGTGTGTTGATGCTGCTTTGCTACATGTGCCGCTTGGAGAAAAATAGCCTAGAAAAGGGTTGGGAAAAAGGGGAACACCACTCGCTTCCAAGGGATAGTATTCAAACCACTGCTTTCTCCTCAGATCTGTCCCATAAAATAAATATACGAAGAGCAGAAAATAAAATACCGTGGCACAGAATCTGATGATACGGGAATTAAGATCCCCTTTATTTTATTTCTGTATTTTCATTTATACTCTAGATTAGATTTTAATTTAGTTGATTGAAAGATTTTCTTTCTATTGACCACCATCGATTTTTAAAGGGAGGCTACAAGCACAAACACCCCCCCAAAAAGGCTTATTTTAAAATGCATCCCTTGAAATTCAAAAATACTGCACAAGGCTCAGCTTGAACCCCAGGTCCACCGGTACCAGCTGTCAATCACCTCCTTTCTGATGAAAGCAGGACCCAAGAAGAAAAATACCTGCGTGGCTGTGAAGCTGAACGGGAGGTTCAGCTGGGGGAATGTGAAGTTGAGGGATCTGCAAAGGCAGAGGTTGACTCTGCTGTGGAGGCTCGCAATCGATTCTTTGGGAAACAAGGGTTGGGCAGGCTCTTGACTGGCCCAGCCCCAGCTTCATCCTGCTGGTATCCAGTCGAGCTAAAGGCAGCCTGCGTTTAGTTCTGAAGGGAACCTTTTTAGTTCCTATCGGCAGCAGACTCGGTCCACCGTTTTGCCCAAATCCGTTCGCTCCAGGGAATTGCTGCGATCCCCGGAGCCGGCCACTTGCCAAGGCTCAGGAAGAACAACCCTCTGCACAGACAAGGAATGTAGGAACAAAGGAAGGTTTGCTGTTCTTATTAATGGTGGTGCTGAAAAAAATTGCTGCCTCCCTATAAATTGGGTGCTTTTTTTGAGAAACAGGTAAAAACTGCTAAGATGACAGTTTTTCCCATTTTTCCAGTGAGTGTGTCTGAGGAAGTAGAAGTGCAATAACCTGGGGTACAGCAGGCTCAGCCATTTGAAATAAAACTTTGCAGTACTAATGTTTTTGTAACTGCTTTCATATTGTAATGATATTTTTCCAAGCACTGGTTTTATTTGATCTTAAATACCTTTTTGGGAAAGTCCAGTGAGCTGACTCTAATAAAATCATGCTATTGAAAAAAGGTTTAAGTGGAATGTTCAGAATAAATTACAAAACTGCATGCAAGAATACCAGCTAGTGCTGCAATAAAAATCTGGAAATGAGGATTCTTGCAATATATTTTAAAGAAGTAGTATACTTTTTTTTTTGTTCATTTTTTTCACAGAATGTTTCATAATAGAAAGCCTTTGCAACGTGAAAGAGGGTGAATGAATAACGAATGCATAAACTGCCAGAGAAATTGCATTTAAAAAAAAAAAACTTGCTTTTTTTTTTTCCTGGAGAATATATTTCATATCATTTTCAATAACTTTTGGAAGATAATAGGAAAAGTAATTCTGTTCCATTTTGCTGTACCAAAATACCTAAAGTACATCATAGTTAGACTGTCGGGTTTCACACACGCAGACGTGTTCAGACCCTTTGTGTCAGGAGCTGATGCCAAGAAAATGACATAGTTGGTTTTTCTCCATGCTCTGAAAAGTCCTGAAGAGTTCATAGTAAGGGGCTTCCAGAATCTAACCAAGATTTTTGTAGATTTTCTCTCTCTTGGAGATCAGTCAGTCAAATCCCTGTGACAGAACCCAACTCTCGGAGTAGAATAGGAGGGACTGACTTCTATACAAGCACCATTTCTCTTTGTCTGACTTCTGCCAGCAATCACAAGAGTACTGGGGAAGGCTTTTCCAGTTGTGACACATCTGTGTTTTGAATCGCACAGCCTGAACTGCAAGCAAAACTCGGACTCATGGTGAGGTGGGTCACTCAGTGCAGATGGTGCTTTGGACAAAGCTAGAGGAGGAAAAGACATGGCAAAATATTGACGAACCTGAGTAAACACCTGCAAGAACACTATAAAAGTCCTCTCAGGTGCTCATCTTCCTGCTGGATTTAAGTGAAGCCTTGCCAGGATTGCCCACGTGCCGCCTTTGTTCCACCCAGCTCATGAGCTGCTCTCCTTTAGTTGCACTGACTTTGCAGCAGCCCGAGAAGCAGGGGGAGGACATCTCTGCAGTCATGGCCAGCTCTTCAGCCTGAGGGTGGTATCCTGCAAGACAGCTCATCCAGCTGCTGCCCTGATTGAGTGGAGGTGTCAAGTGGAGCAGCAAGCTTTAAAGAGGCTTTTGATGGAGGACAGTGTTGCAGATGACAGTATGACAGGCTGCAAGGAGGGATGTATGCTTAAATATTAATCCATAGCAGCTCTAATGCCAGTCCTGATCTGTCCCTTTCTTTTTTAAGAACTTAACAGGAGCAAGTGACTTGTTGCCTTGTTATACTCTCCTTCCACTTAGATTCTCTGTTGGGTCCATATAGAGGATGTCAAGTGATGAGGAAGAGAGAAGCTGAGGAAAGGGACCTGAACTAACAGCCTTTAGCTGAAGCAAATCTTCTTTATGTACCAGCTCTCCTTGAACGGAGGAGATGATGTTGTCAGTTGTCACCTGGAAATCCCTCCTGTCTGTAGTTACACGCACCATGAGGAGCAAGAAGGCACGGCCACTGACCCAGCTCTGGTGACTTTTGACTTCTAGGCTGTCCATCAGCTCAATCTTCAGACAGAAACCTGAAAAATATCTTCTCGGTATGTTTTAATTACAGCTTAACTTGGGGCCTTTTCAAAGTCAGTGTGCTGTCCTGTATCTCACTGCCTTCAGCCTAAAGCTTAGAGCTTCTTTGTTCTCGATGCCTTTGTGCAACCTGCTCAAACATCTCTCAGAAGGGCGGGTGGAAAGGAACAAGTCAGACCGGGATTCCTTCCTCTGCCTTACAGGAAGAGGTCTTCGTACTTCCAGTGGATTCCTTAACCTGAACATCCACCACTTTGTGCCTCACCTCTGCCAACTCCCTTACCAGGCTCTTCCATGAGAGCAGTCTTCTCTAAACTCATGCTTCTCACTAGACTGCCATCAGAATTGAACCAGAACCTCATTGTGGTTAACTCTTCACTTACTCTCTTCAAGAAATGGCTGATATTTATTTCCTTAGCTCATCAGAGAACTTCAGAGGTTGGTTTATAAGATCGATATCAAGCATTTTAAATAAAATAATTGCTCAGAATTTTTTGAGACTTGGTAAACACCATGCAGCTGCTGAGCTCTGGCCAGAGCATATTTAGTGGGGTTTTTTTGCAGCTTTTGCAGGAGTTACTGGTATTTTCTTGCACTAGGGTTCAAAAGGATATGACAAAGGCTGGCAGATGTTGTCACCAGCTCTGTCTCAGTTGCTGGAGTTCACTGTGCTGTTTATAAAATGAAAAAAACCCAAACCAAACAGAACCACAACAAAACAGTTTCTGTGTTTGTCTTCTTCCCAGTTTCTAGCTTTCAGGGTGAATGGGTTATCCAGAGAAGTATCCTTTTTGTTAGCAGCAAGCGCTACTAAGTGCAATGTTTGCTCAAACCACACACAAACCCACAAAACGAGAGCCTATATATCGCAATGTAAATTAGCCACGCAGTGATTTAGGCAACAAGCCTGAAAACCCTCAAGATTTCAGGTCAAATGCTCCTTCTACTTCTCAAAATCAGTTTAATCTGGATTTATATAGGTGTCACTGAGATCCCGACTGGCACTTCTGATCTCCCAGACAAGGGAAATTAGCCATCTTATCGAGATAAATGGCCCTGATGTGGTCAGCATCAGACAGAGATGTAGCTGCTGAGGAGGAAGGCAGCAGACAGGGAATCGCAAGCGTAGATCCCTTGGGCTACTAGAACTGGAGAGGCAGGAGAGGTAAAAGAGTGTTTGGCTTAACAAGGCCCCTCTTTCATTCATTTTAGCAGGATATGTGCCACTAGTGACGCTTGAATGAAAAGGAAGAAGGTGGAGATTTTATTCCTATGGGAATAGAAGCCGTTCAGGGTCCAGGGAGAACCTGTCAAGTGTTTTTGTAGCACCCAAAATTGTGATTGAAGCGACTGAATCCAATTGTGATTCCTCTGCCATCTAAACTCAATGCCTAGAATGTCTGGAACCTGAAGGCATTTGTGTTTCCCAAGACATTTACAGGACTGACTGCTTCTGTGTGGAGATAGATGGAGGTTCTAATGCCCCGAGACTGAGCGCTCCCCTTGCACCGTGCGGGTAGTTGAATGACCTCACGTGGGGCTCTGCGTTCAGGGGCACCAAAATTCTGTATGCTGTAATTTGAACAGTATGATGCCTTTGTAGGTTTGGGTCTGAACCTTCTGGCTTTGCCTGTTCAAAGTCTGAATAGAAAAAATGGTGAGGTGGGCTCCATCTGAAGTCACGGAGCCCGGTCAAAGCAGGCCTGTTCAAAGAGCAGGCAGATTAGTCTGGAAAGAAATGGGACTGGATGGCTGGGAGACTCAGATTTATCAGATCCTCCTTGAGGTTTCCATTACTGACGCTCCAAAAGGCCCCAAGTGATGTCTGAAGCCCTTTACCTCATAGTGAAGTGCTTCAAATTTTTACCAGGACATGAACCCCGGTCGGCATTCGGTTGCTTGGAGGCAGACCAGAGGGAACGGGTATTTGAAATACTGCACTTCCAAGCTTTGATGGAAAAGTTCCACAAAGAAAACTGCTGAGAGCCAAGAGAAGAAGCAATTTTCTTTGTGGAGCAGCTTCACAATGTCCAATTCTAACTCACACTTTTTATTGGAAATAAATACATACTCCACAAATTTTAATGACCGCTCATAGTTTTATTTCAGTAGCTTAAATATTTTTCTTTCAACTCTAGGAGGGGAAAGGGGCGGCGCGTTTCATATGGCTATCCCCCAGATTTTCTGCTGTCTGATTTGGGCACTCCAGGAAGATTTCACTGCAGTACAAGCTGGAAGCACCAAGGAGTCCAGAGCAGCTCTCCTGAAGACCAGTTGGTTGTCTTCTGTCCGGTTAATCCAGGTGAGCAGGATCTTAGAGTTCACACAGAAAGCCCTACCAGTGTTAATCTTGTGTTATCCTATAGCCACTGGGTGTGAAATACGTTCATGTTCACGCAGTGTACCAAAAGTTCGTTAGTAAAGTTGCATAATGAAACACATTTAACTTAGAAAAGATGTATTGAAATTTTCTGGACGATGTGACTTCGCCTCGCTTGTGCCTCGTTTGATCCCTATTATCCTTATCTCCTTGTTGTGGATTTTCCACAGGACACCTGCCTGAGTCAATAGGAAGATTTGACTTGCTCTGGAGGTGACTTGCAATTGCTTTCTTGAGGACTCTTTAATATGTACCCTGGATAATGTTTTATTCATTTAGGTTTTTTTCTTTTCAGAAACACTTGTGGGTTTTCCTCGTTTTTGTTTTTTTTTCTTATAAAGAAAACAAAATGAAACCAACTCAGAAGTTTCAGCACGTGGTGTCCTACCAATGGCTACGTGCAGCAGCACCAGGGGAAACCCTGAAAGTCCACTACACAAAGCAAACAGAGAAAAAATATAGTAATAGTAACCTCTCAGGATGCACATGGACCAGCACGTGGGCAATTTTACTTTTCAGAATATTTCCTTGCAAGAAACAGATGAGAAGACAG